>OZ025244.1:4885418-5030418 GCA_964019155.1 Osedax fenrisi | reverse complement strand
CTAAAATGACTGCCCTCCAAAAATCTGGTTTCTACTAGTTTTGTACCAACTGTAGAACTTACCCTAGACAGTCCCAACATAAGATACTCTCCAATAGCTCCTCCCATATCTCTCCCATGAGCTCCCCTTCCATATATTATAATCATTCCCCTGCACCTGCACCCCACCTATCTCCACAACTCACTTATTCTATATCTTCACCGATCACCCACCACCAAACCTATTATCCCAAACCATACCCCAGTCACCCCCCAATCTCCCAATGTTCCTACCACCCCTATTATCTCCATCCCCTATCCCCTATTACCACTAAACAATCACAATATATCACTTCCATAGCTAACCCCCCCCCCTCGTTTAATAACCCTCACCGCTACTGCATACTTCCCCTACTCCCCCCAAATCTGATAGAATTTCATCGAAAAGAATTAATAACCCCCCCAGCACTCCACTTATTAACTGTATTGTTGGTAAATCACCAACTATCTCCCACACAATCATTGGAGCCAATGAAACAGGAATGACACATCCTACCTGAAAAAGTGTGTTGCCTCCATCAATATCTACTCTCAGCCACATATACACTATCACCGTATCCCACACTCATCCAACTCCTCATCCAACCTACCCAAACCCTATCTTGATTATCATTCCAAAAATACTGTTATCCGCTCTCTCCACCTCTTAAAAAATTCCCCTTTTGAAGTTAGGTTATGTGAACACCTTAACTATTCCCAACTTATAGCTTGTAAAGATTTCATATCCACCATCAATCACCTAAACTCCTCATACCCTTAAACTTAACCCCACAAACACCGAATCTATCTTTATCCACTTACCGCTACGTTCCTCCACCCTCCCTGAATCACCCCCATCTTACTAAACATGACTACCCTCCCCTACTCTAAACATGTCCGTAACCTTGGCCAACAGATCGACTCCACTCTTTCCCTTGATACTCACATTTCCCACATGCACATCCCTAATTCGACGCTCCATTCCTTTCCCCATTGCTGTTACCATCGCCTCCTCCTATATACTCCACATATTCGACTATTGCAACAACCTGCTATTTAATCTCCCCGCCTACAAACTGCAACGTCTTCAAAATGATGTAGTACGTTGCGTCCATCTAATTCCCCGTCATTCCTCTGATTCCATTGCACATCTGCTCAAACAATTAAACTGGCTCCCAGTCTCCTACTGTATTAAATACAAACTTTCCCTGACAATCTATAAAGCCATACATCACAATTCCCCCGACTACCTTACCTCCCTTTTCAATCTACACACTACCCACTACTCCAATCCACACACGATACTCCAACACCTTTCTCCTTAATACACCCCACCTACACAACCTCCACTCCTCCCATATACGCTCCTTTGCCCTATCTACCCCTTAGCATTGGAACTCCCTATCCTACCACCTTCGAATAATTACATCAACCTCCTCCTTCAAACGTCATCTAAGGACATACTTTTTCTCCCATTATTTCCTTCCAACATAATAATCTCTACCACGGACGGTAGATTGCTCACGCACATCGTAGTCCTACAACCAAAAAAAAGAAATAGAATTATTTGCGTTGTGGTATTATTATCTATATTATGAAGGAGGATATCGGTAACATAGAGTAAAGCTGTTTCAGTTTTTTAAGATTTTCTGTATCCTTATTGAAATTTATCAAAAGGTTGTTATTATTCAAGTGATTAGTTAATTGTTTACTAATTAATCTTTCGAATAGTTTAGCTAGTGTGGGTAATTGTGATATAGGTCTATAATTTGATAGTTCATTTATGTTCACATTATATTTTTTAATTCTAAGAGTTATAACCATATATGGTGGCTTATTTGAAATATTGGGACATTTTATTCAGTTGTATACAGTCAGTTAGTCTTATTATTAGAGTAATGAAATTATTTTTTTTTTAAAGTACTGTTATAGGGATCAAGTATTGAAGATGAACTAGTTTGTTTAATTAATGTAGAAATATTATTATTGGTTGGTATTCCAAAATTAGAGATGATGGTACAGTCGTTAATGTTAAAATGTGAGTGGTTAATCTTCATGGTTTTTGTTGGATATTTTCGTAATTCTAAGTTCTACTTTTAATCTAATATTAACTATTTTAGATGTAAAATTATTGGAAATCTCTTCAAGTGTAAATGGTATATTATTAAAATTGGTGTTAGTATTTTTGTATAATAACATATATGCAATTTTGAAAGTTTTCCTTGGGTATTTACTTATTAGTAAATGTAATTAATTTATTATTATAATATAGATTTTTAAATTTAAGGAATTCGTGACGATAATTATCTCTAGCTGTATTAAATATATTTAAGTTTACGGCATTATTATTGAATTTATAAAGTCTTTCTTTTTTCCTAATATTATTTTTAAGTTTATTGAGAAATGTATTATACCATGGTGTTTTAGTTATATTTGTAATTATCTTGTATTTCATTGGTGCATGTAGATTAATTAATGAATTTAATGTATTATTAAAGTTTGTTATGTCTTAGATTATATAAGTATTTGCTAAATTATATTTGAATGTATTGTAATTTATTAGAGAAAGTTGTTTATATTTAATTGTGATTTATAAGTATATATTTTGTGGAAGTTTATGTTAGTTTTAATTATATAATTGTCAGACATAGTATTGTTGATGGTATTACAGTTAGTAATAATATTGGAGTGTTGTATCGTAATAATGAAATCCAGTCTATTTCCGAGTAAATGAGTTGGGAATGTAATGTGTAGTTCCTGGATTAAGGAATTTATAATTCTATTGAATTCTATTGATTCGTAGATATGTAAGTTAATTTTATATTAAAATCACCTAGTATAATAGTATTTTCATCAATTAGATTATTAGTAAAGTATGTATAGTAATCTGATATAACATTAGTAATATCAAAATGTAGTGGTATATATAAATAAATAAAGTGACAGCTATGGAGTTAGATATAATCATAACTTTAATGCATTGAGAATCAGTGAAGTCAATCGATATTATCATTGTAGTTTGATAGTATTTCCTAATCATTATTCCAACACCACCACTCATTATGTTATCTACACGTGGATACTGATGAAAACTGTAGTCATATTGGATTGTAGGATTAATATTTGATTAAGTCCTGGTTTCAGTAATACAGATACAATCTGGAGTAATAGTATCTAGAATATCTACAATTAAAATGTGATTTTTACTAAAAGTAAGTGCGATAATTAAAAATAAATATGGGAATTTAATGTTATTTATCGGTTGAGTATAATACAGTCATTGTGGGTGTTTATCAATAGATTTAAATGATGCAATGTATGTGTTAAAAGAATCAGTATATATATAGCTAAGTCTTGAGTTGTAATAATACATACTTCATCTTTCCAGTTTATTATGTCAAGTAATATTTCTGAGTAAATAATTATGTAATATAGTGTTTAGTACTACCTTTAATTTTCAATAAGATTGACTTTAGTTGTTTTGAAAAGAATGTTTACCAAGTTTAAATTATTCGGTAGACTTGGATATATGGGCAAATAATTGTGAGTATGTTGAGTCTTTAAATATATGTATATAATTTAGGAATATATCTCTTGTGAATGAAGAAGTATATGTAATATATGATATTTTAGTAGTAATTTAACGGTTGTAATCAAATTATAGTCAATATTCATGTATATGAATACGTTATTAATGTATTCATATTTTTATTTTCAGCAGTTATGTTCAGTATAGCAAGTGTGGTTAGTTCGTCAATATATTGGGGGTTTAGACTTAATTGAGATTAGATTTGTTACTTTGGTTTTAATATTATTTATTGAGTTAATTGTATCTAGTTAATATTATATATTTGTTTTGGTTTTATTAGGTAATTTAGTTTTTCATCTGTAGTATTAAAAGTAGGGTTTGTTATGTTAGTATTATTATCAATATTAGTTGATTGGTTGATAATTTATTTAAGCAAATACATAGCCGAAAATATAATCGAAAGTATAAATATTTTCTAACGATAACATACGTTATAGAAATAAACAAAGAATAATACGAAATTAAAAAATTAAAGAAATTAAAACGTTTTACAGTTACCGTAAAAATAAACGAAGAAAATTCGAAAGTAGAAATAAATCATATAGTAAAATAAACGAAAAATGATCCAAAATAGAAATAAAATATAGCGTAAAAATAATCTAAAATAGAAATAAAATACATTATTTTGTAAGTGGCATCGAAATATTCAATTTATACTTTAACGTTAGAATTATTCTTATCTTTGTATCCTGAATTAGTAACAAATTATTAGTTATATAGTTTAATATTTAAATGATAAATGTTAAATATATTATAAACAGAACATGTTAAAAATCAAATAAACTAATACTAGAATGAAACAAACAAATAATATAATACTTACCAAAATCTGTAATAATAGTAGGTAGTACATTATTAATTTCATATTTTAATTGTATAATAAATGTGAAACATATAAATATATAAACAGAACACATTACAAATAAAATAAACCAATATACCTATAAAAAAAACAGTTAATAACAAAACATACCAATAATGATTATGTTTATTAATTAATAATAATTAATTATATATTAATAATATATAATTAATAATTAATAATTATTAAAATAATTAATAATTATTAATATATAATTAATTGTTATTAATTAATAATAAGTAAAATTATTCAATTAGAATTGAATAATTAATAATTATTAAAATAAATTATATTGAATAATTAATAATTATTAAAATAATATATAATTAATAATTATTAATATATAATTAATTGTTAGTAATTAATAATAATATTCATCATTAATTATTAATTATATATTATTTTAATAATTATTCAATTTTAATTTATTAATTAATAATTATTTATCAATACTTATTATTAATTAATTATCAATATTAATTATTAATTATTCAATTATAATTTATTAATTAATAATTTTTTATCAATAATTATTATTAATTAATAATAATTAATTATATATTATTAATTATTAATTATATATTATTTTAATAATTATTTATTATTCAATGCTAATTTACTAATTAATATATAATTAATTGTTATTAATTAATAATAATATTAATTATTAATTATTAATTATATATTATTTTAATAATTATTCAATTCTAATTTATTAATTAATAATTATTTATCAATACTTATTATTAATTTATAACAATTAATTATATATTAATAATTATTAATTATATATTATTTTAATAATTATTGATTAGTAAATTAGAATTGAATATTTAATAATTATTAAAATAATATATAATTAATAATTAATAATTATTAAAATAATATATAATTAATAATTATTAATATATAATTAATTGTTATTAATTAATAATAAGTATTGATAAATAATTATTAATTAGTACATTATAATTACAATTAGCCTCCGGTATCGTCTTCATGAATGCCATGTATCTACACTTGTAAGCCAGCTTCTAGTCCGACAAATTGAATAGTCAAGATGCAAGATTAGAAGTTAGTATATATATATACCTACACATATAAATATGATTGTATCATGATAATTGATTTATATTAATATACAATTTTTATTTTCAGGATTAACAAGATCATCAGTTGTTATCTTCCTGCTTGGTGAATATCTCCATGAATATGTTAAAGATCATCTCTAGGATCCGGTATCGTCTTCACGAATTTCGTATATATATATATATATATATATATATATATATATATATATATATATATGGCATTATACACTGTGATCTATAATGAATAAAAACCTCTATATACGCATACTCTATACTATATATGTAGATTATGATCATATATGTATAGATACTTATATTATTACCATTACATATATACCTTTTCATTCCCAGTTTATTATTATATATATTATGCACGTGTTATATCATATCCGTATTTTTTGTATTGTTCCTGTAATAAATGAATGAATTATTTTACGTTTCTTTTTTCTAAATATATAATTATTTTTCACATATATTTATATATAATTCATGTTTTACTGTGTGTATATTTGTATGGGTAAACATATAAGTTCCACTAGGTGTTATTTATGGGTACAAATATACGTTTCACTAGGTATTTATTTATGGGTAAAATTATACTTTCCAATATTGATTTTCTATATAAATAGTCAGATAGATAGATATAGTTTATTGGAGTAATTAATGTCGTTCTTTTGTTTCATTTAGTATTCTTTTTCGTTTCTTTCTTCGTTATCCAAATGGTTTCAAAATAAGACCTTGGTCTTTTCTGGTTGTTGCCAGCGATTTATTCAAACAGGGGACAGAAACATTGATTGTATAATTATAATAGTTTTAGTATAACTATATATTTCGTATTTACATAAAAAATAATAATAAATAAATAAAATACATTAAGTAGACAGACAAAATTTGACATTAACAAAAATCAAAATCAAAATAATAATAACAAAAATAATTCATACATACATATATATATTTGATATAGATTTTTTATTTTTATTTTATTTTTTTTTTAGTTTTTTAATATGTTAATTTTATTAAATTAATTTTTAATTTATTAAAATTAAATTTAATTTATCTATAATATAATTGATCATTGAGTAACATATTTTTTACTCTTTTCTTGAACATATTTTCATTTTTTATATTTTGTATATTAGTTGGAAGTAAGTTCCAAAGTTGTGGACCTTGTATCAGTAAAATATTTATTGTTCTTGTTGATTTCTTATGTATTTATTGCTTTATTTTCTTTTTTATTTTCCATTATATGGTTGTAAATATCTAGTGTAGCTAGAGTGGTATTATGTTTTTTAAGGAAACCATATTTGGTAGTATTTATTATGTTATTATTTTGTATGAATTGCATTAGTCTATTATATATTATTTTGTCTAGTATTTCGATAGTTGACTTAAAATTGATAGTGGTCTATAGTTAAATATAATATTGATATTATTTTTTTTATGAATTAGTTTAATGGAGGATAGTTTCATTTTTAGAGGAAAAGTTCCTGAAGATAAATATAGATTAAAATTATGGCTTAATGGAAAGTCAATGTAATCTTTTGAAATTTTTAACAATTTCATGTTTAGATAATCAGTGTCTAGAGAAGTCTTTGATTTATTATTTTGTATAATAGAATTTATTTCATGTGTTGATGTGGGATGAAGATATATTGATCTAGATATTTATGTAATATTAATTAGGTTGATGTTATTTATGGGAGATTTTTGTTTATCATTATTGAATTTATTTTCGAATTCATCTATTATATAATTTGGACATTGTTTAATTTGCTGTTTATTTATGAAGTTATTTATTAAATTCTAATTTTCTTTAGTAGATATACTATTTTTTATTTTACTATCTATATATGTTTGCTTTGCTTTTTTAATATTTAATGTTACTTGATTTCTTAATTGTTTGTAGTTTTATAAGTTGATTTCATTTTTATTATCTAAGTACATTTTATATAGTTTATACTTTTTATTAATGTCTCTTTTTATTTTATTTGTTATCCAATTTGTTGATAGAATATTTGAAGATATTTTATTTGTAAGTAGTGGGATAAATTAGTTAATTAGTGATGTATATATGGTAAGAAATTTGTTGTATGAGTTTTCAGCATCATTATCTTCTAGGACCGAATCCCAATTCGTATTGTTCAGTGCATTAACAAGTATTTTAGTATTATAGTTATTTTCCTTGTTTTAATTTCATTTGAGTTATTTCGTATTTGGTTTTTATTTTAATTATTGTATATATTTGGAGGTGGTCTGTCAAGTCTTCTAAGAGTATTCCACTATTATAAATATTTGTTGTGTTTATATTAGTGTAAATTTGATCTATAGTTGAAGAGTTACTTTTATTGAATTGTGGTCTGGTGTTTTGAACAATTTGAGGCGTTAGTCCTAATTGATTTATTAAAATGTTTAATTGAGATGGTTTGGGATCATTTGTTATGATATTAAAATCACCCATAATTATTAAATCGTGTGAAATATATTTATGAAATTTACTATATAACATATTTATAAGATCTGCAGTTTTATTGAAAGGGCTATTATAAAGGGATGAAATTATAATTTTTTATTTTTTTTAAGTTTAATCTCTATTGTAAGTATTTCCAAATAATCTTTTATATTAAAAGTAAGGTCTTTTATAAGTTCATATTGAATATCTTTTATAATATATATTGAAACACCACCACCTCTACATTTATTTTGTTTCTTTCTATAGTTTGTTTGATATGTGTAGTTTATTATATTATTATTGAAGTCATTATTACTACTTAACCAGGTTTCAGATAAACATATAATACGAGGTTTGATTATTAAAGTATCTATACACTCTTAATTTATCCAGGTTTTGACTAAGACTTCTAATATTTATGTGTATAATTATCAGATTATTTTTATTTATTATTAATTATTTTGTTATACTCTTAAATTGTTGTGTTGTTTTGTATTGGTTTGGTATCATATTATATTTAATCATATCTTTTTTTTAGTTCAATTATTTTAAAAGTATCATTTCTATGCCGTATTACATATTTATTATGTATTGTTGATTTACTTTTTTCCTCGATAGATAGTTTTTAATTGTCTCCAACTCAACCTTATTGTATTCTTTTGATATGCTTATATTTTTGAATTTTGAGTTTTTTAATTTGTTTCCATTTTGATTATATTATTAATTTCTATTTCAGAGTTTAAAATAATTTTTAAGGATATTCATATATGAAAAGGAAACTATTTATTTGATCACAAACTATCTATAATTATACCACCTATTGGAATATATTATTTGACCTATAATGTTATGTTTCGGCAATTAGTTTCTGGTTGCTTGGGTAATAATATTAATGAATAAAAATGTTTAGCATTTTAATGAATTTATTTAATTTAATAAATATTATATTTTAGAAGTTTTCGCCATTAAATATAATTACGTAATAATATATACTATTACGCAACAATATATACTATTACGCAACAATATATACTGACGAAGCAATCTCATTGCTCTACCACATTTGGCATCCGCGAGTAGGGTTCATCTTAGTACCCTTGGCACATTTGAAAGCCTTGTGGAATCCTGGGGAGTTGATCATCGATCCCCATACTCTGTAGATTTTTTAATAATAAATAAAAATATTCATAATTATATATATATATATATATTAAGCAATTCGAGTTTATTCATGTTAAATAACTATGAATATATAATAAAATTATTCACATATATGTTAATTTTAATTTAATTTTGAAGAGTCGTAGTAGGAGTAAACTATATATCAATACACTGTGTCTTGCGTTTCGCAATAACTTAATGAATTATAAATTAAAACATATATTTGTTTTGTATTAGTCCATCACAGTTATTTATAACATGTACACGTCTATAACTTCTCGAGAGAACCATATGTATCATTTGTTTATATAGGTCATTCTACTAATTAACCATTAGTACATGGGTTACGTTACCTGTATCTCATAGGGGAGTGGACTTCCTTAAGATCCCAGTTCCAGGCGTATGTAGCCCTTACTTTACCGCACCAGATCTGAGCGGAGTTCAAGTAGAACAACTGATGTGTGTCCATACCAAGACCTGGCAGTAGGGGTTCCTCAACACCACCGTTCTTGGCGATGTATGCACGGTAGGCCTGTGTGGGGTGATGGTGATGGTGATTAATATTTGTCTACGTGTATTTCATAGTATTTATATTTATATTATATTTTTATATATGTATAGAATATAGTGTGCCGTGTAATGTGTAGCATATTTTGTTCACAAATATATTTTTTTTATTAAATAACGAATTATTAATTATTAATTTATTTCAAAATAAGAAGGTTAAATTATGACCATCTAGAATGAGTGTTTCGAGTATTTCGAAAATTGTATTTATTTATCTATGTATTTCATTTATTATCTTTTAGACATATTTTCTTACAATAATTATAACTAATTTCATATTATTTATTCAACTTAACTTATCAATAATATGGTATTTCTTATGTAATTTAATATAAGTTTTAATGTAATCAACAATATATCAAGTATACTTAACTATACTCCACTATATATAGTTGCTTACACATATATATATATATATATATATATATATATATATAATGATCATGGAATACTACATAAACATGCATACTGATATATAAGAATTATTAGAGTGAATATAGTATATAGGTTATAGTACCTAGAGCTCACGAACGCTTTTAATAGCACTTATTTATAAACTTAATTCTTAATATTACGTTGATTGATAAGGAATGTTTACAACATATAATATGTAGAGAGTGGACTAATTCGGCTAAGGTAACTATACTATTTATATTGTGTATTGGTATACTTATGATACTATTTGTACATGTCTTTTGTATGTTTATATATATATATATATATAAACATATTTACATAAGTTTTAACAACTAACGCGGTAAGATTCCAGAATTCCTCCGTTATCGGCTAAGTTCTCATTCAAAGTGAGAGTTCCGTTTACGTATTTCTTTACTTCAGGTACGTAGAAGTTGTTGTACTGTAGTTGAGTGGTGTGCGATGTACGGTTAGGTATGTACCGATAGGTAGAGTACGATGGTGAGAGAGTAATACTGTGTGGTGGAGGTATTTTGTAAACTACCGTCCTATGTTTGAGATACAGTGAACTGTGAACGACGTACGATGTAGGAGCATTATATTTACATTATTTATATATATATATATATATATATATATATATATATATATAAATATATATATACATATATATATATATATGGATCTGTTATTACCATTTTCACGAAGCACTGTGCTTTCTTCGAGTACTTGGCGATAACTTCGTCAGACCACCAACGACGCTCGTTACCGTTAAGATCGTATTCCTTTCCTGTAGGGCGAAGTCACGTGTGATAAGGGGCGTGATTAAGTACAATGATCAATGAACATTGGTCACGTGTTAACATGTATCGTATTGACGTTAGGTTTTAATATTATAGTAGCCAGTATGTATACTCGAATTTATATAAATATATATATATATATATATATATATATATATATATTATTTGTATTGTTATTGTTATTTTGGTAGAATCCTTTCACCTCATCTAGAAACTACGTACTAAGTACATGTTTACTTATAAAAACTTAAACATGCTTTAATTAATATATAGTATCTATAGTATACTAATATCTTAAATTCAAATCTATTAAAATTATTAGTCACATTTATGTAGAGTTATTTATTTAATAATCAATAAAGTAAAAGTATAGATAACGTTTATAACATAGCATATGACGTAATCAGACACGTGATGACGTAGCAACTATTACGTAACGTGTGGCTAACCGGAGTTATCGAATCCGTGAGTGAGTTCATGACCTATGATGTAACCGATACCGGCGAAGTTCAGGTACTTGGGGTAGTCCTTGTGGTAGAACGGTACTTGTAAGATGGCAGCAGGGACAGCTGTTCAGAGTTTGGTGTATTGTATTTATATAACGGATATATATGATATAATAACAATAATCATTTATTATAATAGTATTTATTATTTTAGTTAAATTCGTTTTATTCTAGAAAAAAATGTCTTCTATATAAAATAGATTTATATTTGTTTCTATAATAATACGAACTTAACTAAAATATTCACTTTCGAGCTTTTCTAAATTTCTCTAATATTTTATATTCCAATATTTACTCTTTTGTATTTTTATCGCCATGTTACACATATATCGGTTTGTTTACTAGCTAATTACTAAACCACATAACATAAACTTACGTAATACCACGTGATGGTTACATAACACATTAACGAGTCACGTGTATTACTTCGGACACTAATCACGTAACCATGGATACTAACTAATTCTGTTAAGACCGGGCTCATAGTAAGCATTCACAGTTGTAGGTCCCATACTCCATCTAGCGGTAGTGAATGTTATCATTAATGATATTATTTATAATAATTATTATTATTCTTATTGTTATCATTAAATGATTATTATCGATAATATTGTTATACATATATTATTTATATATTTATAAATTATAGGTTGTATTGATTATTATATTTTTCATTTTGTTATATATAATTTGTATATAAACGTTTTATTTTATGTATACGTTTATATATAATTTATATATATATATATATATATAATTAGTTAACTCTTAATAAATTTAGCATATTAACCTATAAATCAATAAATGAATTGTAATTCTATCATCGATTATTTATCGTTAATTTTAAAACATTTATAATCTTAATTGTTACGGTAACTATTTTTATTCTTCATTATTTTAACTTGTTTATTATTCTTTGATTATGACAATTTAATTAGAAATTATTTATATGCTATACTTGCGACTATAAATAAAAAGTAATATAATTAAATATAATATAAATAAACAACTAAATTAATTAATAATTAAAATACAATAATCTATCAAGAAATCAACACCACAACACACCGCTAACACACTCGAGTTACTAACGAATCACGGTCGTATGTCTTGCCGAAGTTTAAGAGCATACCTCTCCATTGTAGAGTCCAGGTGCTAAGGGTGTTCTCGTAGTACGTGTTACCTGCAGCTTTCAATATACTGTAGATTGCGTCAATCTCGTTCTCCTTCATCAGAGCCTCGGGGTATCCGATGTTCTTCTTGATGGCGCGTGCCTGCGATGGGGTGAAAGTGATGAGACGGTTACATTAATGATAATGAATACATTTATAGATAGGTAAATAGTCAAGGAAACTATTTAATAAATCATTATTTTATATCGAATTCATTAACTAATTTAAAAACGTACTTTTTTATCAAAATAAATGTCATGTATATAATTTATGGGTATTTAAAATAAATACTTAAATGATTAACATATAATATATATATATATATATATATATATATATATATATATACTATAAGTTATTAATGAAATATAAATGAAATATTAAAATATTTATATTATGAAAAAACACCCATTATCGCTAATTATTAAGCTATTGGTAAGTCATTGTTTACCTTGGCAACAGCAGCATTCTGAGCGGTACTGTCCATCCATGATACTTTAGACAACATACCAATGAATACATTACGGATATCTTCTACCATGCTGCTAGCCTGACGGGGAGATGGAGGGTTAAAGAAGGTGTTAGAAGACGAGGTGTGGATATTCAATGGTGTAGGTTATTAATATATGAGATGTACACATTATGTCGTTCTTTTAGGAGCAGTAATAGCATTGCATGTAAAAGTAATCATATTGTGAAATATAATCATTGTAAGATTTGAATATATGTAAAGAATTAATTAAATATAAAGAAATATATATATATATATATATAAATATATATATATATATATATATATATATGTAGATATTTAATAATATTAGTCTTATAATATCTCGATTTTAAATTAAAGTTTAAATTAATTTAATTCATTAATTTATTCCGCACGAATAACTTCACGTACTATGCTCGTACTTTGACCCAACGGAACCGCTCATTTACAACACTATTGACTAACGGTTCTCTTAGCTTGAGGAGTGAAGTGATTATCAATGTACATACGTCCTACGGCCCATGAGAAGTCGGAGGAACATCCCCATGAACACATACCATCACGAGCACCTGGAGCTCTGGGAGCTCCCCAAATAGGCTGTAAGGGTATTGGGTAGGGGTAATGGGGTGATGATGACATTGGTGGTGATAGTGAGCGTTACTCGTTGCAAGTTTGTAGACAACTAATATAAGTATCGTGATATATACATTAACATTAATAAATCTCAATTTAAATAATACAATTATATTTATATATATATATACAAATATTATTTCAATTGCCGATATACCTTGTTTTATTTTTTTATAAATATTTAAGAATATATTATGAAATCATTTCACAATAATTTGATATGATTAAATTATGAAAATCTAGTTAAAACTCCATGGAGTGACTATAGTGTATAGTGACTATAGAGTGTACACTCTTTATAAGAATCACTCCATGGAATGATAGCAATGTATGCCGACCCCTAAACTGCCACTAAAACCCCACAGGTCACCCCTATTTCCGTCACTAAAACCTCACCGACAACCTCTACACACTAACCGTTACAAATTTATCGACGATGGCTCCAAACTGACCCTGGGACAGATAACCAACGGTATTGTATACAACGTTGAATACGAGGAAGTTAGCAACGGTTTTACTAGGGGTACGGTTAATCAGGCTAGAAAGACCCTTCCAGAAACTAGATTTACCTGTAGTGGGGTGGAGTGTGTTATATATTTGTATACAATAGAGTGTATTAGTGTGCATGTGTTTGTATATGTGTGTAATTATTATGTATTACTGTATTGATATATCTTAACTCAATGAAGCTTATAGTATTCGCACGAATGCGCGTGTAACTATGTGTATGGGTGCGTACGTTGATATCTACGTGCGTACATTCATAAGTGTGTTCGTTAACGAGTACGTGGACGCGTTCGTTCACATCTATGTGCTTACGTACCCCAGTTGATGATCACGGTATTACGAGTAGCCATCTCGCTTCTTGGGTTTGCGGTGAGAAGAAGTCTGTTGATGTAGTATACGATATCGAACTGGTTAGTGTTTTTGGTCTCGAACTCGTCTACGGTGAGCTTCTCGTATACATTGTCCCAGTTCTTACGCTCAGCCCATGTGGCGGTCAACTGGGGGGAAGGTCATCGGGGTTAGCGGGGTTACCGGATATTACGTATGACTATGTTAACTTGTGTAATAACTTAACAATTATTGTTTAATACGATACTAGCTATATATAAATAGATTATGTTTTATCGCGTAATTTGTATTATATTTATTTAAAAAAATTAAATGTATTTAAGTAATTTTGTATTTGTACCGTATCCAATAATATGTTTATAGTCTTACTATTGAAGAATATAAATTAATTAACTTATAATTTATAAATAATATCAAAATATTAAATTATTTATAAATTATATAATCAATTACATACGTAAGACACCTAAGTACTACACCTGTAGATTATAGTGTTCACTATAGTATACTAACTTTAGCTAATTCGACTTCGAAATCAATCATATCATCCATCTGTCTGTCGATATCGCTAGCCTTGGAACCTAGAGCTCTGGCCATGTCCTTACGTAATTAGTAGGTATTAGTATTACGTAATATAGGAGTGTAAATTGTTACGTAAGAAAATGGAGGGTTATTACTTCATTGTTGCGAAACAATATCATGTTGCATTGTGGGTTAGTTATATGAGTGTATATTTTGTATATATCAATATATGTATAATCATCTTTTGAACCTAATAAACCTAATTCATCATAATCATCATCATTATTGGTAACTACAGAATCATGATGCATATGAATATCTACATATATACATATTGTTATTATTATTATTATTATTATTATTTTAGAGGAGTGTTTTTCCATCTAGAAACTTAGATGAAGTCTTCACTTATAACCATATATGTCTCTAATGACCTTTCGAAGCCGATCTCATGTTAAGGTATCCATGGTTTTAACGAGAGCCGATCATTTATTTATATACAATTATATAATATAAATTCTAAATATTATCTTAAGACCTATTGTAATGGTCCGGACGGGGCTTGAACCCGAGCCCTGCTGCTTGTGTGTCTGCCGTATTTCCAACTGAACCACATATGCTTCATAATATATATATATATATATATATATATATATATATATATATTCTATACACTCATAGATGTAGCATTACCTTGGCGAATGTCTTCAAGTAATCGACATTCCTGGAGTAACGGGAGTCGGTGAAGTACTCGCGCTTCATGTTTAGTTCAGGTTGATCGAGCTGGAAGAAGTATCCGTACCAGTCTTCCTTCTTGTATCCGCTCCACACTCCGTGTACGAACAGAGGCTGCATTGCGATTATAATTACGTTAACACTATTAATTTACGTACCACATAGATATGTTTGGAAATGTTATTAGCGATGGTATTTAAATATTATAATATAATCAAAATAATAATACTATTGCAGGATGTTTGCCTGCGTGTCGGGTTCTAGAAGTGTATCATTATTGGATAAGGAAATTAAATATGCCATTCAAGTATAGTTTACACTCTCGGCGTATTTGAACATAACTATAGTTATACGTATACGCTTATACATACATATATCTATGCCTACGTTCGTGCGGCACTAACAGAGAGACCGATATCGTTCAGCTTGATCAAGGTATCGAGAATAGAGAACGAGTTTGCATTCCAACTCGTCTCCAGAACGGGCCATCCTCCCATTGAAGCGAGAACGTCCATCATGGGCTTTTCGCGACGGGTCTCGATAGTTGCCTGGTCCATGCAAGCTCCGAATACGTCCTTCACCTTACGGACTGCGTCGGGGTCTCCACGTGTGTGTCCTGCGAGGACATGACAATGGCGACGTGTATAGCGCGTAATATGCATATATATATATATATATATATATATATATATATATATATATATATATATATAAATATAGTATATTTTATATACTGTATATTTAATTATAGAATGTTATTTTTACTCAAAAGTTATTACTATATAGTTTATATAATAAGGTTTTATACAGATTTGTCTATAGGTATTATACAGCTATAAGTATTTTACATAGTAATATGCTTACTAATGGTATGCAATAGAATGTGTACTATTATGTGCAGTAGGTTCACTAGATGATTGTGTACCTTTGTTGAAGATAGCAATGATCTGATGGTAGACCTCATTCCTCATCTTGTATACAATAGCCCACTCAGAAGTCCAGTATGGTACGGGGTTGTCCTATAGGTGGGGTGGTGATGTAGGTAGTATACACATATAGGATGAATACTATAACTATGTATTACTTTATATATATATATATATATATATATATATATATTATGAAATTAGGGGAAAGTTCACTATTACCTACCCTTAAATATATATTTGTAATAACTTATTCAATATATTTATTTGACATTTTGTAAGTAGTGTAATATTATGATAATAATTAATTTTGCTATTTTATATTTTTGATATAATTATATTGACAAGAATACACCGGGGTGTATGTATTTAGATACATGTGCATAATACCTATCCCCTTCTCATATTACCATCCCCTTAAATACTCGTGGTAGAAATAATTGTAATATTATAATATATAATCAAAATAGCAGACATAAATAAATTAAAAAACTCACGAAATTTTGTAATAGTGAATTTAAATTTTAAAATTCAATAAATTATATTCAAACTTTATATTTGTATATTAAACTTTAAATTAACTATGAAAAGAACTATATATACGAAATAAGCAATGGATAGTGTTTATATTACTTATATAGCTATAGCTCTATGGGTCGAAGCCATATATATTAATATATAATGTAGTTGACTACAATTGGATAACACCGTTGCTAAAAGGGATACAACTATGGAGGATGCATATGTTATATTTATAAATCAAGGAATTTAATTAAAATATAACGCATGTTAATTAGTTATATAGAATATCTTACTTAGAATTATATAAATATTGTCACTAAAATAATAATAAATAAAATAATATAATATTTTAATTATATTTTAATTATATTTGGTCTGAACAAGATGGCTGACTTTTATTTACGCTCTCCGCACTCGCTTACGTTGCCGCGTATTATGCCACTATATTACCTCTAGCTATAAGTTTAAAAAGCTGAGATTCTACGATTTATGCATCATGTTAACCGCAGCATTAAAATAAACTGTGGTATCGTTTGATTGGATATTATAAATCATATGGGGTATTAAGGTAATTAAGGGATCAGTAATAGGAAAACAATATGGATAGCTATAATTAAGATATATTGGTAAATAATTATGCTCATTATAATATTTTATAAACATGTTATTGATCTTTTTTAAATTCTATAAACATTTTATTGATCTTTTTTAAATTTTATAATAATTTATTTTGCACAGTATTATGTTTTATTTGAATTAATAAAGTATTTACAATGATATAAAAAATTATAATTCAAATATTTAAAAAGTAAAACTATAATATATTTAATTTTATCAAATAACAATTGTAGGATTGAATATTTTTTTAAACAAAATACTTATTCATATGTACCATTAAATTACTAACAGTTCATGTATATATACTTATTTGATATATATATACATATATATATATATATATATATATATATATTATAGTTACTGAGATATGAGAGGGGCGGTATTAGGAGGGGACGGTAATAAGGGACTTTCCCTTATTATTATAATAGATTGTTTCCATAATTTATGTTAATATTTATAATAAATTATCCTTATTAAATATTATATATTTGTTATCGTGTGACCTTGAATGCCATTGACTAACCTTGATCCATCTACCGCAAGCGTACTCGTAGAAATCTTCGCAAGGGTCCACGGTTGTGTTCATAGACCTCATTAAAGCAGTAGCTATGAACGCGGAGTAGGGTATGATGAGTCATGACGCATGCATGTTATTTAATTATGACGTAATACATAAAAACTTATTTCACTATTTATTATGAGATTTTACTTATATATTATAAATTATTATTCCCAAAATATATATAAATATATATATATATATATATATATATATACAAATATTTAGAAATAATTAAAGTGTGACTGATTAATTAATTAAGCATAATATAATATTTATAAAATAATATGTTCATCTATTAAAATCTGAACTCAATACGTTATTTCTAAATACGTCGTTATAAAAATATAAACAAGCCACTTAACGTGTTAATATTATTAATAAACACTATTAATAACGTGTTTAATACTATTAATACTGATAATAAATACTATTAATAGTATCACGATTCGAGTGTACCATTCTATTTATAAACGCGCCAATAATGTGTGAGGTTGTAAAATTGTGTAAGTCACTCGAGATAATGCCCAATACTTCCTAAATAGATGCAGGTATTGTATATATATATAAACTAGTGTTATACAAGTGGTATATCGCGTGCGGTTTATTTCACAATTATTATATATATATATAACTATAATTATAGTTAGTAAATAGACAACCATTTGAAATAGATAATGTACGATTTTAATAATTATAGTCGGTTTTTTATTAATAGAATGTAAATTTATTTTATTTCACTCTGTTTATATATTCATGGTATGGAAACTAGATAATATATCAACTTTATAGAATTTATAATTAATTGTAATAGAAACTAGCTATACCAGGTATGTACAGATGTATATATAAATCTATATGTATATTCAAATAGTATTATATAATATTAATTATATAATATATTATATATATATATATATATATATATATAGTATATATATATACTTGATAATGTATACTGTATATGTCACGAGGCTATAATATACTCTATATCCTGTATATACGAAACTGCCTATACGACATATAGTTGATGCAAACCTGTAACGATGCAAGTAGGAGACAGACATAGTCCGGCGGAGTTAGACTCTTGTGGAACTGAAGGTGACGTAATCATGTGGTTATGCAATATTAACATTGTTACGTAATCATTAATGTAATGTGTGTTATCAGTAGATTAACATATAGTATGGCAACAATGTGTAATGTAGCATGTGTGAAAATTAACGATATTGAATGTGTTAATTATTGATATGGTTTATAAATTTAAATATTAATATTTTAAATTATAATATATGTATATATTATTAATTATATTATTCTAATAAGTATATTCATAATAATTTTTTTTTTATATATATATATATATGTAAACAAATTAATAGACATGATTATATTCTCAAATCTAAGAAAATTATAAGTATAATTATATTATAAAATTAAATGTGTGTTTTATTTTAATAATATAATCTAAATAAAATGTATTTTATCCTAAATAATTATATAAAGTATATAACATTAATTAAATCAATAAATTAAGTAATCGAAATATTAAATATACGTATAGGTTTTATTAATGTAAATAATACTATATAACAATTAGTTCATTAATAACGGCAATACAAATTATAGATACCCTATAATAATGAATAGTATTATACGGGGACAAGATACAACTTAATATCACATAACTAAAATTCAATTCAAGTTTAATACGATATTCTCGTTAATTAATTTGCGCGCGCAATCGATACTAATATTACGTAATAGATGAGGTGAACATCGGTCCACTAAAACCGTGTGGTTACAACAAAGAGAGATATCTATAGCGATCGTATGCGTACTTACCGCTGACCACTGCACTGACCACTAGGGCGAGGGCTGCGTAAACGAATAGCATCTCGAAGTAGACCTGACTAGAGAGAAATTCTAACTTCACCAAATTAGTGGCGCGGGCTCGGTTTTATTGAAATCTTCGCCGTGTTCGCTGAACCGTAACGCCTCACGAATACATACGTTTATGGATATGTTTTTATCAGGTGGCCGCCACCGCCGTGATTTACGACCGCTTATTAATAACCCTTATCTATTAATATTATTGTTTATCGTGCAGATGTGATAGCGAAACTTCGTGATTTCGGCTATAAGTGATATCTCTCGTGCGACGCTCGACACTACAGTTGTATAACTTAAGTTATAATTCTGCGTTCGCGTGAAGAGTTAACTTTGAATCTTAAAGCGAGACATCACGTGGTTTAGTAGATTGTATCCATTTACTGGGTTGTTTACTGGATAAAAACCTCATGTACTATACTATAGTATAGTATAGTGTGCACAATATCGTGATAATACTTAGTAAGTTTCAAATATAACTGATATACACCGAGGACAGAAATAAACAAAATTGGTTCAGCAATAAAATGTGAAAATATAAAATAAACTATTCTTTTTTTAATATATAGAATCCGATGCTATATAATATTTATATATTATATGAATGTAACTTTTGATGTGTAAATTGTTTACGATATGACATAATAAAAAGTTGTTTAGAATCACGTCTACAAAATCATGATAAACTAAATACCTCCGTATCCGCGTAATACGTATTTCACATCTATAGATATAATAATAGATGTAATAGATATTATAATAGGGTATTCACGTAAATTCCGTTTTTCATTGCTTACGTGAAATCCGTATATAAAGTGAATTATTTACAGAAAATGAGTCATATATTTCTATTTTTCTGTGATCATTTTCTGTACAGAAATAATCCTATTTTTCTGTATAGAAAAATAAAATACATAGCAGAATTAATTTTTCATTTAATTGGTATACCATATACAATATCTGAATTTGTTAAAACTAAGTCATACATATTTCCTAGGTAATGTGTTTTACTTAGGAAATGTTGTTTTAGCGATAAAGAATTTAATATATATTTGAATTCAAGATTATGGGATATTAAAGAACCATAATGAAAATTAAACTCACCCACAAATATAGTATTATATATATATATTCGAATTAATAACAAGATCAGAAAATTCATTAAAAAAATATGTAAAATCATAATCAGGTAGACGATATATAACAATAATTTAAAAAAAATATCATTGGAAGATTTTAGAGTTATAGATAATCGTTTACTATATGAAAATATAAGACAATTTATGATATTATATATAAATCTTTATGAATGATAGTACCAATACCATCACATATGCCATAAACTCTGTCACTACGAATAAAAGAATAAGTATGAAATTAGTTGAGAAATTACAGAGCAAAGTAATGTTAAAATATTATTTGAAGATAGGTTTCAGTAAAATAAATGATTGTCGGATTGTATTCAGAAATATAGGCTAAAATAATATGAATATTGTTATTAATAGATCTAGTATTGATTAAATCAATGGTACATAACGAGTTTAGTCCGTTTGAGGAATTGAAGAATCTTCTTTTTTACTATTGAAATAAGCTAAACATGAGTCTCACCATTAATTAATCTCATAATCGGATATAATTTAAAATCAGTAATAATAGTGCTATATAGGTGATAATTATTTGATTTATAATTAAAAATTCATTTAAATCCAGTAATATGAATAATTATTTCAACATTAATCTAATTGAAACAAATTATTCTTTGCATATATATTTGAAGAATATAATATAGCTTTCATATTTTTAAAGGAAATATAACTAATAGTAGATTCATTAAATAGTAGGAAATAATATAATTCGGTAGATTTTCAATAACAACCATACCATTACTATCAATATTAGATTCATTTATAATAGTTTTACATTACAACTGGAAGAATTAAGTGAAATAGAAATATTTGACAAATTTAATTGAGAAATGTGTATTTTGTGTTGTTATTTTTAACATTATCAGCAAATGATTCATTTCTAGTATCAAATGTATTATTTATTTCTTAAAGTTTTTTATATAAAGAATTATTAATTAACAAATCATTAATGTCTTTAATTTGTAGAAGAAGTTTAAGAGTTAAGTGTAAAAGAAGTAAGTGATATAATTTGTTTATTAATATTGTATGATTTACAAGTAAAAGAGAAATTATAACACTCACATATATAAATAGCATATTTTTGTATAGTTTACTACTATTCCATTTGATCGTTTATATATATATATATATATATATATATATATATATGCGATCAAAATATAATGTGCATACAAATTAAATATATATATAAAGGGGGATATTCACTGTAGCCGGTGAAATCGCAAGGGGTGGGACTATATGGCGTGGATATATCCAAAATACTATAAACGTTAATTCGATTATATAATATTGTAGATAGTTATTTATAGTATTATTTATTAAATTTGAATAATTAATTTGATTATATAATAGTTAAAACTATTATAGTTATTTTATTTGTATGCATGACTCGTATTCTATGTATATATATATATATATATACATTTAAATGTTAACATTTAGGTGGAAAGAGGTTGTCTTGTAAAAAAAGTTACTAGTCACTAAATATTGAATTTATTTATAAATTATATTTTATTAAATAGATATATATTATATATATATATATTTTTTTTTTATTATTATTATCAGATTTAGGCAATGCCAAGGTAATTGTAGAAGCAGTGTTGCTTATCGAGACAATTACCCCTTTATTAACATGATAAGTTTCATTATAGATAATAGTTATAAATAAATAATAATTTTATAATATTATAAGATAAGATAAGATATATGTCATTATTGCAATCATTGCAAGAGAGAAAAAAAACAATAAAAGAACAAATAAAATGTTCAGAAGATTTTCGAGGTATTTAACCTTATGACTACTATCCTGTTTACATATATAATATAAAAATAAATAAAATATATAATAAAATAAAATATTTAATAAAATATAATTAAACTTATCATGTAACTAAATGTAATCATCATATAATAATGTAATCATGTAATAATATAAATAAATGATAGAAGTATAAAATTAAAAGCTAATAACTACATCAAGTATTAAATAATCTAAATTAAAAGATAACATAGTGGAACTAAATATGAGATATCCAACAGTTAAAAGTAAAACAAACAAGAGAAAAAAAAGAGAAGAAAAAAAAAGAAAATATATTAAATAAATATAGGTTAAACAATATTCGATGTTCATACAGATAAATATATAACCCAAAGTAATTCATTTAATGTCAAAAAATGTAAAAATAAAATAGAAGATAATACAATCTTAAAATCATATATAATAATTTTTAAAAAGTCAGTGTTTTTATAATGTCAAAATATAATATAATGTCAGTATTTGTATAGTGTCAAATAAATAAAACAAAATTATAAAAAAATATTATCATAAGTCAAATATATTAAATAAAAATTTAAACTAAAAATAAATGCATTAAAAGTATTATATAAAATTATTTTAAGATTTTTACAGAATAATGATAAAGAATTTGACTTTCTTATATCTATACTTAAATCATTCCAAAGTTTTGGTCCGAATGTAATTAAGGTATTATTCATATAATTATATTTAAAATAAGGTTGAATAAAATCACAGTTATTCCTGGTAAAATGATTTAAAATAATAGGATGGTACAATTTATTGAATATTTTGTAAATACATGTAAATGCAAGTCTTATACTTATAAATATCATATAAAGATAATATTGTAAAAATTATTTTTAATATCTTTTTTTGAATTAAATATATGCTATTTAAGTTTGATACATAACCATGACCCCATATTTCTATACAGTCAATTAAATGTGGATAAAATAAAGCATAGTATAGTTTGATCATGGCAGATGTATTTACAAAGTATGAAACATTTTTTATGATCCACAAAATTTTTAATAATATATTTTTAAGATAAGCCAGTTGACATTTCCAATTTAAACAAGTATCTAGATTTATTCCAAGACATTTTGTAGAAGTTACTTGAAATAAAAGAGTATTATATATATTTATATTAAATATTATATCATTTTTAAATGACATACAGTGCGTTTTACCTATATTTATGGATAATTTATTAAGTTTAGACCATAGAAAAATGTCATCACATGCTGACTGTAATTTATGATTTAGATTATTAGATGATTTATCACAAATAATTACATTAGTATCATCAGCAAATAATATGAATTTATTTTCTGGAGAACATAATATCATATCATTCATAAATATAGAAAACAGTAATGGTCCACGAATAGAACCTTGGGGTACACCATAACAAATATTATATATATCAGATTTACTTTCATTATATTGTACGAATTGTTGTCTGTCGTTAATCAACCAATCAAGAGGTTTCCCTCTTATTCCATAATAATACAGTTTATTAATTAGAATTCTATGGTTGACAGTATCGAACGCCTTTTTTAGATCTACAAACAATCCTACACAATATGAGTCCAAAGATTCTATAACTTTCTTTTGTAATGTTTCAATTGAGTTCAGTGTACTTATATTTTTTCTATAACCAAATTGTTCATCATTAATAATATTGAATTTATTACAAAAAGATAAAAGTCTATTTGAAAATAATTTTTCTAACATTTTTGAAAATTGTAAGGTTAATGAAATAGGTCTATAATTATTAAAATCGTTACAATCACCAGATTTAAAAATAGGGATAATTTTAGATCTTTTAAAAAAACTAGGAAATAATCCATCATCAAATGATTTTTTAAAAATATACATTAAAGGAACTATAATAGATGATGATATTTCTTGAATAAGTTTCATGGATATGTCAAGTTCATCTCGAGAAACTTTAGGTTTAAAATTATTAATGGCTAAATAAATTTCACTAGCTGATATAGTAGATAAAACCATAGAATTAAAATGTCGATTATTTAAATAATCAAGAAATTATTTTTTAGGTATATCATCAATTTTATCAGCTTGTTTATTACCTATTTGAGTGAAATGATAATTAATTTTATTTGAAATTGTAGACTCACTACAATCTTTTCCATTAATATTTATCGTAATTTTTAATAAATTGGGTTTTCTCGGATTAATTATAGAATTTAATATAGACCATGTATTTTTAATAGTCTTACTATTATCAAGTAAATTTGTATAATCATTTTTTTTGCATTTTCGTATTATACTAGTAAGCTTATTTTTATATTTTTTGTATATAATAAGATTTTCAAAGCTTTTATCATTAATGAATTTAATATATAATTTTTGTTTTTTTTTTACATGCATTTTTAATATTTTTTTGTAAACCAGGGTAACTGTGATTTTATACGATTGTTTTGTAAATGTCTAATTTCACTACAAGAAAATATATATCTATTTTATTTATATGCTTATCACTTTTTCACGTATACATACGACGTGTGTCTCTGCGTGCTTATTTTAAAATTGTCATAAATTAAATAGATTATTATTAAGACAATAAATATATTATGCATTAATGCAATTAAATAAAATTAAATATATATTGAATAGAATATTTATAATAAAAAAAAAATATATATATTCAAGTATAAATAGAATTAATATACAAATAATGTACTTTAATTAAAAATCAATATTTGTATTTAAATTAAAAATAGGTAAAATAGTATATCTAAAAATTACATTTATTTATTTAACTAATAATCTAATAATTAATATAAAATATAATTATATAAATAAATTAACACATATATGAATGAATGAATGAATGTTTATTTAGATACAAAAATAACGTTAGACGTTCTCTATTGTGTAAAAAAAATATAAAATAACAAAATACACAAACAAATATAAATCAGTTGAAAATAATTAAATTAATTTGTACGAATTAATAACAATGAATTATATTTAAAATACGAATAATTGACATTAATTCTTAATCTTACAGGTAGCGCATTCTATAGATCGGCTGCAGCTATACTGAAAGAACGTTTTCCATATATTGGTAGCTTGTAATTCCTCTTTTGTAATAACAGAGTAGACGCGTTTCTTAGATTTGTTGTAAACTCTGAATTGTAGGAGATCATTTAAATAACTCGGATGACGATTCTTCAGTACCTTAAAAATTAGTTTTAAATAGCTGAAGGTAGATCTCTGATATATATTTAACCATTTAGAATTAACTAAGTGACAATTGACTGATTTATGGTCATATAATGTTACATGATGTAAAACTCTTATCGATTATCTAATGATTATATCTATGGATTTAGTATAAGTAGCAGGAAGGCCATAATATAGAGAACAAAACTAATTTATACGTGACATAACTAATGATTTTATTAACATTTTAGAAATTCTAAAAGGTAAAAATGTCCTTATTGATCGTATTTTATATAATTGATAATTAGTTGATTTACACACATTTAGCTATCTGATAGGAGAAATGTAGGTTATCATCAAAAATAAAACCAAGGTTTTTAAATTATTGCAAGGAACAATTGTGATAGAATTAATGATAATAGAAGGAAAGATTGATGATGTTCTAGATATATGTAGAAATTTAGTTTTATTCATATTCAACATTAAGCTATTTTGTAAAAACCAATTTTTAACCATATTAATACAATCAATCAGAGCTACATTATCAGATGAATTGGCTATTACTGGAAGCTCAATATACAATTGAATATCAGTAAAAATGGATATATCACAGATGGAAAATAGATATAATATTTAAGAGGTAAGATATACAGAGAAAATAGTAATGGCCCTAATACTGAACCTTGAGGCACTCCATAATACATTTTACAAGTAGATGAATAATGGTTATCAATATTTATATAAAATGTTCTTTCAGATAAGTAAGATTTAACCCAAGCTAGAAGAATACCTACAATACGAATATCATTAAGACGTTTAATTAAAATAGAATGATCAATAGTATCGAATGCCGCAGATAGATCTAATAAAATAAGCTGTATATTATAATTATTATCAAGCTTAAGAAAATCATCAAGAATAGTAAGAAGAAGTGTTTCAGGAGTATGAAACTTCCTATATGCAATTTATCTAGTATCAACTAATGAATTTGTATTTAGATAATTGATTAATTGCTTGGAAACTATTCTTTCCAATATTTTACTTATAAAAGGTAATTGGGATATTGGTATATAATTAGATAAACACTCAATATCTAATCCTGGTTTCTTTAGAATAGATTGTATTATAGCATGTTTTAAAGATTAAGGTACAATACCATATGGAGATAAATGGAGATAAATATTAATAATATTTAAAATAAATGGAGTTAGTATAAAAGCAATCTTATGAAAAAGAGATAGAGGTAATGGATCGATAGGAGAATACTATTTAGAAGTCAACATAAGATCTAACACTTCAGAGAAAGAAGTAGAATAAAAAGAGTCAAAATATACACATCACCCAATTGAAATATCATAACATAAAGGAATAAAAGCCACATTATATATTATAAGCTTAATTTTAGAAATAATATTTGAAACCTTATCCTGAAAAAAAATATAAAAATTAGAACATAATATTAAATAGGTAGAGTAGGACATATAACTGACTCTGTTTTAATTAAGGAGTTTATAAAAGAATATATTTCTAGTATTATTTTCAAAAGAACTAAAAGTATTATAATAATACTTTTTTTTAGTAATTAGAATAGATGATCTATAAAAAATTCCAATATTTAACAAATGTAGTATATTTTTCATTTGAAGATTTAATTTTATATAAGTTTTCAAGTTTTCGTAAATGTCTTTTTATTTTATGCAATTCACTATTAAACATTGGACAATTATCATGTATTGTAGGTAACTAAAAAGCTAACTAAAAATCTCTTAATAGGTGAATAGGTATCTAATAAATTTAAAATAGAACTATTGAATTAATCAAGATTTAGATTACAATTTGAAAGTGAATTGATAATTTCATTAGAAAATCATTAATGTTCAATGTTTTAAGGTATCTATAATTAATGAGAGCGCGTTTTATTTTGATATAAGATAATTTCAATCGGAAGGTAATAGTGAAATGATCATTTAATAATTTATATTTAATTTGTATACCATATATAATATCTGAATCTGAATTTGTTAAATCTAAGTCTAACGTATTTCCTAAGTAATGGGTTTTACATAGGATATGTTGTTTAAGCGATAAAGAATTAATTCAAGATTTGAATTCAAGATGAGGCGATATTAAAGAACCATAATGGAAATTAAAATCACCCACAAATATAGTATTATATATATTCGAATTAATAACAAGTTCAGAAAATTCATTAAAAAAAAAATATTTATATATATTTAATAAATAAAATAAAAGTATATAGTATAAATATAATCAAAATAAATATGTATACAAATATTTATGAAAGTGACTAAGCTGATAAGCTGTGTGGTATGAAGATTGAATTAATTTATTAAGAATCATATATAATTATATATATTACCTTGTTACCTTTGTCCCTTAGCCTGTTGAGCCGTGGGGGCGTGTCACGTTGAAACAAAATTTTCTCCACTTCTTCCGGTCATATACAATTTCATTTAGTTCATTGAAGCCTTTTCCGGTCCATTCTTTTATATTATCTATCCATTGTTTTTTTGGACGTCCACGGGATCTTTTACCTTCGACATTACCCTGAAGGATTATCTTGGCAAGTCCATCGCATCTGGTCACGTGTCCATACCATTTCAGTTTTCTCCTTTTAACTGTTGTGAGGATATCGGTGAAGGGGCTTGTTAATGATGATGATATTCGGTCTATTATTTCTAGATTAGTAACTCTATCAAGGTATGTTATACCGAGTAATTTTCTGATGTTCTTCATTTCGAATGCTAGTATTCTTTTCTCGAGTTCAGCAGTTAGAGTCCATGTTTCACATGCATACAGGAATATCGAGTTGACAAGAGAGTCCATGAGTTTTAACTTGTACTTTAGACGTATGTCTTTATCATTCCATATTATCTTTAGATTGCTATATGCTTGACTTGCTTGTGCCGCTCTTGATAGGATTTCTTTTCTTGATCCATTTTCGTTTATGATTGATCCTAGATATTTGAAGCTTTTTACGGTCTCAATTATTTCGCCATGAATATCAATGTTTGGTTGACAATTGTCGTCGTTTAACATAAGCTTAGTTTTAGAAGGATTTATTTCCATTCCAAATCTATTTGCTGATTTAAAAAGACACTCAGTTAAATTTATTAGTTCTTCTTCCGAGCCAGCTAAACCATCTATATAATCAGCAAAGCGGAGATTTGTTATATTTCGGCCATTTATCTTTATTGAACCAGTATGATTGCTTAGCGCGTCGTTCATTATATCTTCTAGGAATATATTAAATAAAGTAGGTGAGAGAAGACATCCTTGTCTTACTCCGGTTTTTTTTATTATATATATATATATATATATATATATATATATATATAATGTCAATAAATATATATATATGTATGTATGTAAATGTAGATTTAATATGATTAACAGTTCAAAATTCAATATAAGTGGCGATATATGTTTACCCTTACGTACAAAATAGGAATTGATATGAACACTTAAAAATCTGTTACAGAAAATGTTCTGACAATTATTCACTTTCTGTACGGTTTCACGTAAGCAATGAAAAACGGAATTGGTGTAAACACTCTATAACTTTCACTGCCTAATCTATTGTAATTATTTATTATGTAATTTTTTAATCGTGTATCCTATATGTAGTCAATTTTATCTATGGAGATTATTAACATAGATAGAATAATTATCTATTACTGGTTATTGTTTTGTGAATACTCTAGATTATATATAGTGTTATTGTTATTGTTATTTTATTTGGTGGAGTCCTTTCATCCCATCCAGGAACTTAGATGAAGTTTTCACTTATAACCATATATGGCTCTAATGTCCCTTCGAAGCCGCTCTCATGTTAAGGCATCCATGGTTTTAACGAGAGCCGATCATTTATTTATACACAATTATATAAGATCACTTCTAAATAATATTTTAAGACCCATTTTATAAAATTAATTAATGGTCCGGACTAGGGTCGAACCCGTGTCCTACTGCTTGTGTGTCTGACACCTTAGCCACTGAGCCACACAGGCAGTTATTTATATTAATATATATATATATATATATTATTATCAAATGTATGTATATACATCATGGTAATTCTATGGATAGAGAATGTATCTTGTATATATATATATATATATATATATATAATCTAGAATAACTACAAAATAATAACCAGTAATATATTATTATTATATCTATATATTCTATCAAATAAAATGAAAATATGATGTAGGGACATTTAAAATAGTTAATATTTACTCTAGAGGAATAATATATATTATTTGAGTAATATTACTTGAATTTGCCACAAAATATAATCTTGTTACGTATTAAATAATACAACTTCGTAAGAACACTTGATTCAATAACGATTTATTCCATAACGACACACTCCACAACGTTTAAATATATGAATTGTATGGGTAAATTGTATATTAGCGTTATTTACTCAATATGGTAAATTTACATTATAGGGTAAATTATGCTAATTTACCCTAACGTGAAATATATATATTCTATAGGACTACTAGTGAATTTCGTTATCTCTGAAATAAAATATGAATATGAGAAATACAGACAGATAAATTAGCAAGAGACTGAAACATATAAAGCTATACATTGATTGGTACTAAAGAGCGTCAACATGTGAAATAATAATAGTAAACAATCTTAAATACGTACACACACGTCAAGGACAGATAACTTCAAAAGAACATCATCGTATACTAAATAACACCCACTTGTATATAATACACATTCACCCTTTCTATAGGTGATGTAAAAATGCTACGTATATGGACATAATACTGTTAGGACCTCTATAATCATCCCATCAATTCTACCTTTTTAACAATCAACAATACATCACCTACAGAACCTATTCTATTAATATTAACAAAACATGTATCTAGTTCATACCTTAATCCCTCCTTCTATTACAATAAAATATCTAGGCTTCCATATTAATAATACATTAATATTTGTTAAACTCATATCAACCTTAAAATCCTCCAATTTCAACCATGTATTAAATATAAAAAAATACGTCCTTAAATCACAACATCCACCGCACTTAGTTTAACAACTATTACCCAGACTTTATTGATCACTCGACTACACTACTGGCAGTGTTCAACTGCATACCTATACTACTTTCGTCTCACAATAAATACTTTAAAACCATCGACCGCTAAACTAATATATCACTTAGATTAATCTACCGACTAAAAAACTGACTACCCTACAAGTATAATTGACCTACGAATACAACTTAACTGGCCATCCGCAACAAAAATGGCTAAACTTAAATTAATATCCATTCTATATTCCTCTCTACTGACTAAACAATCTGAACACCATTTCGACTAATTACTCTACATACTACACCACGTCACCTACGATCCTCTAACTATACGGACTGAACCATCCTTTAGCCAACAAATTTAGGAAGCGTCGCTACTCTGTTTGCGCCAGCCTCCATTGGAATCAACTCACTCCATATCTCAAAACCATTAATACATCAACGAATACTTTCAAACATAAACTAAAAAAGTACCTCATTGTTTATGATATCTGAACTTCAAATATATTCGTTGTGGATAAGTTATATACTTGTCTGTAACAATTACTTACTTTATTGTATTTTTTCACATTATAATAATTTTATAATTAAATTAGTGTTTAAATAAAATCAGCATCAATAAAAATTAAATAAATACACGTTATATAAGGAGTATTCATTACTTATACTTATACTTATTACTTATTACTTATATCAGATGTAGAAATAGAGATTAAGTACTAAAGACTGATTAATCACCTGCAATGGAAAATAGTATCCAAAGAATTAGAATCTTTAAATTTTAAGAGAGATATTAATGCAATTAATTCAAAAAATAAATTAAAGTTTTATAAATTTCTGAAAAAAAGACAAAATTTAAAATCTGGAGTATCTCCTCTAATTGATATATCAAATAATAATATTTTATTTTCAGATCTCGACAAAGCAAATACGTTAACTTCATATTTTAGTTCAATTCAACAAAATGATAATGGAAATTTATCCGAATTTTATAATTTAACTAAACAAAAATTTGATAATATTGATTTAAATCTTGTAATAATTAAAATATTTTTAAATAGAATAAAAATTACACATACTTTCGGAACTGATGGGATACCATCTTCTATGTTAGAATTATTATCTAATAAATTGTGTAGGCCTTTATATATTATTTTTAATTCATCTTTATTATCGGGAAATATACCGAAAATTTGTAAAAAATCTATAATCACACCAATTTTTAAAAAGGGTGAACCATCAAATTCAAATAACTATAGGCATATTTCAACAACATGTGTAATGTGTAGAGTATTAGAACGTATTCTTTCTAAACAATTATTTTTTTATTTAAAATATAATTAATTTATTAATTTAAGATTTATTAATAAAATATCAATATGCTTTTATAAGTGGAAAATCCACAGAATTACAATTAACAAAATGTTTAAAATTTTGGTATAATGAATTGAATAATAAAAAAAATGTGTAGATATAATATATATATATTGATTTTGCAAAAGCTTTTGATGTTGTTTCTCATGAAAAACTATTATTTAAATTAAAATCATACGGTATATCTAATAAAATAATAAAATGGTTTTATAATTTGTTATCGAATAGATCTCAAATTACACGGGTTGAACATTCTTTTTCAAATAGTTCTATTGTAAAATCTGGAGTACCACAACGATCGGTTTTAGGTCCAATTTTATTTTTATTATATATTAATGATCTTCCTAGTATATTCTCTTCAAAAATGCATATTGATTTATTTGCCGATGATACAAAAATATATTTTTCTTACGCATCTGAGAGTAAAAGATTTCTTTTACAAAATTATTTATTTTCACAATGGACAAATAAATGGCAATTGAATATTTCATTATCAAAATGTTAAGTTATGACTTTAGGAAAGGTAACTCCATCAAAATATTTTATAAATAATATTTAATTAGAAAACGTTACTTTTTATAAAGATTTATGAATAATATTTGAAAATAACCTGTTATTTAATAAACATATTGATTATATTTGTAAAAAATCTTATTTTTCTCTGAATTTAATTTTTAGATGCATTACTACAAAATCCCCTAGAGCATTATTAAATGTATATACAATTTATTGCAGACCAATTTTAGAATATGCATCCATAATGTGGTCACTTTTTTCAAAGGTTAGTAAATTTCGTAGTCTCATAGACCAAATTGAAAGAGTGCAAAGATTATTTACTAGACGATTAATTACAAGATGCGTAGGATATACAAATTCATCAAATATTAATTATAAATCATATATAGAGAGATTGATATATTTTAAATTATAATCACTTGAACTTAGAAGATTAAAAATAGATCTATCTACAATTTTTTAAATTTCAAATAATTATACAGATATAAATATATCTGATATTCCTAACATATCGAATAATTGTAGAACTAGAGGTAATTGTAAAAAATTAAATGTAATACATAATTATGATAATACAATTAAAAATATAATTAATAATAGATCAGTTAATATATGGAATTCATTAAATAATGATATAATAAATCTGTATCTGTTTCATCTTTTAAAAATAAAATAAACAAAATCTGTTTTGACAAACATATTTTTTTTAACAGAAATTTATAATTTTATATTGATTTATGTTTCATTTTGTATCTTAATTATTGCATTATATCTTCAGGTTTTTTTTTTAATGTGTTTTTGTTATAGAAAATTTGGGTTTTTATATCTATATTTCAAATATATTATAATATAAAATTAATAATTCATTATTATTACAGATAAAATGGGAAGTATTATTTTATTTTTGTTTGTTCTGTATTATATTTTGTTATAGAAAATTCGGGTTTTTTTTTATCTATATTTCAAATATACTATAATATAAAATTAATAATTCATTAAAATTTAACATTTAAATATTAAACTATATAACTAATAATGTATTACTAAAACAAGGTACAAAGATAAGAAGAATTCTATAAAGTTAAAGTAGAAATTGAATATTTCGATGCCACTTATAAAATAATGCATTTTATTTATATTTTCGATTATTTTTTCGGTAACTGTAAAACGTTTTAATTTCTTTAATTTTTTAATTTCGTATTATTCTTTGTTTATTTCTATAACGTATGTTATTGTTAGCAAATATTTATACTTTATACTTTCGATTATATTTTCGGCTATGTATTTGCTTAAATAAAGTATCAATCAATCAATCAATGGATAATATTACGGGTGAGAATATTAAATAATTATAATAATCAATAAATGAAATATACACGGAACTTTGTTGAAAAATATGTATTAAAAATAGTTACCTAACTCATGGAAATTACTAAATTCTCGTATTTGCAATGAAAGTAACTTGAAGAAAAGATCTAACTACCGAACTTTTAGCTTGCTTACTCACTATAGTAACATTATTCTTAGAATAATATTGAATAGGTAGACTATACTCTAGTAGATTAACAAGTAGGCTTTATAAAACATAGAATACCAAGTAAAAAATTATTAATATCAGGAGGGTAAATTACATCGACTAACATAGTACTCTTCCATATTTCTATTTCAAAAATACTTTTGATAATGTATGGAACGAATGACTATGGTATGCCATATTATCCTACGGCATAATCTAATGTATGACTACAATTATAATATGCTTTTATAAATCATCACATAGATCTTTATTATTGAACAGCCTAATTATATATTTATAATAATAAGTTTAGTCGGCAATGATGCATATTATTTCCTGTGTTATTCAACATTTCATAGAATTAATTATGCAGGAAATGTGTCCTGCACAATATGTTAAGTCATTGTCAAACCATATCAATAAGAGGACAAAGTAATAAATACAACCTTCAATTTTCTGATATATATTTATATATATATATATATGAAAATAATAATAATAAAATCAGATTTGGCGATTTCCTGGGTGAAGAAAGAAGCAGAGCTTATCGAGTCTTTTACACATTTAATATTAAGAGGAGAAAAAAATCATATAGGAATATAATTAAAAACAAGAAATAGTAGAATATTAAAAAGAGTACAAAATCAAATATTAAAATAAATCATCAACTCATAAAACATAAACATCCATAGTTGTATCAACTTTCCGAATGTGGGTTCATAAAGTCCAAAACCTAGGGAATATACTTTCGCCAATAGTATAAATACTGGTAACATTTAGAGCCAGAAAATTCATCCATACTATCCGATATAATATATGATAAATTTGTGAATAAGAGTCAACGAAATACAAAAACAAAAATCATCATTATTCTACTACCTCTTAAATTGTTCTTACTTTTTTTATTATTCTATTACTTTTTTACTCATTATTTAACTATATTATATTGTATACATATGCCATGTGTATTAATTATTAATTTTTTTATATTATACAAGTAAAATAAATATAATTCATTCATTCAAATTTAAATATATAAAATGCAATAAAAGACAAAATTAATTTAAAATAATACAATTATGGTAATAATTTATAAGTTTCTATGCTTTATAAAGAACAGAGTATGATTTAGATAAAATATTAAACATACAATAATATTATTAAAAATCTCCTCGTAATCTAATTATCATTTAAAAAAAACTAAAATATATATATAAAATAGATACAAAATAATACAATTATATTAAAAAATAATAGTAAACCAAATAATAGGATCAAAACTACACAACTAAATTATTAATAAACTTCAATACAATTCTAATTTTTATTAAATGTTTCCAATAATTGTGATAATTGAGGTAAAAATAAAATGGGCATATAAAAAAAATTATCTGGTTTAAATCTATCACCATATTTAAACAATGGAATTACTTGTTTTTTTTTAAAGATATTGGAAATATTCCCTTAACCAAATATCTATTAAATAAAATAAATAATATTGTGGTAATTTCAACCCGTATATATTTGATTACCGAAATATTTAAATTATAAGTATCATTACTGTATTTAACGTTGGTTTCATTTATAATGGTTTCTATTTCAAAATTTGAAATAGGTGAGAGGAAAAATAAAGTTGTATTAGTCAGAGGCATCTTATAGTATATGTTATTATCAGATGTAGCTTTGATATTTTCTGATACTTGTAAACCTATATTACTAAAGTAATCATTAAAATCATCAGAGGTAGGTGTGTTAACCATAATACATATACATATGATGAAATATGGTTTATTAGGCACCGTTACAAAGTGATGACACTCCTCGTAAATGCACGTAAAATAAATAATACAAATAAAATACAACAACCACAATAACAACAAAGTGAAATAAACTAACTAACAATGCGGAAGTAATAAGAATGAAATATACAAGTTAATAATAATATAATGAAAATAGATACTGGATAAATATGACTTGAGATGAGCATTGAAGGAGGTGGGAGATTGAATAGACCTTATAGATTAATGGAGTGCATTCCAGATAGATGGGACAATGTAGGATAATTAGCGTTTCTGGAATTTAAGGGAAGATGGCTGTGGGATAATGATATTAATACTGGAAGTTGAACGTGTATTCTGGGTTGTAAAAATATATAAATGTATATATATATATATATATATTGACAGGTGAAACGTATTATTTGTATATATATATCATAAGTTCATAGAAAGAATCATATATCATCCATTACAAAATCCTCCTACTTTCATCTCTTCAGAATTAAAAAAATATGGACATCACTTTACAGAAACCTTACTAAAACTCTAATTAATGCTCTTGTACTTTCCCGAATTGATTACTGTTCTTCCCTACTGAATTTACTTCCTGCTAAAGCTACTGCTCCACTTAATCGGATTATCCATTCCTCAATACGTACTACTTACTGTTTAACTCGACTGGATCACTCTACTACAACATCTCATCAATCATCTCGTATGTGGATATCCTTCTCCCTCAGGTGTAAATTACGTATACTATCTATAATCCATAAATCAATATATTCTTTCACCCCTAGCTATATCTCTGATCTAATTAAAAAACGTACTATATTATCTTCTCTTCGTTATCAAATTTTCCTCTACTTATCTCCGATAACTCTAATAAAACTTCCCTACATTCTAGAGCTTTTAAAAATTCCGGTCCAATCCTATGGAATTCCCTCCCTCCTACCATTCGTTCAATTAGATCCCACAAAAAAATGTATAAATCTTACTTCTTCTTTTCTCTCTACCCATAATCATTAAATCATCCAACTTATTATTTGTGTCCGTGTTATATTAAATGTATATCATTATTAAATTGTTATTATATTATTATTATCTTATTATTATATAACACTATACTATATCAATGCAGTCTGTAGTATATAACACTACACCATATCAATGCAGACTGTAGTATATAATAGTCCTTTATATTATTTAGTATTGTTGTCCGTGGTATATTGAATGTATATTATTATTAAATTATTATCGTATTACTATTATTTTATTATTATTTTCTTCCCGCACGAGCGAAGGGGTCTACATGACCCTATTTTAGTGCTAATAAACTTAATATCATCATCATCATAAGTAAACCTCTAGAGGGAGTACACATTTTCTAATATATCGGTAACCTATTAACTACAATGAATGAATGACTATTTTATTTCCTGAATATTAAATTAATATACTGAAGCATATTCATAAGCTATACATTTATTATGTTAAGAATATCCATATAAAAAATTATCAAATATTGATAATATAATAATAATAAAATAAAAAAATATAATAATAATAACGTTATAATAAAAGAATATTAATATCGAATATATACATTAATAATAATAATAACATAATAGTAGTTAGCATAATAATAATTCTTATGTACATAAATACAACAACAAAAATATTAATATTATAAAATCGATGAATTATTATCAGAGATTACATGATATTAAATGAATACTTAATGAATGAATGAATATTCATTACCTGAATATTGAATTAATGGTTATATAAAATATCGTTGTATTGGTATTAACTAAAGGTATTTTGAATTTATAATTATCCTACATATTATTAGTTGAGTGTTGTAATTTATAATAATTGGTGACTATTTATTATTCCTAAACATTATTTTACAGAATTTATAGACTATCGTTTCTTTAAAAGTTAAAATATGTTGCTCTTTTTAAATATTATCTACATTAGTTCTATTTGTTGACGATATAATATTCTTATATCTTTGTTGAGCTATTCGTATATGATTTGATGTTGAATCATAATTTTTCTCCCAGATATTAAAAATATAATATTTAAAGAATGTTAAATACATCGTCTATACGAATGACTACATCAACCTATTCCATGGCGAACTTTAGATGCTTTGGAGGAGTATTCTTCCTATAGGTATACCGACTTAGATGAACATTAAAACTCTAAACTAAAATCACTATAGATAACTATACTTATCTTCATACTTACGATTATGAACACGAATGCTACCATAGTTCTTCTATAGAAGAATTAGGAAAGAAGCTGAAAACTATTGAATCTAATTCGTACAAATTATATATAACAATACGTATAGCTAAATGAAGACAATCGTATATGTGTATAATGTGTGTACAACATTATATAATCCTTACAAGATATAAACCTATATTATTCATTATTAAAAGAAGACATCTGACCTACTTCGGCCACCTTACAATGCACGATTATTTGGCCAAAATGAGTATAGAAGGAATGGTAGAAGAACATTAGGTGTCGACCAAAATACACTTTGTTGATGATACGCACGAACTGAGCTTCACGGACTTTACTCTGTATATATTGTTAGATGTTACGTTGGACCGATATGGTTGGAATAGGTTATATTCGTTTAAGTCACGTTATAACACGTTATAACGCGTGAATATGCGCGATACTACGTGATATCGCGAGATATCGCGAGATAACGCGTGATAATTCCGCCATTGAAATAAAGGCAATTTAAAATGGATAATTATGTCGTGGAATCAACACCACTAGTGGTGTTGCACGATTGCGAACATGTGGTTTACACTATGGAATCGCGTAGGCGAGTTCATTCACAACTTAGCATCAATGAGAAATGCTAAGGTGGAATTTATTAATAATAATGCAATATTTCAATGGAGTAAGATTTCAATATTTCAAGGTAAATTTTGTAATGGTCAACGGTAATAATTACATTTTGTAATAAATTTAAAATTAATATTTTTATTATATCCTATTATTTTAAAATTTATAATTACAGCTATAAATACTAGTATTAATTAAGATTATAGATATTAAATCTATATTTATATAATGTTTATTAATTTAATATTTTAATTAAATATATATATAACATGTACATTTTTTTAAAACGAAATAACAAGATATATGTAAAATATTAAAAATAAGTTTATATTTAAAATTAAAGTTTAAAATCGGGATTCTCTTTCATTTTAATATTTGTATTTGAATAATCCTTTAATAATTTAAATACTTTTATTTGAATAATTATTGATAATTTTATTAACTACTAACTATATAATGTTATAATTAATTTAAAATATGTATTATATATTGTATGCAAATCATTATTAATTTTATATATTAATTTTAAATATACATTTAAATATCTGTATACATATTTTTAAAAAGATTCTTTAATTTATTTATAAATAAACTTAATATAAAATAGTACGATGCATTATGTTTTTTGAAGGCTGCACGCAAAAGTATTAGACTACATGCGAATATATATATATATATATATATATATATATATATATATATATATATATATATATATATATATTAACATGGGATTTATTTAACCCATTATTAACTGCTTTTATAAGCATTATTATTATTAACTTCAATAGTAAGTATAATAATAATATCTATCATAATATATATATATATATGCTAGTATATATATAGTATAATTTGTGCAATAAATAGTATTTAGATATACTCTTTATAGTATATAATTTAAATGTATATATATATAATAGTTATATAAATATGTTATAAATATCATTTTATTGTACGCATATATACGTTATTTATACATTATCAGATTAATGGTGTACTTTTATGCGTTAATTGTACTAGAATATACATCATGAAATACGTGTGTTATTTTTATAATCAAAATCACGTGATTTCATTTGAATAATGACGTTCGCTTCGTGACTTATTTATACTTGCACTCGAACTTTTAATAATGATTCATCGAAAATAATATGATAATAAATAAATGGCATAACAACTTAAAAAGTGTCAATCGTAATTATATAAACAAATAATTCGTAAGATAAATTATATATTTAATTTCATTTAATAGATGATATAGTATTATGGATATCGTATATATATATATATATATATATATATATATATATATATATATATATCTATATATATATATATATATATATATATATGTGTATATATATATATATAAATAACTAATATATAACTATAGTTGATCTATTTATAATAGCATATACTATATTGTTAGTAGTTATTAATATAGAATAGATAGCTCTAGTACTATAACAACTTATCTAATAAAGTTAATCCGTTAATAATCCTAGACCTGATATTATATTTACCGAAACACATGTCAGAGAATAAATTAAAAATGCAATGCAATCAGTATTATACTCTAATAACATACTACTAAATATATTAGTGTATATATTAATATCTTATTAATTTAGTATTGGAATAATTAACTTATGATAGAAAACAGTATTCTATTATACAAAATGCGTATGTTTTATTTATTAATAATAATTTAAATAAATCAATAACTATAAGGTATACAAGTGGTCATTGCATCCAGGAATATTGAAGTAGCATCTTGATAATTTTATTGGTTATTTTGAAAAACTTGACCTGAATGTAATATATTGATTACTATATGAATATTTAAGTGATCAAGACTAGCTAACTGGTCTTATCATCACACAGTCATTGTACATCAGGCTGCTTGATACAAAAGTGCACAACTGCTAATAATTCTATGAAAGCTTTTCAATATTGAGAATTAATACCGCGTATGTATCCGCAAAGACCATTAACTCTGACTGGTAGTATAAGCGAACTAACACATTCAATTAAGAAATATATATTAAATAACATACGGTGACTGTATTACCCTTCTGATCGCATTGCCCTCCTGACCATATTACCCTCCTGATCGCATACCCTCCTGATCATATTACCTTCCTGATCGCATAACCTCCTTACCATATTCCCTTCTGATCGCATAACCTCCTGACCATATTACCTTCCTGATCGCATACCCTCCTGACCATATTACCCTCCTGAACGCATACCCTCCTGACCATATTACCCTCCTGATCGCATTGCCCTCCTGACCATATTTCCCTTCTGATCGCATACCTCCTGATCATATTACCTTCCTGATCGCATAACCTCCTGACCATATTCCCTTCTGATCGCATAACCTCCTGACCATATTACCCTCCTGATCGCATACCCTCCTGACCATATTACCCTCCTGAACGCATAACCTCCTGACCATATTACCCACCTGAACGCATACCCTCCTGACCATATTACTCTCCTGATCGCATAACCTCCTGACCATATTACCTTCCTGATCGCATAACCTCCTGACCATATCTCCCTTAACCCCACCCCTTTCTGTTATTAAGCATTGGAGCAAACTCTTCAACAATCACACATGCATTAACATGCGACAAGCAGCATCTAATAATCCGATACATTCATCCAAACATACTGACTCCACTATTCATACTCAACATAGTAACTTACTATCTGTAGATCAGTGTAATGAAGATTTAAATACTACTAGTACTCAATCTACACAAACTACCCCATCACCAACTCCTATTCCGTGTCCACCAATTGTGAACCCTTCCCCACCCCCCTCACAATGACACTCAATTCCAAAAGTCCACACAAATAAAAATATGCTTTGCAAAACCACTTCCACAAATCTGACCATTCACACACTGCAATCCCCATCTACACTTTTAACTCCATTGTCCCCATCTTCCCCAGAACGCCATAACTGCCTAATTAAATCTGCATTATTAAACACCTGCTCCATCCGTAACAAGATTCCACTTATCTTAGAACTTGCTGCAGAACATGACCTTGATCTTATATTCATCACTGAAACATGGATTATGCCTGATGACATACCCCTTATATCATCTCTGAATACTGGTCCTTACTCTTTTTCTCATTTACCTAGACGTAATACCAATAATTATGGAGGAGGTATTGGCATTATCTTTAAATCCTCCCTTCATGTATCCCCTCTACGTGACCATAATAATGATCACTCTGAGGCGTTTACCTGTTCCATTAGTCCCCCATACTCCAAGACTTTTAATATATCACTTTTTTACCGACCCCCCTCTTCCTCAATTCCTTTATTCCTCTCTGAATTTTATTCATTCACCCATCTAATGTCTGAATCTAATATCATTATAGGTGATTTTAATATTGCTACTAACCTATCAACTAATCATTCTAAATCTCTACTCAATATACTGTCATCCTCCAATCTTAAACTTCATAATACTTACCCCACACACAAATATGGGAATACACTCGATCTCCTCATTTCCCATAAGTCATCCAACTTGATTTGTTCTCACTCTGTTGGCCCTTGTATTTCTGATCATCACATTATATTTTTTACCCTCCAATCCCTTAAACCTCCCCACCCCACTATCACTCGTTCTTTCCGCAAAACAAAAATCATCAACACTCACGATTTCATCAGAGACTTCCTAACCCTCCCACATAACTCACCTGATGAATTATTTACCACTCTTTCAAGTACCCTCGATTCCCACGCTCCAATAATTATTAAAAAATCCTTCCTTAGACTTGACACTTCCTGGTATACCCTCGCACTCCTAAAACAAAAGCGTAAATTGCGTACACTTGAAAATAAATTGATTAAATCAAAATTTGAATCTATTCTTGCGCTTTATCAACTGTTCAAGTCCAAACATAGACGTGATCTCTTAATTGCAAAATCGCTTCATATTACTGCCTCTCTGGAATCATGCTCATCAGATCAAAAGAAAACGTTCACCATTTGTTCGAAACTCCTTGGGCGTAATAAAAAGAAAACTTTACCCGACTTTCCACCAGACACCTTATCATCAACTTTTGATGACTATTTCCATCATAAGCTTACACGTACTCTCAGCAATCTCCCACGATATACCACTTTAATAACCCCCACCATGCCAACTCACTCATTTAATGTATTTTCAGTCCCTTCCATGTCAGACATAGGCTAACTTCTTAAAGCAACTAAAAGTTCATCTCCTCTTGACCCTATTCCTCTTTCCCTTTTACACGAAATCACTGAATCCCTCACTATCCCTCTCAATAATATATTCTGTGAATCCCTCGAATCCGGTACGTTTCCAACATCCTATAAACATGCACTCATTACACCCCTCCTTAAGAAACCAAACCTTGACCCTCAGAGCCTCAACAATTATCGTCCAATCTCAAACCTGTCGATATTTTCCAAAACTTTGGAACGAATCGTCGCGAAACAACTAACGTCTTATTTAATATCACACAAAATCCCTCATATCTTCCAAAGTGCATATCTTCCTTCCAAATCAACAGAAACCGCACTAGCGAAGATATCCAGTGATATTCTCACTAACCTTGATAACAAAAATGGCACAATACTCGCACTACTTGATCTCTCCTCTGCGTTTGACACTATTGACCACACGATTCTCATACACCGTCTTACATCTATAGGTATCACTGGTACTGCACACAAATGGCTATCCTCATTCATAACCAACCGAAATTCCTCAGTTTTAGTTCACTCAACCCGTTCATCTTCCCGTCTTGTAACACACGGTGTTCCCCAAGGGTCAGTCCTTGGACCAATACTCTTTAACATTTACATAATTCCCCTTCTCCACCTTATCTCGAATTCTCCAGTTAGCTTCCATACATATGCAGACGACATACAACTTTATGTAAAATGTACAGAAAACGTTAATTTTGCACCCGACATCCTCTCCTCTACTATTACCACCATTCATAACTGGCTCACAATAAACTCCCTCGTCTTTAACCCAATTAAAACCGAGGCTATATTCCTTCACCTTCCACTCCGAAGTAAAACGTTACCAACTCCCCCTCCAATTAACATTAATGGACAGCTCATCATGTACTCAACCCATGTCAAAAATCTTGGTGTTATATTTGACAATACTTTTAATTTTTACAGACAACTGTCCCACATAACAAAACTATTAAACTATCAACTACATTCACTACGCCTTATTCGTCATTCAATATCAATATCCACTGCTACTATTATAGCTTCTGCTTACATCCTACCTCTATTCGACTACTGCAATTTTATCTTTTATAATACCCCCTCATCGTATATTACTAAACTACAAATTCTTCAAAATTCTATAGCTAGGTGTATATTCAACATACCAAAATACTCCCACACTCATATATCTCCATTCTTAGTTAAACTCCACTGGCTACCTGTACGCCATATAATCCTATATAAAACTCTACTACTGGCTCATAAAGCAATCCACCATGACTCTCCTGACTACCTAGCATCCCTACTCAAACTTAAATTACCAACTAGTACCACTACACGCTCCACCAATACGTTTCTACTTCAACTTCCTCCTAAACACAAATTACATTCAACCAACACTCGAGCATGGGCAATATCCGTCCCATACTCGTTGAACACTCTCCCCACATCCACATGTACTACACCATCAACTCCCAACTTCAAGAAACTACTGAAAACCTACCTATTTAATATGAAACATTAACTTAATATATATATGGACGGCCGATTGCTTTATAAGCACAGTTTGCAGTCCGAAAACCGAAAAATGTAAAAAATGTAATGTAATGTATATTACCCACCTGAACGCATACCCTCCTGACCATATTACCCTCCTGAACGCATAACCTCCTGACCATATTACCCACCTGAACGCATACCCTCCTGACCATATTACCCTCCTGAACGCATAACCTCCTGACCATATTACCCACCTGAACGCATACCCTCCTGACCATATTACCCTCCTGATCGCATTGCCCTCCTGACCATATTACCCTCCTGATCGCATAACCTCCTGACCATATTACCTTCCTGATCGCATAACCTCCTGACCATATTACCCACCTGAACGCATACCCTCCTGACCATATTACCCTCCTGAACGCATACCCTCCTGACCATATTACCCTCCTGATCGCATACCCTCCTGACCATATTTCCCTTCTGATCGCATACCCTCCTGATCATATTACCTTCCTGATCGCATAACCTCCTGACCATATTCCCTTCTGATCGCATAACCTCCTGACCATATTACCCACCTGAACGCATTACCCATATGTCCATAGCGGATATATTCCCTACCTGAAACACGCTGGACAAACAATGTCGAAGTAATGGCCGATACAAATCATGTATTTTATTATAAAAGTGAAGATTACTTCGTGAACAACGGGACTGGGATTATTGTATATTATCCATAAATTAGTAAGTTAACATTTACTCTTAAGCGCTGTTCACGTGAGGAATATATTCCTGCAATTCCAAGTAGAATACTTAAGAAATGTAGTTGCAAAATACCCTAGCTGTATAAATGTTAGGGTGTTCACCTGAGAAATCTATTCTTGCAATTTTCGCAGTAAAAATACATACATTATATGAACTTATGAACTTAAGTTAATTATATAATCATACATTTGTAATATACATATATTCTTAATTTAATAATTATATATTATAATTATAATTATGATTATTTGATATAATGTATACAAGTGTAAATTAGTGCGCTTGAAGCTTAAATAACTTAATATCAATCTCTTACAATCGTAAACTATTATAAATAGATTGACCTCTAGAAAGGTAAATACGTATTCATTAATACTCGTCAGTGTACTTGTGCGTGTGTTTATTTACCAAATGCATAACTTATTAAAAAAACTAGAATAAATTCGAATTAGAACATTTAGCAATAATTGCAGAAAAAACATAGATTTAAAATGTTGTTCTTAAGTATTCTACTGCGAAATTGTAGGAATAGATTGTAATATGTACAGATCTTTAGGTCATATTTACGAGAATTTACTCTAAAGCGCTATTCACATAAGCAATCTATTCCAGTAATTTCGCAATGGTATTCTTAAGAATTCCCAAAATGTAAAAGTCTATGTTTTTTCTTCGAGTATTGCTAAATGTTCTAATCAGAATTTGTTCTAGTTTTTATGACATTTTATGTAATTGGTAAATAAACGCACGCACAACTATACTTGTATATATAATGATGAGTATTAATGCATATGCATTTACCATTCTAGATGTATATCTATTTTTAATCGTTTACGATTATACGTGATTAATATTAAGTTAGTTAATCGTTTACGATCGTTTAATTCATAATTAATTAATAATTAATAATAATTAATTAATAATAATTAATTAATAATTATAATTATAATATATAATTTCTTATATACTTATTAAATCATGAATATATGTATATTACCAATTTATTATTATATAATAAACTTAAGGGGATGTCACACGACGCCCGCCTCTCTATGTATAGAGTAAGCAAATAATGGGCCTACACAAAACTAGGCGCGCAGAATTATATTCATTGAATTGAGCTAATTATTTTTATATTCTATTTAATAAATATATACACATGATATTACAGGACGTATTTTTATAATATATATATATATATTATATAACATATATATATATATATATATATATATATACAAACATTTTAATTTTTTAATTCACGGAATGTCTATGGAAATTTTATTTTTTTGCAATTATGCACATACAAATTTAGAAAATGTCTGCTGTAATAGTATTCATATATACTTTATTTATATAATTCAATAAAAATTAGTAGAATACATAAAATAGTTTTTGTCATACCTACGTTTATACACACCTACCTAGCGCGAAATAATTATTCTGAGAAAACAGCATTTGAATATATATGAATACATTATATATTCTATATATATGAATATATATAAACCACTTTTTATGTTATTTCTAGACTGTTTTCATAAATACTTTGTTTACAGATAAAAAAAAAACAAATACTAGAATAGTATTATGAAATAAAAAAAATTTTAAATAAAAATTATTTTCACCAAAACAAGGTGTGTGACATCCCCTTAAGTTCATAAGTCATCAAATGTATGTATTTTTAAGTATTCTACTGCGAAAATCGATTGCTCATGTGTACACCCTAAAATTGATAGCGCTAGGGGATTTTGAATCTATAATTCTTAAGAATTCCATTGCGAAATTGCTGCGAAAATAGATTTAATCAAGAGAACATGGCTTTAGAGGTAATATTTGAGAAAAATAATCACGGTTTTTATTCGCGATTAAACTTGTCAGATGTTCGCGAATATTTGCAAAATGAGTTTATATAATGAATATTCGCAAGTTTATCGAATATAGATAGTATAAATATCGTAGATAAAATAGATAGTGTATATAACATATATAACAGAGATAACATAGATAACATAGATAACCTAGTCATATCTTAGTTACATGCGTTCTAACATTGGTATCGACTCAAGGAAGAATTGAGTTAAACTATTCTGTATATCTTATAATAAAATAACTAATAAAATAAGGATACGACTATTAAAAGTTGTAATGTGTATATAGCATTAGAGTGATCGTAGTATAGTAAATACATATGAAGAAGATAACACATTAAGGTATTAAACTAAATCTCATTATTATCTAATATTCAAAGACAACCTATGTAATTATATATATATATATATATATATATATATATATATATATAACTGTATGTATGTCTCAGGTGGATAAGGCGTCATACACACCAGAAGTATGACGCGGGAGCGGCGCCGCGGGTTCGAGCCTCGTCCGAAACATTATAATCTGTCTTAAAATAATGTTTAGAAGTGATCATATATAATTGTGTGTAAATAAATGATCGGCTATCGTTAAACCCATGGATGCCTTATCATCAGTGATTTCTTTAAATCAAATCATATATTATAATGAATTGTAATCAACTAATGTTGATAATAATACTGAAATAACAAACCCTATTTTTAATACTACTGACGAAAAGCTAAATTACCTACTAAAATCCCAAAAATATTTAATATAAACTAGATTCAATTAACTCAGAAATAACTTCATTCAATAAATTATCAAACAACAATCAAAAATTATATTCTGAAACACTTACTAAATCAATAAATAATATTAAAACCAAGGTGTCAAATCTAACCTCAACTAAGTATAAACCCCAATACATTGACGAACTAACTACAATTTATATACTCTACATATCTACTGAAAATAAAAATACTGAATACATTAAAAACGTACTCACATACATGAATATTAACTATAATTTGATTACAACCATTAAATGTACTACTAAAATATTATATATCACATTTAATTCTTCATTCACAAGAGATATATTCCTAAATTATATACACACATTTAAAGACTCAAAATACTCAAAATTATTTGCCCATATACCCACGTCTACCGAACAATTTAAACTTGGTAACATTCTTTTCCATGCAACTAAAGTCACTCTTATTGAAAACTAAAATGTAGGTACTAAATAGTACTAAATACTAGATTACATAAATATGAACTCAGAAATAGTACTTTTAATAATAAAATCAACTGGAAAGATGTAGCATATATTATTACAACTGAGACGTAGATATATATACTGATTCTCATAACAAATACATTGCATCATTTAAATATATTGATACAAAACTACATTGACCGTATTATACTCAACCGATAAATAACATTAAATTACCATATTTACTTTTAATTAACGCACGTTCTTTTACTAATAATCACATTTTAATTTTTGATATTCTAGATACTATTACTCCAGATTTTATCTGTATTACTGAAACCTGAACTAAATCAACTATTAATCCTCCAATCCACGATAACTATAGTTTTCATCATTGTCCACGTGTAGATAATAGACTGGATGGTGTTGTTGGAATAATAATTAGGAAATGCTATCAATCTACAATGATAACATCCATTGATTTCACTGATACACAATGAATTAAAGTTAAGATTATATCTAACTCCATAGCTATCACTATATATGTTATATGTCGACCACCAAATTCTGATTTAACTAGTTTTCTATCAGATTACTATACATACTTTACTAATAATATAATTGATGATAATACTATTATACTAGGTGATTTTAATATAAAAATTAACTTAAATATCTACGAATCAATAGAATTCAATAGAATTATAAATTCCTTAAACCAGGAACAATTCATTACAATACCAACTCATTTACTCGGAAATAGACTGGATCTTATAATTACGATACAAAACTCCGATATTATTACCAACTTACATACTATCAACAATACTATATCCGACCATTATAGGTTAGGATGGTTTATTTATTTACCAAATATGGTAAAAATCGATTACCCTTACTGGTGTTGAAAACGAACACACAAAACGAAACAATAACAGTAAATAATGTAGCAATATAATATATAATAATATAGATGGAACCAGATCAACATCAATGAAAGGGTCTCTTTAAGTTTAAATTTAAATAGTCTTTGAGACTATTAGCAAAGACGTGATGCGACTTCAATATTCGTAGGCGGATTGGATTGGTGGGTGTCAGTCAAAGCATAATCGCATCGCTTAAGCCTATTAATCAATCTTACGGATGAGTGAATAAATCGGTCAACTTTTATAACTTCACAGATCTTAATTACGTGGAATAGAGAACAACAATAGTTTATTTGAGATAGTACTATGGCATTGAGAAGACGCTTAGTGATGTTGGGCGAACAATAGTTTTTAATGTGGCGAATTTTTCTCAAATATAGATAGAACAGCATAAAACACCAATATTGCGCACAGATTCAGTAGTCTTAATTAGTATACCGTCAATTGATAGAGTAGGGAAAGTGACAGTTACCTTTGAGATGTTAAAAGTTCAATTTTAGAAGTATTGACTAGGAGATCATTAGTTAGTAACCAGTTCGTAATCTCAGAAGTCAATCAGACAGCTCATAGTTAGAGTTCATAAAGTCAATGGGTTTCATCAAATATTTCAGTAGTAGTTGAATATCATTAGCATAGATATGGTAATAGATATTAGGGTATTTGCGAATAATATTAGAGATAGGGTGTAAGTATATAGAGAAGAAAAGTGAGCCAATAACTGATCCCTGAGGGACCCCTTTAAGAATTTTCTAGGAGGTGATATGAAGTCATTAATTTTAACAGACGAAGTTCGATCAGTGATGAACCACATCAGCCACATAAGGGGGGAACTTTCAATACCAAGTTCGATGATACGGTTAATTAGGATCGAATGGTTGAGCATGTCAAAGGCAATAGATAGGTCAATCAGGAGTAGTTGTACGCTTAATACGATTCAAGCGAGTTATGAATCAGGTCAGTGACATGGGTGAGGGCAGTCTCAGTAGAGAAATATTTTCTATAAGCACTTTGAAAGTAATCAAGCAGATTGTTATTTTCAAGGTAATTGATGAGCTGACGACTGACCACACGTTAAGGGAACGAATATGAAACGAAATTTGTGAAATTTGTAAGTATACAAAACACTCTAGTAAACATCTTATAGAGAATAAAACAAAAAGTAAGTTACAACCAAATTTGACCCAATTTTAATAATTTTTGATATGTCGCCCGCGCTTTTAATATTAAGTATAATTTTCATTGACAAATATGCGATTTTCATTGTTTTTTAACACAATATATAAATATTGGAATTAAAACACAAATAATGAATATATTTTGATTAAACATTGGACAATTGTTTATCATATAAATATATAATAAAATATTACCAAATTTTATTTTTAAAGATAAAATCCTAGAAATATCGAGGATTTTCCTAGAAAGGCAAAAATACAGGTTTTTTCCAATTTAAATATTTTTTAAATTTAAAACATATATAAATACATTATAAATATGATATAAAAATAATTAAATACCTTATTTACAAAAAAATATTCAGTTTATCTTATTAATCATTTTGCAAAAAAAAAATTCCTAGAAATGTTGATACATTTTTTTTTAATTAATTTTATATGATATTATTCAAAAATATATATTGATTTCATTTCCAATTGATGGTAAATTTTTATAAAAAATTACTATTTACACAATATTTATTAAATATTTGTTTTGGTTATAAATTGTATGTATTCCAAATATTTTAATTTAAAATAAATATTTAAATAGATAATATTATTAAATTTGTATATTTATTTAAATTAATTTATATACAATATATTTATTATATATTATAGTATAATTTTATTATAAATTACCAATATTTCCTTTAAATTCACATAATATGTATAAGTAAAATATAGAGAAATATAAAGAATAATATTTATTTTTTTTAATCTTTTTTAGATTTTGGATTTATATGAATGCATTATTTTGTTTTTGTATTCAGACCCTTAGTCGAGTTAGCAGGAAATGTCACACGATTAAAATTGTGCAACGCTCGATTATATCTGCTCACCCTTAATCTGATTTCTCTGTGGTTGCTCCAAAATGCTGGAATGCTCTACCATATGACATTAGGTGTTTGAAATCACTGTCACTATTTAAATGTAAACTCTCCATACACCTATTATGACACTACTCACCTATTAACACACCTTGTTTCCTTCTCATGACGCCCATAACCACCACGTGATTTTGTAGTGAATAAAATATTTTAAAATAAAATAAAATTATCTGCCGTTCAATTAGTGTAATATGGATCCGTCCATCTCTCTCAATTGGGTCAGAAAGATAGTTATTAGATATATTTTATACCATTTATATGGTTCTTTAAACCGTTTGAGTATGGCTATAGCCTATAGGATATTCCGGAATTAGAATATAACAATATTGTCCATATTGATTATATAATAATTAGTAATAATTTGATATACAAATGAACAATTTAAAATAATAAATATAAAACTTAAAAATAAAATAATAACAATAGATCTACGCAATCGTTGAGTCTTATATTAAAATGGGTAAAATGGGAACTATTTATTTATGAAAAATTTATTTTGATATTTTTATGTAACTTTGAAGGTCGGGCGCAATTGGATTTAGGACAAATGCAAAGGTCTAATACTAAATAAAAATAAAATCCGAGAATTGTATTGTTCTTAGAATTCAAATCTCTATTGGAACAAACTATCATTATTATTTTTATTTTGTGATCACACTTACCACACGTTCCATGATCTTACTTATTCTTGGAAGTTGTGAGATCGGTCGGTATCTGGTCAATACATCTGGATAAAGATACGATTTTTTAAGGATGAGCTTAATGATGGCATATTTCAGGTATATGATTATGATTCCATCTTCAAGTGATTGAGAGATCAAGTAAAGTATCGTATTTTCAGTTATAGGGACAATGTTCTTGAAAACGACCAGTGGTAATGGGTCAATTGGGGAAATGGAATTAGCAGTGAGAATTAAGCTACGGATTTCAGTAATAAAAGGAGGAGTGTAACAATAGAGTTTACAAGATATAGGTTTAGTCGTTATAGGAGCATACAGGGTCATCGGTAATTGCGCCAATTTAGAGCTGATATTGTCAAAGATACGGGATAGCTTAGTAGACCAGGAGGAGACAAAAGAAGAATACATAACAGCATCATGCAGTGCGGTAGACTTAGATATGATGTTAGTACCAATGATGCTATTAGCCATTTGAAAAATTTTCCAAGTGTAATTTCCACAAGCATTAAGTTTCTATTCATAATAGAATGTTTTATGGATATTTAATTCAAGTTTATAGACTTTCCTCGTTATCAGAAATTAAGATTTGTGAAAGGGAGATATGTGAATCTTACGTTTCATGAGAGAACGTCTTATCGTAGCTAGGTGGGAGGTGAACTAAGCATAAGAAATATGGAGGGTTAAATAATGAGATTAAGAAGAAGAAAGACATACATTGAGGTTGTCAAAATATATATTAGTGTTCCATAAACAGTGAGAGATACGCAAGCAAAGATCCATATAATTTAGATTTTTTAAATCTCTATAATGCATTAGTGACTTAGTGGATGAGGGCCTATTAAGGAGAATGGAGGTGTTAAAAGAGAGTGATAAGTAAGAAGGTAACAAGAGAACAAAAAGAAATGAAAGTTGGGGTGTTGTTAGAGGTGAAAATGAGGTCAATGATATTTTCACTAATATGGCTAATAACATGTAAGTGTTGGTTAAGACCCATTGAATCAGTCAGCTGTTTAAATGAAGAGTGTGGGGGAAGAGTCAACATTATAATTAAAAGCACCAACTATCATGACCTTGGAGGAATTCAGGTGTAATGTATCGTTAATAAGATCATGGAATTCATCAAAAAAGATTGAGAAATCAGCCTTAGGTGGACGGTAAATAACGATTATACGAAGTAAGTTAAATTTGAGTCTAAAATGTCATGAAATACATTCACCATAAGATAGAGCTATGGGAGATATAGTCGGATATTGTGAATCCATATGCAATAATATACAAATACCACCACCACGACCAGAAGTTCGTGGACTATATGATAAATAATTATACAAAAATACTAACACCAATTTTAATAATATACCATTTACTCCTGAAGATTTTTCCAATTATTTTACATCTTCTACGTCATATTTATATGAATTGATAGAGAGAATCGACCAGACAAGAAGTCTCAGGCCGTGTCATGTTAATCGTATACGACCTAGATCGACAATACATTCTTCTGATGCCCGTTCACGCGCCTTCTCGTCACAAGAACCGATAGCCTAGAACTCACTACCTGCAACTCTCCGTGCTGAAAGAAACTCAGAAAAGTTCAAAAAGAATTTAAAAACATATTTATTTACACTATAACTTTCTTATTATTTCATTATACATTATTGTTAACTTAATTGTTTAAACGATGTCTAAATAAAATGTCTTCTTCTTCTTTCTACATCTAAAATAGTTAACATTGGATTAAAATTATTCTCGAACTTAGAATAACTAAATTATCAAACAAAAACCCATTTTCACATGATTAACAACTCACCGATTGTACCATCCTATCTAAGTTGTTGACCCCAACCGATAATGATATTTCTACATTAATTAAACAAACTAGTTCATCTTCAATAGTTGATCCCATCCCTATAACAGTATTTAACAAAATCAATAATTTCATTACTCCAATAAAAATAAAATTACTAACTGACTGTATAAAACTGAATAAAATACTCCAATATTTCAAACAAGCCACCATAACTCCTATAATTAAAAAATCTAATATGAACATAAATGAACTATCAAACTATAGACCTATATCACAATTACACACTCTAGCTACAATATTCGAAATATTAATTAGTAAACAATTAACTAATCACTTGAACAATAACAACCTTTTTGATAAATTTCAATCTGGATACAGAAAATCCTACAGTACTGAAACAGCTTTACTCTACGTTACCGATACCCTCATTCATAATATTTATAATAATACCCCAACGCAAATAATTCTACTTGATTTATTATAAATGTTACACAATAGACCATAACATACTTTATAACGATTAAATCTACTAAATATTACCAATAATTCATTAAATCTACTAAAAGAATAAATTACAAATATAACTATTAACATTAAACTAGAGTCAACATCTTCAAATAAACCCCTACTATTCGTAGTACCACAAGGAACTGTAATTGGTCCATTGTTTTACTCCTTATATATTACTCCTATATATAATATATTTCTAAATTATCTGGAAATTATATACAATTTATATGCTGCTGATATAATAATTATTTTTCCCGCAAATAACTCCCGAATAAATGAGTGTGTTATTGAATTACAAAATTGGATAACCACCAATTATTTAAACCAAAATACAAATAAAACAACATTAATAAATATAACAAATAAAATATTCAACTTTCCTACAATATATTTTGAAAAAACTGCATTAATTCCACAAATAACTCGACAACATATTTAGGAGTGATAATTACCAACAACTTAACAATGACTACACATATCTACAATATATACATAAAACAACACGTAGGAAGATCATTCAGATATTCGGCGGCAGTTATGTGGAACAACCTTACATAATAAGACGAAATCCTGTACATTCAAAAAAAGAAATAATCAATTACTACAATAATTTATAATTTATTATTATTATATATATATATATATATATATATATATATACTTTAACATAAGTATACATCATAATAATCTTTATAAAATTAATTTATACATTGTTTATATTTTCATTCATATGCATTACTATTATTATAATATTATAAACCAATAATTTATAATCATCATTTATTATTAAATATCAAATATTTATTTAATTGTAATTTTACTTACAACAATTAATTATATAATATTTATTATTCCATTTATTTATTTTTATTATATTTATTTATTTATCATTCGTTTTAATATAATTGTTTATATACACTTTCGAGAATAACGTTCGCTATTATATTATTGTGTCTAATAAATCATCATCATCATATGCTTCGAAAGGACATTAGAGCCATATGGTTTTAAATGAAAACTTCATCTAAGTTCCTGAGTGGGATTAAAGGACTCCACCAAATACAAATAACAATAACAATAATATATATATATATATGTACATGTAGAGTCAAACGAAATAGTCATTAATGATTCATTATGTTCAGTCTCGCGGTTGTGCGAAATACAAACTACGTTATTTAAAATATATTTTAAAAAATCTGTCTACCTATTTTTTAATATATTGTAATATTCATAATTATATATAACTATATAAATATGTGTGTTCTTATATTATATTTTTCTATATATATATATATATATATATATATATATATATTGTTAATATATATATATATTAGTATTACAACTGGACTTCGGACATCAGAATGATATATGTGGTTTTCAGACTCGGACGGATACCTGTTTTTTTTTTTAATCGGACTGGTACTGATACACCTAACATTTTGTAAAAATCGGACTGATACTATTTGCATAATATTATGTGAACTAAAAAAACAAATAAATTCAAATAATAACAAAAATATTTAAATCCAATTTAGCCAATGGAAATTTAGTTAATTTAATTAAATTATTATGCTTTGTAACAACATTTTTGTATTTATAAACATCAGATTCTTAAATAATTAAAAACAACTTTAATTATAAACAACACCTTAATTTAACCCTAATGTTTACCCTAATGTCGACATATATTCCTCCTGTCATCGATAAATCAGATGTTAATCATAATATTTATAAAAAATATATATATATATCTAGTAGATCTACTATATGTAGCCGAATAATAATATCCCTTGATGGAATAAGCCTCAAGAGATTAATTATAAAAAACTTCAAATATTGTTGAACATATTAATTTATTTATATTTACTCTAATATCAAATAAATTATTTACTCAAATTTATAATAATTATTTAAATGACTAAATAGAGTATATTTTTTACTATATATCATTTAACTCTCATATAAATTTATTTATAAAATCAATATTTGTTAAATAATGCGTAGACAATTATTTTAAATAATGTAGGTATAGCAAAGTATTTTTTAATTATCATTCATAACTTAAATGATTGAAAGTATCAGAAAGAAAATAACAAAATAATGATCAATTCATATCTTAGTTTTTGGAAGTTATATCCTATATGACTAAAAACCATCGATATAAAGAAAGTGGATAAGCAATTAACGCACGAAATGCATGTAATAGATAGACAAGCGAGTGGAACTTTACTTGTAATATGTAATATTTAATTTTTAATATAATTGATATATAATGTATATAATTATTAGAATATAATTATATAGGTATATTATATACTATATATATATATATATATATATATATATATATATTTAATCGCTAGATTTAATAATATGTAATATAATTGATTGATTAACATGTTTTTTAATATAATTAGATACCTGTATGTATAAAAAATGATTTCAAATACATATTAATTCATTACTATCTTAATTATACCATAACATAGGTAATTTCAATTTAGATGAATATTTATTTAAACTTTTCATTTCTTAATGTAATTATTTTAATATAAGTATATATTTTATTTTTAAAGTTATCAGATGAACTCTTGGATTATTCTAAAGAGCCTACCATATTTATCAAATATGATGCGATACTGTGATGGAAATCATGAGAAAACATAATCCATAAATATTTAAGATTTATAAAAAATATCTACGCTCTCAAGCAATACTGATACTTAAGAACATTATTTATGATACTGATACGATACTGATACTTTGATTTTTGAATTGAACGATACTGATACATGGAAATGAGGGTCCGGTTGCAACAATAATATATATATATATATATATATATATATATTTACATACTTTACTTCACAAACAAACCACTAACAGACAACTGAGACAAACATATAGACTTGACATACCGACTACACGACTACGAAAGTACGGTAACAAACGATTTAGCTGGAGAGGTGCAACTCTCTGGAATAAACTTCCCCAATCCATACGCAAAGAAGATATCTCAATCACCACTTTCAAATATAAACTCAAGGAGCTATTCAAACGTTCCCCACTAAAATACCACATATCTAACCCTCTTTGAAATGTAATCGTGTTATTATATTATTATTATATTATTATATTTAAGAATGTTATTTTATTTTATTATATTATTTTTACGGATGATCGTTAAATCACGGAACCCACACCTGTAAACTGTTCGACAAACAGTAAAACACATTGTAGAATATTATATTAATCTTTGTGTATAAATAAATACTATTACTACTACTACTACTACATATATATATATATATATATATATATATATAAAATATTATATATGTTATTTGGTATCAAATTAATATTATTATATTTATATATTTGTATATTTATAATCTATAAATGAGCATTATTTTATAGTATTTCAAATGATCTTGTGTAACGTGCAATACGGTTATTAAATATACTATACATTCGTTATGTAATATGTTATACATCAATAAGTGACAATAATAATAATAACAATTACAATTATTTATCTTATTTATTAAATTAAAATCGTCATTCAAACGAATAAGGGCTAATAAGTAATAAATAAACAACTGTTATATAATCATCATTACGTATTATTGCAAAACAGTGTAGATACACAATATCACGTGTTGCATAACAATGGTCATTGCGTAATGTCTCGAGAATATTACATCACGAAGTATGACGCAACATCTACCGTGACGTCACACTATATGACGTAACTCTGTACATATCCCTATTACCACATATTACATTGGTGTCTGGGATTCATTTTCGTTCCTTTGGCGCACTTAAATGCTTTGTGGAAGTCGGGAGAATTCTGAAGAGATCCCCAAACTCTGTGTATTACAGTGTATAAGGTTAGGCTGTATGACATGCTAGGGTAGGGTGAATACGGGTATGATAGGGTATGGTATGGTGTATACGGGTATGATATGATAGTGTATACTCTATAAAGTGTATAATATACAACCTAGTAGGTATACAATGTATATGATATATCATGTGATGTAGTATGATGCTTTGATACAAGTTGATATTGAATAAATACAACGAACGTTATTAATGTAATAGGTTTTTATATTTGTTTAATATATTTATTGTAGGATTAAAGAAAATAGTAATATTCTTTCTAACTGAAAGCTCTACACACATATAAATATATATATATATATATATATATATTGTTAAAACGTATTATATTCACTTAATAATGAATATTATAGTAAATATAGGTACATATATTTACTTACATATAGTGGGTAAAATAAAATAAGAACTTATTTGAATCGTTAATGAATGATATTGCAATGAGTATCGTTGCACGTAAATGGTATGGTATGTTACATACACAAGCCGATGTGACCTTATCTCATGTATCCTACAAATACACAATATAATGTACTTATAGCCTATACGTATAGCTATTATAGGTATTATAGCCTATATATAGGCTATAAGTACATTATGTTGTGTATTTGTAGGATACATGATGTACACTATACAGTGTACAGTGATGTTCTGACCTGTATCTCATGGGCGAGTGTACTTCGTTAAGATCCCAGTCCCAGGCTCCGGCCGTGAATACCTTACCGCACCACACCTGCGCTGTGTTCAGATAGAACAGCTGGTTAGGGGTTAGACCTAGCCCCGGTAGGACACTCTCTTCTTGACCACCGTTACGAGCGATATAGGTGCGGTAAGCCTGTCGAGGGGTTAACGGAAGGGTTGATTGTGTAGGGGTAACATGGGAGTTACGTGTAGGGTTGTATATATGTTATATGTTGAGGTGTGTGTGTGTGATAGGCCATACGTTTAGGATCAGATGGCACTATTATATGGTTATATGTGAGCTTTAGGATGTGGGACCATTATAAAGTATACGTTGCATGTATGCAACATTACTTTGATGTCCTTTAGGAGGACAACACTAATATAATATAAACTAGAAACGAAAAGTGAACAAAATATCTTCTAATAAATAATGAATATAATTATTATGATCATCATTATTGCGATGACGATGATTATTGTTAACTTCCGTCGCATCACCGATATTGATCCAAAATGCATATGTGTTAATAAAATAGTGTCGTGAACTCATATCTATAGAATCTAATATGAAGCAGTATGATCTGTAAACTAATATCACTCTTAGAGCCCATGCGCAAGCTATCGAGACTAACGCGGAAAGACTCCAGGATACCTCCGTTGTCCGCGATGTTCTCGTTCAGCGTCCACTCGCCGTTAACGTAACGGTTTACTTCCGGTACGTAGTAGTTATTGTACTGCGCATGTGCGGGGTGTGTTAGTGGGCGTGTAGGGGGCGTGTATTGGGCGTGTAGGGGGCGTGTTACTAATGTTGCGTACGTATGTAACGTGAAATCGATAACGCCCTCTATATCAGTATATATTAGAAACAAAGGGGTGGTCATATCACCTAGATTGTACGACGTAAAACCCTATATAACTCTCATATATGAATCGATTATAATCGATAACAAATTAGTTATTTAAATGTATATACGTCTGATATATATATATATATATATATATTATATTTAAATATATGAACTAATTAGTTCAATAAGCAAATATGCATATCTAACATGACTATTAATTTAAAGAATTTAAAATATCGAATACAATTTGCATTATTAAAACAATTAAATAATATTGTTAGTTAGAGAGGCAAACATTAAATACGTGATAACCACGCCTCTCTCCTCCCTGACTCCTCCCCCTGACTCCTCCCCCTTCCTCTTCTAACCTGTTTAACGAAGCACTGCGCATGTTTGGTGTACTTAGCGATCACTTCCTTGCTCCACCATTGACGCTTGTTTCCGTTCAGATCGTATTCCTTACCTGGGATGACGTCATATTGTAATTATGTCATAGTATTAGTATTGCGTCATCGCTTGTAATGACAGTGATACAAGCTGGAGTTTAAACGTGATATAACAATAAATATTTGTCTACAAATTATACAAATTATACAATATATATATATATATATATATATATATATATATTCATATACATATAATAAATATAGTATTATCAGGGAGTTACTCCCTGGTATTATACATTTACTATAGTATACTATATATTATTGTATACGACATATATGAATACGGATATATAGTACGTATCGTTAGCTGTCAGTTGTCAGACAAGTGCTGACGTGATGACGTAATCAGACACGTGATGACGTACGACGCAACTATTACGTAACATCATTAGTGGCTAACCGGAGTTATCGAATCCGTGAGTGAGTTCATGACCTATGATGTAACCGATACCGGCGAAGTTCAGGTACTTGGGGTAGTCCTTGTGGTAGAACGGTACTTGTAGGATGGCAGCCGGAAGCGCTGAAAGGTGTATAGTAGTGTGTGTAGTAGTCGTAGTAGTATGTATGTAGTATACTATATGTAGTAGTATTGGTAGTATACTACTATAGTTTAGTATGTATATATTAGTAGTAGTATTTTGTATATGTGTGTGTGTGTGTGTGTGTATAAAGTGTGACCGTATTAGAATATATGCAATATTACTTTGAATCCCTTTAGGAGAAACAACACCATAATATATTATAAATTAGAAAAGAGAAACAAAAAATGTCTTATAATAAATTATTATCATTATTATTAATATTATATATACGTATATGAGCTCATAATATATGGTATAATACACGCATAGGCGTACGACGTACGATATACGTATACATATATACTTATATATATATATATATATATATATATATATACGTATATATAAGATTTATTCAAAGTGTATATTTATATTCGTCATTACATTAATATTTCACATTTCTTCTCAGTTTCAAAGAAGAACTTCACCGGGGATAATCGTTTAATTAGTATAATTAATATGTAGGATTATTATTATAATAGGAACCGGTGATTATGTAGTATTAATAATCTAGTATTGGTATAGTACTACTGATACTGTAGTAATACTATAATAGGGAAATGAGGTTAATGACTGATCTAATATGATACGTATTGCAACATAATTAAATCTTAAAGTATTTTATTATATTATTTAAAATGTTAAAGTTAATTTGTTTTTCATATGAATAAGCTTCTTTTATATAATACTTATAGTTTAGTGGGTAGTTTGGACTATAGTTCCTAAAATATCCGATAGGTACCGACACGTATTTTAATCATTACACAGATTATTTAGACAAATATGTATTATTTAGACAAAATGTATCAATTTATTGTGTATACGCTATTGTGTGGCTACTTATAAAATAATATTAACTTCCAACCAAATCGGTCAAAACTTCTAACGTCCCCAAAAAACTAGATAATTTGATAATATGAATTGGTAATCTTAATTTTGGATAGTACCCTCTTTGTGACTATAGACTACGAGATAATCTCAGGTACTTTGAGTAGAAATTGTATTTGCTGAAATTCTAATCTCTGAACTCGATAAACTATTTTCATTCAATCATTCATTCGTTAAGAATACATAGGTTTATATAGGTGTATTTCCTATATTTATAAAAAATATTATATATATATATATATTCGGATATATGCCCGAGACATACTTACTAACAGATGCGGTTTAACCATGGTTCGTAAAATGCATTTATAACTGTTGGCTCGACGCTCCATCTAAACAGTGGTGTTGAAGTTAAGATACCTATATATATATATATATATATATATATATATATATATATGTATTTATATATATGTATATATATATATACTTATATATGTATTTATATATATATATATATATATATATGTATATATATATATACTTATATATGTATATATAAGTAGCAAGCTTGTTACTACTAATAATTACTAGTAATAAATAGTAGTCCTATATATATATCATATATATATATATAGAATATAGAATATTCTATCAACATATTGAATGTGTAGATCATATATTAAATAGTATAGTATGATATAGTATTAGTACACTTATGTACACGTATCATTAATGTCACCATATGACAGATATATGTCAATAGGGAAATTCACTTCAGAAATTAAGATATATCATCTACATATGTATGAATGATAATGTGGTTCGAATTACATATATGTCGATATAAACGACATCGAATGTAGTACTTTTTACTCGATACAAATATATCTGTTGTGTGTGCGTATGTGAACACGACGTACAATTCATGGCATGTAATGTGCACGATGAATTAGTATTTAAACAACACTTATGTCTCAAATGTGTACGATATAAATATAATTAAAAAAATAATAAAAGTTGATAATACAGAAATAACATCTATATATATACATATATATATATATATATATATATATATATATACATATATATATATATATATATATATATATATATATATATGTATATACATATATATATATATATATATATATATATATACCACGTACAGTAATACAATTAATGTTAAAGAAAATAACACATATATAAAGTAATAACATAGACATTAGAATTATTCTAAGTATATGAGTAATAATGACAAATGAAATACATCGAGTAGTAATAAATACCGTAGTCCTATATCACGTGTCGTATGTCTACATCACGTGACAATATGTGCTAAATAAGGCGTGATATCACGTGATATACTAACGCACTAATGTCCACTTTCTTTCCGAAGTTCAGGTACTGCGACCTCCACTGATATTGCCACGTCGCCAGAACGTTCTCAAAGTAAGTCCCCGAGGTCGAGTGCAAGAACTTGTACAATTCGTTGATTTGCCGTTCGTTGACCAGCGATTCCGGGTAGCCGACGTTCTTCTTGATGGCGTGAGCCTGACCGGAAGTTATGTCACAACGTTATATTACGTAATGAGGAACGATTGCTATGACGGCATAGCTAAGCTAATAAGTCACACTAGTACCGCGGTAAATGTTCTGGTTAATATTACAAATGTTTACATCGTAATTTATGCGTAAAATCGTATTGAATATTTAAATAACACACGTTTCGCGCGTAAAGTACTTAATTACGTGTACTTATTTCTACGTAATCAAGTACATGTAAAGTACATGTAAAGTACATGTAAAGTACATGTAAAGTACATGTAAAGTACATGTAAAGTACATGTAAAGTACATGTAAAGTACATGTAAAGTACATGTAAAGTACATGTAAAGTACATGTAAAGTACATGTAAAGTACATGTAAAGTACATGTAAAGTACATGTAAAGTACATGTAAAGTACATGTAAAGTACATGTAAAGTACATGTAAAGTACATGTAAAGTACATGTAAAGTACATGTTTAGTGATGTGTATGATGTACAATGTATCGCGCAACAATTAATATAACCAAGACGATTACAATAAGAGATTATATGGCATATATGTAAATCAATAACGTTTATAAATTTATTTAATTTTTATTATTAGTTTTGTCTCCTGTTTTATGTCATTTTGAATATCTATTTTTTATATTCAATACATTATTTATTATTATATTAATATATATATATATATATATACGTTTCGAGAATAAACTAAAGTATACATAGATAACGGATAAGTTATCTAATGTAGTGGTATAATAAGTTATATAATGTAGTGGTATAATAAGTTATATAATGTAGTGGTATAATAAGTTATCTAATGTAGTGGTATAATAAGTTATATAATGTAGTGGTATAATAAGTTATCTAATGTAGTAGTATAATAAGTTATATAATGTAGTGATATAATAAGTTATATAATGTAGTGGTATAATAAGTTATCTAATGTAGTGGTATAATAAGTTATCTAATGTAGTGATATAATAAGTTATATAATAACGAGTTCGCCCGTTATTAAACATTCTCTTTATTAAGAATAATCTCAGCTAGACAGAGAAGCTAATGTACATCAGTAAGGTCAGAGGTCAGTGATGGGCATCATGTTTACGAGGGTCATCGAGAATGTACACAAATACCACTAATTCTAACGCATATGTATTTTAATACAGCTACTCACTAATACGATTATTGACCTAATTATACAGCAATAACATACACACGTTGTGTATACTATTGTTCCCTATATGGTTAACCCTATAGGTGTATATACTCTCCGTATTATTGTTTACCTTAGCAACGCCAGCGTCCCGTGCGGTTTTGTCCATCCAGTTGACCTTTGACAGCATTCCTACGAAAACGTTACGTATGTCCTCTACCATACTACTAGCCTGTATGTCGGATAGTATGTCAACTGTTATCAACTGTGTTATATATGTGTACAGTTATACCGGGTAGAACTAGGTAATCTTGGATGATTTCTACCCAGTAGTTCGCTACACATTCCGAGTTATATATATACATATATTTAAATATTATTTATAATTATAAAATACATATATATATATAATTATATTTAAGATTTAATATAAGATTCCGAAAATAAACACATTGTACTATACATTGATGTATTGTTTCGAGTAACCTTCGTATAATCCTAGGGTACGCGTGTATCTATAATGTGCATACGGTGTACGCATGTCTATAAATAGCCCTATCACGTGACGTCGACTAACGATTTTCTTGGACTCGGGAGGGAAGAAGTTATCTATGTACATACGACCTACAGACCAACTGAAGTCGCTGATGATACCACCCGAACAGACCCATTCCCTGGCGTCGCGACGGGAACTTCCCCAGATAGGCTGTATGACGGATGCCGGGTTAGGGATTGTATATCGTGTATGGGAGTTAGTGAGAGTGTGGGTATTAGTGAAAGTGTATGAGTTATGGATAGCGCGTCTTTAAAATCTAATAATATGCTTATTAATCTATATTTCTATATATATATATATATATATATACATATATATATGTCTATTAATTAAATATGAACTGTGTATTATCTTAACATATACACTATGTTAAAGGGTAATAGTTGATATATAAGTATAGACATATGAGACAGTAGATTGCTAGGAATTCTAAAATGTAACTAATATAGTCAATACAGTACAGTAGCACATGGTGTATGCCATATATGGAGTTAGTGTCGAGTAATAATAGAGAAGAGACCATTATATACGCGTGTATGTGTATGTGCGCAGGTATACGAGTATGTATGCGTGTGTGTATGTATATGCGTAGATGTATGTGTATATATGCATGCGTGTGCGAGTTAAATACTAAACTAATAAGATAACTATATGTATTTAGTTTAAAATATAGCGCATTAATCAATAGTTATCACACAAAGATAATTGATTATAGCAATATGTTCGTCTAGTAAATAAGCCGACTAATAAGGACGACTAATAATGCCGATATCAAGCTATATCGCACTGAAGTTATATAACAGCATGTCGACACCAGTAGCACGTAGTTACTATACAGCTATTGTGAATCGTAAGTCCCGTGTGAACTCAGCTTAAGGCCGGTGATCTCACCTAAATATACTGTAAGTATTAACAATACACACACATATATATATATATATATATATATATATATATATATATATAAAAGAAAAGAGAGAAACATAAATATTCTATGAACGTATTATTATTATTGTGATTATAATGAAGAGTATGATGACATATCCCTAGGTACACGCGCACCTATAGGTACGCTTGCACCTACGCTCTCGGCCGCGTACTAACTTCGACCCACCTCTTAACGATACCGCCGAACTGTTCTTCAGACAGGTAGCCGACGGTGTTGTAGACCAGGTTGAACACCATGTAGTTAGCGATAGTCCTCTTAGGGGTGTCGCGGAGCAGATCGGTCAGACCGGACCAGAAGGTTGTGTTTCCTGGGGTGGGGGTGGTCGGGGTGTTAGGGGTATCTAATGGGGTAGTGGTCAGGGTGTTGAGGGTACACTCGTAGTTTAGGGTGGTAAGTGTATTCGGATATTAATACTTATGTATATGTATATATATATATCCATATGTACTTTTATATAGGATGTATTTGTATGTATGTGTATACTTTAGTGTATGTATGTTCATATATATTTATACTAAACTTCTATTAACAATTGAAAATTATTAATATATATATAAATATATTTATTATTATTGGAATAATACACTTGTTCAATCTAATAGATTTTAAATATAGTACTAAAGGTGAAAAATAACTTATATACTATTTACGTAAGTGACCCCATTATCGTATTTTTACATAACTAAACCCGTGAAACAATATTAACTAGTGGATAAATAAACACATCTACTTCCCACATACATATTATTTATTATTTAAAAAAATAATACTAATGGTTTACGCATGATATTACGTAAGACTCGTCATCATTAATAATATTAGGTTCGAGATGGTTCTCGAATCATTCATATTAAATGTGTATGGTTTCACTTTCAAAAGATCTTTTAAAGAACATAATATGCTATCTTTTAATAAAACAGTTTTAAGTATTACTAGATGTTTTGTTTTCTAAAAATAGCTTAATCTTACTTGATAAATATTCGTCATAAATACATGCACACGGAGAGCAAAAAATGTAAACATGCTTTACCTTACTTATATTTATAGAAAATTAAACATTTATTGTAGTTAACAATTATAAACATTATATTATTAACATATATATAACTACTAATCACATAGGTAATACTCCGAAATTAATATTTCAAAACTGATTATCACCTTAATATTAACTTTTAGTTGGAATGTATTTATAATCTGCAATGCGTATTTACACTAAGATGTTAATTACATAATGACAGTGTACAATGCACATTATTCAATATCAATTATATATATATATATATACATTGTATATATATTACAATATATTGTGCATATATGCTCGTGTACTATAGCCTACTTAATCAGTACGCATGTGCATTATTATTAAATACTATGTAAATATTTACGATTGTTATAAATTAATTAATATTGTACTAGTTTGTTTATATTCTTATTTTCACGTTTGATCGTATTTTAAATACGGATTTCAGTGATACAAAAATCATCATCATCATTATCATCCCCATCATCATCATCATCATCATCAACATCATAATATTCCTCATATCATCATCATCATCATCATCATTATCATCATAACCACCATCATCCTTTAATCATCATCATCATCACCATCTTATTTTAATCATCATTATCATCATCATCACCATCATCCTTTAATCATCATCATCATCACCATCTTATTTTAATCATCATTATCATCATCATCACCATCATAATTATCATCATCATCATCCTTACATCATCCTAACATCATCATCATTGCGCATGTGCAGCGCGACTTACCGTAGTTGATGATACGAGTGTCCAGTGTGGCCCGGGCCGTCTGACCGGTAGTGTCCAGTAGTGTGTTAATGTAGGCCACTAGGTCAATGACGGTGTTAACTTCAGTGTTTTGCTTGTAAAACTCGCTGATGGTGAGCTGGGTGTGAACTAGGTCCCAATCTTCGCGTTCTTTCGGAGAAGAGGTTGCCTAGCAACGGAGGGGTAGCGGTAGGTCGGCAATTAATATGTGTATTATGGGTAATATGGTGAATAACGTTAATTATCATTAGCAAGATTACATGTAATGTATAGATAGCCCTATTACATCACGTATACCCTATAGGGCTTATTGTAGGCACCTTCGCTCATGAAGCGAGACAATAATAATAAAATAATAAATGAATGAAATTTTGATGCAAAAATATTTTCCGATAAAAATTAAATAATGATAATACTTTATCAAATTAGTTTAATATATATATAAAACTAATAAATATATAATTGTTTAATATATAATTAAAACTAATAAATATATATCATAATTATATATAATGTGTATATTTATTCATTTACTATATGTCTAATAAATGTCATGTATGTATTATTCTAAATATATATGTATTACTACTACAACAACATAGGTAACATAGAACACCTAATAGATCTAATAATACCTAAATAACTAATACTAATAATACCTAAATAACTAGTACTAATAATACACTTTGAAATTAAGGTTGCCGGTAACTAAACTTTAGATTATCATTATCTCAGAGTTAATTTTCTAACCTTAGCTAATTTCACAATGAATTCCACCATATCATTGACCTGTTTGTCGAGATCTGATACCCTTGAGCCTAAAGCTTGAGCCATTTCCTGTTGACGGTACGTGTTTATTAACAATGGCGCATAACTCGTAAATCATTGCCCTTATTTAGTAGTCATTAGTTATATGTATATGTTCACGTTCTATTATATATAATATATTGTTATTGTTATTGTTATTGTTATTTTTATTTGGTGGAGTCCTTTCATCCCATCCAGGAACTTAGATGAAGTTTTCACTTATAACCATATATGGCTCTAATGTCCCTTCGAAGCCGCTCTCATGTTAAGGTATCCATGATTTTAACGAGAGCCGATCATTTATTTATACACAATTATATAAGATCACTTCTAAATAATATTTTAAGACCCATTTTATAAAATTAATTAATGGTCCGGACGAGGGTCGAACCCGTGTCCTACTGCTTGTGTATCTGACGCCTTAGCCACTGAGCCACACATATATATATATATATATATATATATATATATATATACACATATGAATGAATGAATGAATTCAGTTTATAGACAATGTCTAAGTAGAATCAGTGAAATCGATTAGCTTTTTTAATTCGATGTCTCCTAACAGTAGTGTAATGTCATATTTAATCATCTTCATTCGTATAAAATACAATAAAATTACATACAAATGGATATTAAAATAAACAATAAACACAAATATAAAATAAAGAATAAAACAAAACTAAAACAAATATTAGACTTTACTTTTAATTTGTAATACTGTTTAGTTTTTTGTTATTAGTTATGTAAAGTTAAATATATAAAACGTAAAATTTGTAAAATAAATATAAAATATATATATATATATATATGTATACATTAAAATAAATTAATCAATTTACTAATCAAATCATATAATTAATTATATTAAAATTATAATATTTATAATAAATTGTGTTTAAGTAATACTTATATATAGATATTCATAGTACACTATAATGCAGTAGACTCATGCATGACTCATAGAGGTATGCTTATAGACTATGTATACATTAGTCATGGGTTGATATGTTATTGTATTCACTTTTTCATATATATATATTCGGATAAATTAAAATTATTCAATTCACTGATCATTAATTTAGTAAATTAATTATAATAATTAAAGTGATTAGAAAAAATATATGTGTACATTATATCTAACCGTTGTGAATTTCTTCAGGTTGTCGAGAAACCTGGTGTACCTGGGTTCGATGAAGAAACGGCGTGCCATGATCAGTTCCGGTTGGTCAACCTGGAAGAAGTAGGTATTCTCGTCCTCGTAGAAACCAGTCCACACCCCGTGACGGAACAGAGGCTGAGGACAGGGTGAGATGGGGTGAGATGGGGTTAGATGGGGTGATATGGGGTGAGATGGTGTGAGATGGGGTTCGTATGGGGGTACGGTTAATCGTGTGTGTGTAAAGATATGTGTATTCGTGTGTATTATTTATGGTATTGCCTTATTGTAGGAACTTTTAAATATTGATGATATACATATATGTGTATATATTGTGTTACGGTATAATTATATATGTGATTATATTATATGTTGTCTATATATATATATATATATATATATTTACTACTCACTACAAAATAAAACATGTATTTATTTATTTTAATCTGATATAAATTAATTTTAATAAACTACTATAAACTACTTACACATTTCCCAATTACCTTTATTTCCAGAAACCTAGAATAAATGTTCACGTATAATTAATTACACAAAACATATCGATAATATTAATGTTCCTAATCGCATACAACATGATCTCAGGAAATCACGCAGTACTGACTCGATTACTCTATATCTCTTTCTATCTCTCTCTCTCTATATATATCTCTCATTCTCTCTCTATCTCTCTCTATCTCTGTTGACAGAGATATACTATTATACCGCCCTAAATATAATCAATACTTACTTACCAATAATAACTTATAAGTAACTACATAATATAATATTATTTTACAAATCTACTTTTTATAAGGTTATATTTAGGCCGACTGAATAAAACTGAAAACTTTCGTTAAATATATTGCTAATATAAATTTACTATATCTAATATTTATATAATTTAAAAATTGTGAGCATACATGAATATACATACAACTAAATTACGTATACGCATACTAATGATGTCAATACTATTGTGACGCAATACTCACGTAGGATGCAATACACTGTTAGAAATAAATGGTATAACATTAATTAAAAAATGGTATAACCCCGTGGCGCCCTGGTATTCCATTTACGGTATAACTAATTAAAAAAGTTATACCATATTTTATAAAAAGTTATACCATATTTGATATAAAGTTATACCATAGTTTATACCATATATTATATAAAGTTATACCATATTTTATAAAAAGTTATACCATATTTAATATAAAGTTATACCATAATTTATACCATATATTATATAAAGTTATACCATATTTTATAAAAAGTTATACCATATTTGATATAAAGTTATACCATCAATTGTTAAAATGTATACCATATATTATATAAAGTTATACCATAATTTATAAAAAGTTATACCATATTTGATATAAAGTTATACCATAATTTATTAAAATTTATACCATATATTATATATAGTTATACCATATACATATTAATTCACGGAATGTCTATGGAAATTTTATTTTTTTGCAATTATGCACATACAAATTTAGAAAATGTCTGCTGTAATAGTATTCATATATACTTTATTTATATAATTCAATAAAAATTAGTAGAATACATAAAATAGTTTTTGTCATACCTACGTTTATACACACCTACCTAGCGCGAAATAATTATTCTGAGAAAACAGCATTTGAATATATATGAATACATTATATATTCTATATATATGAATATATATAAACCACTTTTTATGTTATTTCTAGACTGTTTTCATAAATAATTTGTTTACAGATAAAAAAAAACAAATACTAGAATAGTATTATGAAATAAAAAAAATTTTAAATAACAAATTATTTTCACCAAAACAAGGTGTGTGACATCCCCTTAAGTTCATAAGTCATAAAATGTATGTATTTTTAAGTATTCTACTGCGAAAATCGATTGCTCATGTGTACACCCTAAAATTGATAGCGCTAGGGGATTTTGAATCTATAATTCTTAAGAATTCCATTGCGAAATTGCTGCGAAAATAGATTTAATCAAGAGAACATGGCTTTAGAGGTAATATTTGAGAAAAATAATCACGGTTTTTATTCGCGATTAAACTTGTCAGATGTTCGCGAATATTTGCAAAATGAGTTTATATAATGAATATTCGCAAGTTTATCGAATATAGATAGTATAAATATCGTAGATAAAATAGATAGTGTATATAACATATATAACAGAGATAACATAGATAACATAGATAACCTAGTCATATCTTAGTTACATGCGTTCTAACATTGGTATCGACTCAAAGAATTGAGTTAAACTATTCTGTATATCTTATAATAAAATAACTAATAAAATAAGGATACGACTATTAAAAGTTGTAATGTGTATATAGTATTAGAGTGATCATAGTATAGTAAATACATATGAAGAAGATAACACATTAAGGTATTAAACTGAATCTCATTATTATCTAATATTCAAAGACAACCTATGTAATTATATATATATATATATAACTGTATGTATGTCTCAGGTGGATAAGGCGTCATACACACCAGAAGTATGACGCGGGAGCGGCGCCGCGGGTTCGAGCCTCGTCCGAAACATTATAATCTGTCTTAAAATAATGTTTAGAAGTGATCATATATAATTGTGTGTAAATAAATGATCGGCTATCGTTAAACCCATGGATGCCTTATCATCAGTGATTTCTTTAAATCAAATCATATATTATAATGAATTGTAATCAACTAATGTTGATAATAATACTGAAATAACAAACCCTACTTTTAATACTACTGACGAAAAGCTAAATTACCTACTAAAATCCCAAAAATATTTAATATAAACTAGATTCAATTAACTCAGAAATAACTTCATTCAATAAATTATCAAACAACAATCAAAAATTATATTCTGAAACACTTACTAAATCAATAAATAATATTAAAACCAAGGTGTCAAATCTAACCTCAACTAAGTATAAACCCCAATACATTGACGAACTAACTACAATTTATATACTCTACATATCTACTGAAAATAAAAATACTGAATACATTAAAAACGTACTCACATACATGAATATTAACTATAATTTGATTACAACCATTAAATGTACTACTAAAATATTATATATCACATTTAATTCTTCATTCACAAGAGATATATTCCTAAATTATATACACACATTTAAAGACTCAAAATACTCAAAATTATTTGCCCATATACCCACGTCTACCGAACAATTTAAACTTGGTAACATTCTTTTCCATGCAACTAAAGTCACTCTTATTGAAAACTAAAATGTAGGTACTAAATAGTACTAAATACTAGATTACATAAATATGAACTCAGAAATATTACTTTTAATAATAAAATCAACTGGAAAGATGTAGCATATATTATTACAACTGAGACGTAGATATATATACTGATTCTCATAACAAATACATTGCATCATTTAAATATATTGATACAAAACTACAATGACCGTATTATACTTAACCGATAAATAACATTAAATTACCATATTTACTTTTAATTAACGCACGTTCTTTTACTAATAATCACATTTTAATTTTTGATATTCTAGATACTATTACTCCAGATTTTATCTGTATTACTGAAACCTGAACTAAATCAACTATTAATCCTCCAATCCACGATAACTATAGTTTTCATCATTGTCCACGTGTAGATAATAGACTGGATGGTGTTGTTGGAATAATAATTAGGAAATGCTATCAATCTACAATGATAACATCCATTGATTTCACTGATACACAATGAATTAAAGTTAAGATTATATCTAACTCCATAGCTATCACTATATATGTTATATGTCGACCACCAAATTCTGATTTAACTAGTTTTCTATCAGATTACTATACATACTTTACTAATAATATAATTGATGATAATACTATTATACTAGGTGATTTTAATATAAAAATTAACTTAAATATCTACGAATCAATAGAATTCAATAGAATTATAAATTCCTTAAACCAGGAACAATTCATTACAATACCAACTCATTTACTCGGAAATAGACTGGATCTTATAATTACGATACAAAACTCCGATATTATTACCAACTTACATACTATCAACAATACTATATCCGACCATTATAGGTTAGGATGGTTTATTTATTTACCAAATATGGTAAAAATCGATTACCCTTACTGGTGTTGAAAACGAACACACAAAACGAAACAATAACAGTAAATAATGTAGCAATATAATATATAATAATATAGATGGAACCAGATCAACATCAATGAAAGGGTCTCTTTAAGTTTAAATTTAAATAGTCTTTGAGACTATTAGCAAAGACGTGATGCGACTTCAATATTCGTAGGCGGATTGGATTGGTGGGTGTCAGTCAAAGCATAATCGCATCGCTTAAGCCTATTAATCAATCTTACGGATGAGTGAATAATTCGGTCAACTTTTATAAAAGATCTTAATTACGTAGAATAGAGAACAACAATAGTTTATTTGAGATAGTACTAGGGCATTGAGAAGACGCTTAGTGATGTTGGGCGAACAATAGTTTTTAATGTGGCGAATTTTTCTCAAATATAGATAGAACAGCATAAAACACCAATATTGCGCACAGATTCAGTAGTCTTAATTAGTATACCGTCAATTGATAGTGTAGGGAAAGTGACAGTTACCTTTGAGATGTTAAAAGTTCAATTTTAGAAGTATTGACTAGGAGATCATTAGTTAGTAACCAGTTCGTAATCTCAGAAGTCAATCAGACAGCTCATAGTTAGAGTTCATAAAGTCAATGGGTTTCATCAAATATTTCAGTAGTAGTTGAATATCATCAGCATAGATATGGTAATAGATATTAGGGTATTTGCGAATAATATTAAAGATAGGATGTAATTATATAGAGAAGAAAAGTGAGCCAAGAACTGATCCCTGAGGGACCCCTTTAAGAATTTTCTAGGAGGTGATATGAAGTCATTAATTTTAACAGACGAAGTTCGATCAGTGATGAACCACATCAGCCACATAAGGGGGGAACTTTCAATACCAAGTTCGATGATACGGTTAATTAGGATCGAATGGTTGAGCATGTCAAAGGCAATAGATAGGTCAATCAGGAGTAATTGTACGCTTAATACGATTCAAGCGAGTTATGAATCAGGTCAGTGACATGGGTGAGGGCAGTCTCAGTAGAGAAATATTTTCTATAAGCACTTTGAAAGTAATCAAGCAGATTGTTATTTTCAAGGTAATTGATGAGCTGACGACTGACCACACGTTAAGGGAACGAATATGAAACGAAATTTGTGAAATTTGTAAGTATACAAAACACTCTAGTAAACATCTTATAGAGAATAAAACAAAAAGTAAGTTACAACCAAATTTGACCCAATTTTAATAATTTTTGATATGTCGCCCGCGCTTTTAATATTAAGTATAATTTTCATTGACAAATATGCGATTTTCATTGTTTTTTAACACAATATATAAATATTGGAATTAAAACACAAATAATGAATATATTTTGATTAAACATTGGACAATTGTTTATCATATAAATATATAATAAAATATTACCAAATTTTATTTTTAAAGATAAAATCCTAGAAATATCGAGGATTTTCCTAGAAAGGCAAAAATACAGGTTTTTTCCAATTTAAATATTTTTTAAATTTAAAACATATATAAATACATTATAAATATGATATAAAAATAATTAAATACCTTATTTACAAAAAAATATTCAGTTTATCTTATTAATCATTTTGCAAAAAAAAAATTCCTAGAAATGTTGATACATTTTTTTTTTAATTAATTTTATATGATATTATTCAAAAATATATATTGATTTCATTTCCAATTGATGGTAAATTTTTATAAAAAATTACTATTTATTTATTTATATTTATTAAATATTTGTTTTGGTTATAAATTGTATGTATTCCAAATATTTTAATTTAAAATAAATATATAAATAGATAATATTATTAAATTTGTATATTTATTTAAATTAATTTATATACAATATATTTATTATATATTATAGTATAATTTTATTATAAATTACCAATATTTCCTTTAAATTCACATAATATGTATAAGTAAAATATAGAGAAATATAAAGAATAATATTTATTTTTTTTAATCTTTTTTAGATTTTGGATTTATATGAATGCATTATTTTGTTTTTGTATTCAGACCCTTAGTCGAGTTAGCAGGAAATGTCACACGATTAAAATTGTGCAACGCTCGATTATATCTGCTCACCCTTAATCTGATTTCTCTGTGGTTGCTCCAAAATGCTGGAATGCTCTACCATATGACATTAGGTGTTTGAAATCACTGTCACTATTTAAATGTAAACTCTCCATACACCTATTATGACACTACTCACCTATTAACACACCTTGTTTCCTTCTCATGACGCCCATAACCACCACGTGATTTTGTAGTGAATAAAATATTTTAAAATAAAATAAAATTATCTGCCGTTCAATTAGTGTAATATGGATCCGTCCATCTCGCTCAATTGGGTCAGAAAGATAGTTATTAGATATATTTTATACCATTTATATGGTTCTTTAAACCGTTTGAGTATGGCTATAGCCTATAGGATATTCCGGAATTAGAATATAACAATATTGTCCATATTGATTATATAATAATTAGTAATAATTTGATATACAAATGAACAATTTAAAATAATAAATATAAAACTTAAAAATAAAATAATAACAATAGATCTACGCAATCGTTGAGTCTTATATTAAAATGGGTAAAATGGGAACTATTTATTTATGAAAAATTTATTTTGATATTTTTATGTAACTTTGAAGGTCGGGCGCAATTGGATTTAGGACAAATGCAAAGGTCTAATACTAAATAAAAATAAAATCCGAGAATTGTATTGTTCTTAGAATTCAAATCTCTATTGGAACAAACTATCATTATTATTTTTATTTTGTGATCACACTTACCACACGTTCCATGATCTTACTTATTCTTGGAAGTTGTGAGATCGGTCGGTAACTGGTCAATACATCTGGATAAAGATACGATTTTTTAAGGATGAGCTTAATGATGGCATATTTCAGGTATATGATTATGATTCCAGCTTCAAGTGATTGAGAGATCAAGTAAAGTATCGTATTTTCAGTTATAGGGACAATGTTCTTGAAAACGACCAGTGGTAATGGGTCAATTGGGGAAATGGAATTAGCAGTGAGAATTAAGCTACGGATTTCAGTAATAAAAGGAGGAGTGTAACAATAGAGTTTACAAGATATAGGTTTAGTCGTTATAGGAGCATACAGGGTCATCGGTAATTGCGCCAATTTAGAGCTGATATTGTCAAAGATACGGGATAGCTTAGTAGACCAGGAGAGACAAAAGAAGAATACATAACAGCATCATGCAGTGCGGTAGACTTAGATATGATGTTAGTACCAATGATGCTATTAGCCATTTGACAAATTTTCCAAGTGTAATTTCCACAAGCATTAAGTTTCTATTCATAATAGAATGTTTTATGGATATTTAATTCAAGTTTATAGACTTTCCTCGTTATCAGAAATTAAGATTTGTGAAAGGGAGATATGTGAATCTTACGTTTCATGAGAGAACGTCTTATCGTAGCTAGGTGGGAGGTGAACTAAGCATAAGAAATATGGAGGGTTAAATAATGAGATTAAGAAGAAGAAAGACATACATTGAGGTTGTCAAAATATATATTAGTGTTCCATAAACAGTGAGAGATACGCAAGCAAAGATCCATATAATTTAGATTTTTTAAATCTCTATAATGCATTAGTGACTTAGTGGATGAGGGCCTCTTAAGGAGAATGGAGGTGTTAAAAGAGAGTGATAAGTAAGAAGGTAACAAGAGAACAAAAAGAAATGAAAGTTGGGGTGTTGTTAGAGGTGAAAATAAGGTCAATGATATTTTCACTAATATGGCTATTAACATGTAAGTGTTGGTTAAGACCCATTGAATCAGTCAGCTGTTTAAATGAAGAGTGTGGGGGAAGAGTCAACATTATAATTAAAAGCACCAACTATCATGACCTTGGAGGAATTTAGGTGTAATGTATCGTTAATAAGATCATGGAATTCATCAAAAAAGATTGAGAAATCAGCCTTAGGTGGACGGTAAATAACGATTATACGAAGTAAGTTAAATTTGAGTCTAAAATGTCATGAAATACATTCACCATAAGATAGAGCTATGGGAGATATAGTCGGATATTGTGAATCCATATGCAATAATATACAAATACCACCACCACGACCAGAAGTTCGTGGACTATATGATAAATAATTATACAAAAATACTAACACCAATTTTAATAATATACCATTTACTCCTGAAGATTTTTCCAATTATTTTACATCTTCTACGTCATATTTATATGAATTGATAGAGAGAATCGACCAGACAAGAAGTCTCAGGCCGTGTCATGTTAATCGTATACGACCTAGATCGACAATACATTCTTCTGATGCCCGTTCACGCGCCTTCTCGTCACACGAACCGATAGCCTAGAACTCACTACCTGCAACTCTCCGTGCTGAAAGAAACTCAGAAAAGTTCAAAAAGAATTTAAAAACATATTTATTTACACTATAACTTTCTTATTATTTCATTATACATTATTGTTAACTTAATTGTTTAAACGATGTCTAAATAAAATGTCTTCTTCTTCTTTCTACATCTAAAATAGTTAACATTGGATTAAAATTATTCTCGAACTTAGAATAACTAAATTATCAAACAAAAACCCATTTTCACATGATTAACAACTCACCGATTGTACCATCCTATCTAAGTTATTGACCCCAACCGATAATGATATTTCTACATTAATTAAACAAACTAGTTCATCTTCAATAGTTGATCCCATCCCTATAACAGTATTTAACAAAATCAATAATTTCATTACTCCAATAAAAATAAAATTACTAACTGACTGTATAAAACTGAATAAAATACTCCAATATTTCAAACAAGCCACCATAACTCCTATAATTAAAAAATCTAATATGAACATAAATGAACTATCAAACTATAGACCTATATCACAATTACACACTCTAGCTACAATATTCGAAATATTAATTAGTAAACAATTAACTAATCACTTGAACAATAACAACCTTTTTGATAAATTGCAATCTGGATACAGAAAATCCTACAGTACTGAAACAGCTTTACTCTACGTTATCGATACCCTCATTCATAATATTTATAATAATACCCCAACGCAAATAATTCTACTTGATTTATTATAAATTTTACACAATAGACCATAACATACTTTATAACGATTAAATCTACTAAATATTACCAATAATTCATTAAATCTACTAAAAGATTAAATTACAAATATAACTATTAACATTAAACTAGAGTCAACATCTTCAAATAAACCCCTACTATTCGTAGTACCACAAGGAACTGTAATTGGTCCATTGTTTCACTCCTTATATATTACTCCTATATATAATATATTTCTAAATTATCTGGAAATTATATACAATTTATATGCTGCTGATATAATAATTATTTTTCCCGCAAATAACTCCCGAATAAATGAGTGTGTTATTGAATTACAAAATTGGATAACCACCAATTATTTAAACCAAAATACAAATAAAACAACATTAATAAATATAACAAATAACATATTCTACTTTCCTACAATATATTTTGAAAAAACTGCATTAATTCCACAAATAACTCGACTACATATTTAGGAGTGATAATTACCAACAACTTAACAATGACTACACATATCTACAATATATACAGAAAACAACACGTAGGAAGATCATTCAGATATTCGGCGGCAGTTATTTGGAACAACCTTACATAATAAGACGAAATCCTGTACATTCAAAAAAAGAAATAATCAATTACTACAATAATTTATAATTTATTATTATTATATATATATATATATATATATATATACTTTAACATAAGTATACATCATAATAATCTTTATAAAATTAATTTATACATTGTTTATATTTTCATTCATATGCATTACTATTATTATAATATTATAAACCAATAATTTATAATCATCATTTATTATTAAATATCAAATATTTATTTAATTGTAATTTTACTTACAACAATTAATTATATAATATTTATTATTCCATTTATTTATTTTTATTATATTTATTTATTTATCATTCGTTTTAATATAATTGTTTATATACACTTTCGAGAATAACGTTCGCTATTATATTATTGTGTCTAATAAATCATCATCATCATATGCTTCGAAAGGACATTAGAGCCATATGGTTTTAAATGAAAACTTCATCTAAGTTCCTGAGTGGGATTAAAGGACTCCACCAAATACAAATAACAATAACAATAATATATATATATATATATGTACATGTAGAGTCAAACGAAATAGTCATTAATGATTCATTATGTTCAGTCTCGCGGTTGTGCGAAATACAAACTACGTTATTTAAAATATATTTTAAAAAATCTGTTTACCTATTTTTTAATATATTGTAATATTCATAATTATATATAACTATATAAATATGTGTGTTCTTATATTATATTTTTCTATATATATATATATATATATATATATATATATATATTGTTAATATATATATATATTAGTATTACAACTGGACTTCGGACATCAGAATGATATATGTGGTTTTCAGACTCGGACGGATACCTGTTTTTTTTTTTAATCGGACTGGTACTGATACACCTAACATTTTGTAAAAATCGGACTGATACTATTTGCATAATATTATGTGAACTAAAAAAACAAATAAATTCAAATAATAACAAAAATATTTAAATCCAATTTAGCCAATGGAAATTTAGTTAATTTAATTAAATTATTATGCTTTGTAACAACATTTTTGTATTTATAAACATCAGATTCTTAAATAATTAAAAACAACTTTAATTATAAACAACACCTTAATTTAACCCTAATGTTTACCCTAATGTCGACATATATTCCTCCTGTCATCGATAAATCAGATGTTAATCATAATATTTATAAAAAAAATATATATATATCTAGTAGATCTACTATATGTAGCCGAATAATAATATCCCTTGATGGAATAAGCCTCAAGAGATTAATTATAAAAAACTTCAAATATTGTTGAACATATTAATTTATTTATATTTACTCTAATATCAAATAAATTATTTACTCAAATTTATAATAATTATTTAAATGACTAAATAGAGTATATTTTTTACTATATATCATTTAACTCTCATATAAATTTATTTATAAAATCAATATTTGTTAAATAATGCGTAGACAATTATTTTAAATAATGTAGGTATAGCAAAGTATTTTTTAATTATCATTCATAACTTAAATGATTGAAAGTATCAGAAAGAAAATAACAAAATAATGATCAATTCATATCTTAGTTTTTGGAAGTTATATCCTATATGACTAAAAACCATCGATATAAAGAAAGTGGATAAGCAATTAACGCACGAAATGCATGTAATAGATAGACAAGCGAGTGGAACTTTACTTGTAATATGTAATATTTAATTTTTAATATAATTGATATATAATGTATATAATTATTAGAATATAATTATATAGGTATATTATATACTATATATATATATATATATATATATATATTTAATCGCTAGATTTAATAATATGTAATATAATTGATTGATTAACATGTTTTTTAATATAATTAGATACCTGTATGTATAAAAAATGATTTCAAATACATATTAATTCATTACTATCTTAATTATACCATAACATAGGTAATTTCAATTTAGATGAATATGTATTTAAACTTTTCATTTCTTAATGTAATTATTTTAATATAAGTATATATTTTATTTTTAAAGTTATCAGATGAACTCTTGGATTATTCTAAAGAGCCTACCATATTTATCAAATATGATGCGATACTGTGATGGAAATCATGAGAAAACATAATCCATAAATATTTAAGATTTATAAAAAATATCTACGCTCTCAAGCAATACTGATACTTAAGAACATTATTTATGATACTGATACGATACTGATACTTTGATTTTTGAATTGAACGATACTGATACATGGAAATGAGGGTCCGGTTGCAACAATAATATATATATATATATATATATATATATATATATATATTTACATACTTTACTTCACAAACAAACCACTAACAGACAACTGAGACAAACATATAGACTTGACATACCGACTACACGACTACGAAAGTACGGTAACAAACGATTTAGCTGGAGAGGTGCAACTCTCTGGAATAAACTTCCCCAATCCATACGCAAAGAAGATATCTCAATCACCACTTTCAAATATAAACTCAAGGAGCTATTCAAACGTTCCCCACTAAAATACCACATATCTAACCCTCTTTGAAATGTAATCGTGTTATTATATTATTATTATATTATTATATTTAAGAATGTTATTTTATTTTATTATATTATTTTTACGGATGATCGTTAAATCACGGAACCCACACCTGTAAACTGTTCGACAAACAGTAAAACACATTGTAGAATATTATATTAATCTTTGTGTATAAATAAATACTATTACTACTACTACTACTACATATATATATATATATATATATATATATAAAATATTATATATGTTATTTGGTATCAAATTAATATTATTATATTTATATATTTGTATATTTATAATCTATAAATGAGCATTATTTTATAGTATTTCAAATGATCTTGTGTAACGTGCAATACGGTTATTAAATATACTATACATTCGTTATGTAATATGTTATACATCAATAAGTGACAATAATAATAATAACAATTACAATTATTTATCTTATTTATTAAATTAAAATCGTCATTCAAACGAATAAGGGCTAATAAGTAATAAATAAACAACTGTTATATAATCATCATTACGTATTATTGCAAAACAGTGTAGATACACAATATCACGTGTTGCATAACAATGGTCATTGCGTAATGTCTCGAGAATATTACATCACGAAGTATGACGCAACATCTACCGTGACGTCACACTATATGACGTAACTCTGTACATATCCCTATTACCACATATTACATTGGTGTCTGGGATTCATTTTCGTTCCTTTGGCGCACTTAAATGCTTTGTGGAAGTCGGGAGAATTCTGAAGAGATCCCCAAACTCTGTGTATTACAGTGTATAAGGTTAGGCTGTATGACATGCTAGGGTAGGGTGAATACGGGTATGATAGGGTATGGTATGGTGTATACGGGTATGATATGATAGTGTATACTCTATAAAGTGTATAATATACAACCTAGTAGGTATACAATGTATATGATATATCATGTGATGTAGTATGATGCTTTGATACAAGTTGATATTGAATAAATACAACGAACGTTATTAATGTAATAGGTTTTTATATTTGTTTAATATATTTATTGTAGGATTAAAGAAAATAGTAATATTCTTTCTAACTGAAAGCTCTACACACATATAAATATATATATATATATATATATATTGTTAAAACGTATTATATTCACTTAATAATGAATATTATAGTAAATATAGGTACATATATTTACTTACATATAGTGGGTAAAATAAAATAAGAACTTATTTGAATCGTTAATGAATGATATTGCAATGAGTATCGTTGCACGTAAATGGTATGGTATGTTACATACACAAGCCGATGTGACCTTATCTCATGTATCCTACAAATACACAATATAATGTACTTATAGCCTATACGTATAGCTATTATAGGTATTATAGCCTATATATAGGCTATAAGTACATTATGTTGTGTATTTGTAGGATACATGATGTACACTATACAGTGTACAGTGATGTTCTGACCTGTATCTCATGGGCGAGTGTACTTCGTTAAGATCCCAGTCCCAGGCTCCGGCCGTGAATACCTTACCGCACCACACCTGCGCTGTGTTCAGATAGAACAGCTGGTTAGGGGTTAGACCTAGCCCCGGTAGGACACTCTCTTCTTGACCACCGTTACGAGCGATATAGGTGCGGTAAGCCTGTCGAGGGGTTAACGGAAGGGTTGATTGTGTAGGGGTAACATGGGAGTTACGTGTAGGGTTGTATATATGTTATATGTTGAGGTGTGTGTGTGTGATAGGCCATACGTTTAGGATCAGATGGCACTATTATATGGTTATATGTGAGCTTTAGGATGTGGGACCATTATAAAGTATACGTTGCATGTATGCAACATTACTTTGATGTCCTTTAGGAGGACAACACTAATATAATATAAACTAGAAACGAAAAGTGAACAAAATATCTTCTAATAAATAATGAATATAATTATTATGATCATCATTATTGCGATGACGATGATTATTGTTAACTTCCGTCGCATCACCGATATTGATCCAAAATGCATATGTGTTAATAAAATAGTGTCGTGAACTCATATCTATAGAATCTAATATGAAGCAGTATGATCTGTAAACTAATATCACTCTTAGAGCCCATGCGCAAGCTATCGAGACTAACGCGGAAAGACTCCAGGATACCTCCGTTGTCCGCGATGTTCTCGTTCAGCGTCCACTCGCCGTTAACGTAACGGTTTACTTCCGGTACGTAGTAGTTATTGTACTGCGCATGTGCGGGGTGTGTTAGTGGGCGTGTAGGGGGCGTGTATTGGGCGTGTAGGGGGCGTGTTACTAATGTTGCGTACGTATGTAACGTGAAATCGATAACGCCCTCTATATCAGTATATATTAGAAACAAAGGGGTGGTCATATCACCTAGATTGTACGACGTAAAACCCTATATAACTCTCATATATGAATCGATTATAATCGATAACAAATTAGTTATTTAAATGTATATACGTCTGATATATATATATATATATATATATATATATATATATATATATTATATTTAAATATATGAACTAATTAGTTCAATAAGCAAATATGCATATCTAACATGACTATTAATTTAAAGAATTTAAAATATCGAATACAATTTGCATTATTAAAACAATTAAATAATATTGTTAGTTAGAGAGGCAAACATTAAATACGTGATAACCACGCCTCTCTCCTCCCTGACTCCTCCCCCTGACTCCTCCCCCTTCCTCTTCTAACCTGTTTAACGAAGCACTGCGCATGTTTGGTGTACTTAGCGATCACTTCCTTGCTCCACCATTGACGCTTGTTTCCGTTCAGATCGTATTCCTTACCTGGGATGACGTCATATTGTAATTATGTCATAGTATTAGTATTGCGTCATCGCTTGTAATGACAGTGATACAAGCTGGAGTTTAAACGTGATATAACAATAAATATTTGTCTACAAATTATACAAATTATACAATATATATATATATATATATATATATATATATATTCATATACATATAATAAATATAGTATTATCAGGGAGTTACTCCCTGGTATTATACATTTACTATAGTATACTATATATTATTGTATACGACATATATGAATACGGATATATAGTACGTATCGTTAGCTGTCAGTTGTCAGACAAGTGCTGACGTGATGACGTAATCAGACACGTGATGACGTACGACGCAACTATTACGTAACATCATTAGTGGCTAACCGGAGTTATCGAATCCGTGAGTGAGTTCATGACCTATGATGTAACCGATACCGGCGAAGTTCAGGTACTTGGGGTAGTCCTTGTGGTAGAACGGTACTTGTAGGATGGCAGCCGGAAGCGCTGAAAGGTGTATAGTAGTGTGTGTAGTAGTCGTAGTAGTATGTATGTAGTATACTATATGTAGTAGTATTGGTAGTATACTACTATAGTTTAGTATGTATATATTAGTAGTAGTATTTTGTATATGTGTGTGTGTGTGTGTGTGTATAAAGTGTGACCGTATTAGAATATATGCAATATTACTTTGAATCCCTTTAGGAGAAACAACACCATAATATATTATAAATTAGAAAAGAGAAACAAAAAATGTCTTATAATAAATTATTATCATTATTATTAATATTATATATACGTATATGAGCTCATAATATATGGTATAATACACGCATAGGCGTACGACGTACGATATACGTATACATATATACTTATATATATATATATATATATATATATATACGTATATATAAGATTTATTCAAAGTGTATATTTATATTCGTCATTACATTAATATTTCACATTTCTTCTCAGTTTCAAAGAAGAACTTCACCGGGGATAATCGTTTAATTAGTATAATTAATATGTAGGATTATTATTATAATAGGAACCGGTGATTATGTAGTATTAATAATCTAGTATTGGTATAGTACTACTGATACTGTAGTAATACTATAATAGGGAAATGAGGTTAATGACTGATCTAATATGATACGTATTGCAACATAATTAAATCTTAAAGTATTTTATTATATTATTTAAAATGTTAAAGTTAATTTGTTTTTCATATGAATAAGCTTCTTTTATATAATACTTATAGTTTAGTGGGTAGTTTGGACTATAGTTCCTAAAATATCCGATAGGTACCGACACGTATTTTAATCATTACACAGATTATTTAGACAAATATGTATTATTTAGACAAAATGTATCAATTTATTGTGTATACGCTATTGTGTGGCTACTTATAAAATAATATTAACTTCCAACCAAATCGGTCAAAACTTCTAACGTCCCCAAAAAACTAGATAATTTGATAATATGAATTGGTAATCTTAATTTTGGATAGTACCCTCTTTGTGACTATAGACTACGAGATAATCTCAGGTACTTTGAGTAGAAATTGTATTTGCTGAAATTCTAATCTCTGAACTCGATAAACTATTTTCATTCAATCATTCATTCGTTAAGAATACATAGGTTTATATAGGTGTATTTCCTATATTTATAAAAAATATTATATATATATATATATTCGGATATATGCCCGAGACATACTTACTAACAGATGCGGTTTAACCATGGTTCGTAAAATGCATTTATAACTGTTGGCTCGACGCTCCATCTAAACAGTGGTGTTGAAGTTAAGATACCTATATATATATATATATATATATATATATATATATATATATGTATTTATATATATGTATATATATATATACTTATATATGTATTTATATATATATATATATATATATGTATATATATATATACTTATATATGTATATATAAGTAGCAAGCTTGTTACTACTAATAATTACTAGTAATAAATAGTAGTCCTATATATATATCATATATATATATATAGAATATAGAATATTCTATCAACATATTGAATGTGTAGATCATATATTAAATAGTATAGTATGATATAGTATTAGTACACTTATGTACACGTATCATTAATGTCACCATATGACAGATATATGTCAATAGGGAAATTCACTTCAGAAATTAAGATATATCATCTACATATGTATGAATGATAATGTGGTTCGAATTACATATATGTCGATATAAACGACATCGAATGTAGTACTTTTTACTCGATACAAATATATCTGTTGTGTGTGCGTATGTGAACACGACGTACAATTCATGGCATGTAATGTGCACGATGAATTAGTATTTAAACAACACTTATGTCTCAAATGTGTACGATATAAATATAATTAAAAAAATAATAAAAGTTGATAATACAGAAATAACATCTATATATATACATATATATATATATATATATATATATATATATATATATATATATATACCACGTACAGTAATACAATTAATGTTAAAGAAAATAACACATATATAAAGTAATAACATAGACATTAGAATTATTCTAAGTATATGAGTAATAATGACAAATGAAATACATCGAGTAGTAATAAATACCGTAGTCCTATATCACGTGTCGTATGTCTACATCACGTGACAATATGTGCTAAATAAGGCGTGATATCACGTGATATACTAACGCACTAATGTCCACTTTCTTTCCGAAGTTCAGGTACTGCGACCTCCACTGATATTGCCACGTCGCCAGAACGTTCTCGAAGTAAGTCCCCGAGGTCGAGTGCAAGAACTTGTACAATTCGTTGATTTGCCGTTCGTTGACCAGCGATTCCGGGTAGCCGACGTTCTTCTTGATGGCGTGAGCCTGACCGGAAGTTATGTCACAACGTTATATTACGTAATGAGGAACGATTGCTATGACGGCATAGCTAAGCTAATAAGTCACACTAGTACCGCGGTAAATGTTCTGGTTAATATTACAAATGTTTACATCGTAATTTATGCGTAAAATCGTATTGAATATTTAAATAACACACGTTTCGCGCGTAAAGTACTTAATTACGTGTACTTATTTCTACGTAATCAATTACATGTAAAGTACATGTAAAGTACATGTAAAGTACATGTAAAGTACATGTAAAGTACATGTAAAGTACATGTAAAGTACATGTAAAGTACATGTAAAGTACATGTAAAGTACATGTAAAGTACATGTAAAGTACATGTAAAGTACATGTAAAGTACATGTAAAGTACATGTAAAGTACATGTAAAGTACATGTAAAGTACATGTAAAGTACATGTAAAGTACATGTAAAGTACATGTAAAGTACATGTAAAGTACATGTAAAGTACATGTAAAGTACATGTAAAGTACATGTAAAGTACATGTAAAGTACATGTAAAGAACATGTAAAGTACATGTAAAGTACATGTAAAGTACATGTAAAGTACATGTAAAGTACATGTAAAGAACATGTAAAGTACATGTAAAGTACATGTAAAGTACATTTAAAGTACATGTTTAGTGATGTGTATGATGTACAATGTATCGCGCAACAATTAATATAACCACGACGATTACAATAAGAGATTATATGGCATATATGTAAATCAATAACGTTTATAAATTTATTTAATTTTTATTATTAGTTTTGTCTCCTGTTTTATGTCATTTTGAATATCTATTTTTTATATTCAATACATTATTTATTATTATATTAATATATATATATATATATATATATATATATACGTTTCGAGAGTAAACTAAAGTATACATAGATAACGGATAAGTTATATAATGTAGTGGTATAATAAGTTATATAATGTAGTGGTATAATAAGTTATCTAATGTAGTGGTATAATAAGTTATATAATGTAGTGATATAATAAGTTATATAATGTAGTGGTATAATAAGTTATATAATGTAGTGGTATAATAAGTTATCTAATGTAGTGGTATAATAAGTTATCTAATGTAGTGGTATAATAAGTTATATAATGTAGTGGTATAATAAGTTATATAATGTAGTGATATAATAAGTTATATAATGTAGTGGTATAATAAGTTATCTAATGTAGTGGTATAATAAGTTATCTAATGTAGTGATATAATAAGTTATATAATAACGAGTTCGCCCGTTATTAAACATTCTCTTTATTAAGAATAATCTCAGCTAGACAGATAAGCTAATGTACATCAGTAAGGTCGGAGGTCAGTGATGGGCATCATGTTTACGAGGGTCATCGAGAATGTACACAAATACCACTAATTCTAACGCATATGTATTTTAATACAGCTACTCACTAATACGATTATTGACCTAATTATACAGCAATAACATACACACGTTGTGTATACTATTGTTCCCTATATGGTTAACCCTATAGGTGTATATACTCTCCGTATTATTGTTTACCTTAGCAACGCCAGCGTCCCGTGCGGTTTTGTCCATCCAGTTGACCTTTGACAGCATTCCTACGAAAACGTTACGTATGTCCTCTACCATACTACTAGCCTGTATGTCGGATAGTATGTCAACTGTTATCAACTGTGTTATATATGTGTACAGTTATACCGGGTAGAACTAGGTAATCTTGGATGATTTCTACCCAGTAGTTCGCTACACATTCCGAGTTATATATATACATATATTTAAATATTATTTATAATTATAAAATACATATATATATATATAATTATATTTAAGATTTAATATAAGATTCCGAAAATAAACACATTGTACTATATATTGATGTATTGTTTCGAGTAACCTTCGTATAATCCTAGGGTACGCGTGTATCTATAATGTGCATACGGTGTACGCATGTCTATAAATAGCCCTATCACGTGACGTCGACTAACGATTTTCTTGGACTCGGGAGGGAAGAAGTTATCTATGTACATACGACCTACAGACCAACTGAAGTCGCTGATGATACCACCCGAACAGACCCATTCCCTGGCGTCGCGACGGGAACTTCCCCAGATAGGCTGTATGACGGATGCCGGGTTAGGGATTGTATATCGTGTATGGGAGTTAGTGAGAGTGTGGGTATTAGTGAAAGTGTGGGTATTAGTGAAAGTGTGGGAGTTAGGGATGGTGTGTCTTTAAAATCTAATACTATGCTTATTAATCTATATTTCTATATATATATATATATATATATATATAGATATATATGTCTATTAATTAAATATGAACTGTGTATTATCTTAACATATACACTATGTTAAAGGGTAATAGTTGATATATAAGTATAGACATATGAGATGTAGATTGCTAGGAATTCTAAAATGTAACTAATATAGTCAATACAGTACAGTAGCACATGGTGTATGCCATATATGGAGTTAGTGTCGAGTAATAATAGAGAAGAGACCATTATATACGCGTGTATGTGTATGTGCGAGTATGTATGAGCGTGTGTGTATGTATATGCGTAGATGTATGTGTATATATGCATGCGTGTGCGAGTTAAATACTAAACTAATAAGATAACTATATGTATTTAGTTTAAAATATAGCGCATTAATCAATAGTTATCACACAAAGATAATTGATTATAGCAATATGTTCGTCTAGTAAATAAGCCGACTAATAAGGACGACTAATAATGCCGATATCAAGCTATATCGCACTGAAGTTATATAACAGCATGTCGACACTAGTAGCACGTAGTTACTATACAGCTATTGTGAATCGTAAGTCCCGTGTGAACTCAGCTTAAGGCCGGTGATCTCACCTAAATATACTGTAAGTATTAACAATACACACACATATATATATATATATATATATATATATATATATATATATATAAAAGAAAAGAGAGAAACATAAATATTCTATGAACGTATTATTATTATTGTGATTATAATGAAGAGTATTATGATGACATATCCCTAGGTACACGCGCACCTATAGGTACGCTTGCACCTACGCTCTCGGCCGCGTACTAACTTCGACCCACCTCTTAACGATACCGCCGAACTGTTCTTCAGACAGGTAGCCGACGGTGTTGTAGACCAGGTTGAACACCATGTAGTTAGCGATAGTCCTCTTAGGGGTGTCGCGGAGCAGATCGGTCAGACCGGACCAGAAGGTTGTGTTTCCTGGGGTGGGGGTGGTCGGGGTGTTAGGGGTATCTAATGGGGTAGTGGTCAGGGTGTTGAGGGTACACTCGTAGTTTAGGGTGGTAAGTGTATTCGGATATTAATACTTATGTATATGTATATATATATATATATATGTACTTTTATATAGGATGTATTTGTATGTATGTGTATACTTTAGTGTATGTATGTTCATATATATTTATACTAAACTTCTATTAACAATTGAAAATTATTAATATATATATAAATATATTTATTATTATTGGAATAATACACTTGTTCAATCTAATAGATTTTAAATATAGTACTAAAGGTAAAAAATAACTTATATACTATTTACGTAAGTGACCCCATTATCGTATTTTTACATAACTAAACCCGTGAAACAATATTAACTAGTGGATAAATAAACACATCTACTTCCCACATACATATTATTTATTATTTAAAAAAATAATACTAATGGTTTACGCATGATATTACGTAAGATTCGTCATCATTAATAATATTAGGTTCGAGATGGTTCTCGAATCATTCATATTAAATGTGTATGGTTTCACTTTCAAAAGATCTTTTAAAGAACATAATATTCTATCTTTTAATAAAACAGTTTTAAGTATTACTAGATGTTTTGTTTTCTAAAAATAGCTTAATCTTACTTGACAAATATTCGTCATAAATACATGCACACGGAGAGCAAAAAATGTAAACATGCTTTACCTTACTTATATTTATAGAAAATTAAACATTTATTGTAGTTAACAATTATAAACATTATATTATTAACATATATATAACTACTAATCACATAGGTAATACTCCGAAATTAATATTTCAAAACTGATTATCACCTTAATATTAACTTTTAGTTGGAATGTATTTATAATCTGCAATGCGTATTTACACTAAGATGTTAATTACATAATGACAGTGTGCAATGCATATTATTCAATATCAATTATATATATATATATACATTGTATATATATTACAATATATTGTGCATATATGCTCGTGTACTATAGCCTACTTAATCAGTACGCATGTGCATTATTATTAAATACTATGTAAATATTTACGATTGTTATAAATTAATTAATATTGTACTAGTTTGTTTATATTCTTATTTTCACGTTTGATCGTATTTTAAATACGGATTTCAGTGATACAAAAATCATCATCATCATTATCATCCCCATCATCATCATCATCATCAACATCATCATATTTCTCATATCATCATCATCATCATCATCATTATCATCATAACCACCATCATCCTTTAATCATCATCATCATCACCATCTTATTTTAATCATCATTATCATCATCATCACCATCATCCTTTAATCATCATCATCATCACCATCTTATTTTAATCATCATTATCATCATCATCACCATCATAATTATCATCATCATCATCCTTACATCATCCTAACATCATCATCATTGCGCATGTGCAGCGCGACTTACCGTAGTTGATGATACGAGTGTCCAGTGTGGCCCGGGCCGTCTGACCGGTAGTGTCCAGTAGTGTGTTAATGTAGGCCACTAGGTCAATGACGGTGTTAACTTCAGTGTTTTGCTTGTAAAACTCGCTGATGGTGAGCTGGGTGTGAACTAGGTCCCAATCTTCGCGTTCTTTCGGAGAAGAGGTTGCCTAGCAACGGAGGGGTAGCGGTAGGTCGGCAATTAATATGTGTATTATGGGTACTATGGTGAATAACGTTAATTATCATTAGCAAGATTACATGTCATGTATAGATAGCCCTATTACATCACGTATACCCTATAGGGCTTATTGTAGGCACCTTCGCTCATGAAGCGAGACAATAATAATAAAATAATAAATGAATGAAATATTGATGCAAAAATATTTTCCGATACAAATTAAATAATGATAATACTTTATCAAATTAGTTTAATATATATATAAAACTAATAAATATATAATTGTTTAATATATAATTAAAACTAATAAATATATATCATAATTATATATAATGTGTATATTTATTCATTTACTATATGTCTAATAAATGTCATGTATGTATTATTCTAAATATATATGTATTACTACTACAACAACATAGGTAACATAGAACACCTAATAGATCTAATAATACCTAAATAACTAATACTAATAATACCTAAATAAATAGTACTAATAATACACTTTGAAATTAAGGTTGCCGGTAACTAAACTTTAGATTATCATTATCTCAGAGTTAATTTTCTAACCTTAGCTAATTTCACAATGAATTCCACCATATCATTGACCTGTTTGTCGAGATCTGATACCCTTGAGCCTAAAGCTTGAGCCATTTCCTGTTGACGGTACGTGTTTATTAACAATGGCGCATAACTCGTAAATCATTGCCCTTATTTAGTAGTCATTAGTTATATGTATATGTTCACGTTCTATTATATATAATATATTGTTATTGTTATTGTTATTGTTATTTTTATTTGGTGGAGTCCTTTCATCCCATCCAGGAACTTAGATGAAGTTTTCACTTATAACCATATATGGCTCTAATGTCCCTTCGAAGCCGCTCTCATGTTAAGGTATCCATGATTTTAACGAGAGCCGATCATTTATTTATACACAATTATATAAGATCACTTCTAAATAATATTTTAAGACCCATTTTATAAAATTAATTAATGGTCCGGACGAGGGTCGAACCCGTGTCCTACTGCTTGTGTATCTGACGCCTTAGCCACTGAGCCACACATATATATATATATATATATATATATATATATATATATATATATATATATACACATATGAATGAATGAATGAATTCAGTTTATAGACAATGTCTAAGTAGAATCAGTGAAATCGATTAGCTTTATTAATTCGATATCTCCTAACAGTAGTGTAATGTCATATTTAATCATCTTCATTCGTATAAAATACAATAAAATTACATACAAATGGATATTAAAATAAACAATAAACACAAATATAAAATAAAGAATAAAACAAAACTAAAACAAATATTAGACTTTACTTTTAATTTGTAATACTGTTTAGTTTTTTGTTATTAGTTATGTAAAGTTAAATATATAAAACGTAAAATTTGTAAAATAAATATAAAATATATATATATATATATATATATGTATACATTAAAATAAATTAATCAATTTACTAATCAAATCATATAATTAATTATATTAAAATTATAATATTTATAATAAATTGTGTTTAAGTAATACTTATATATAGATATTCATAGTACACTATAATGCAGTAGACTCATGCATGACTCATAGAGGTATGCTTATAGACTATGTATACATTAGTCATGGGTTGATATGTTATTGTATTCACTTTTTCATATATATATATTCGGATAAATTAAAATTATTCAATTCACTGATCATTAATTTATTAAATTAATTATAATAATTAAAGTGATTAGAAAAAATATATGTGTACATTATATCTAACCGTTGTGAATTTCTTCAGGTTGTCGAGAAACCTGGTGTACCTGGGTTCGATGAAGAAACGGCGTGCCATGATCAGTTCCGGTTGGTCAACCTGGAAGAAGTAGGTATTCTCGTCCTCGTAGAAACCAGTCCACACCCCGTGACGGAACAGAGGCTGAGGACAGGGTGAGATGGGGTGAGATGGGGTTAGATGGGGTGATATGGGGTGAGATGGTGTGAGATGGGGTTCGTATGGGGGTACGGTTAATCGTGTGTGTGTAAATATATGTGTATTCGTGTGTATTATTTATGGTATTGCCTTATTGTAGGAACTTTTAAGTATTGTTGATATACATATATGTGTATATATTGTGTTACGGTATAATTATATATGTGATTATATTATATGTTGTCTATATATATATATATATATATATATATATATATATATATTTACTACTCACTACAAAATAAAACATGTATTTATTTATTTTAATCTGATATAAATTAATTTTAATAAACTACTATAAACTACTTACACATTTCCCAATTACCTTTATTTCCAGAAACCTAGAATAAATGTTCACGTATAATTAATTACACAAAACATATCGATAATATTAATGTTCCTAATCGCATACAACATGATCTCAGGAAATCACGCAGTACTGACTCGATTACTCTATATCTCTTTCTATCTCTCTCTCTCTATATATATCTCTCTCATTCTCTCTCTATCTCTCTCTATCTCTGTTGACAGAGATATACTATTATACCGCCCTAAATATAATCAATACTTACTTACCAATAATAACTTATAAGTAACTACATAATATAATATTATTTTACAAATCTACTTTTTATAAGGTTATATTTAGGCCGACTGAATAAAACTGAAAACTTTCGTTAAATATATTGCTAATATAAATTTACTATATCTAATATTTATATAATTTAAAAATTGTGAGCATACATGAATATACATACAACTAAATTACGTATACGCATACTAATGATGTCAATACTATTGTGACGCAATACTCACGTAGGATGCAATACACTGTTAGAAATAAATGGTATAACATTAATTAAAAAATGGTATAACCCCGTGGCGCCCTGGTATACCATTTACGGTATAACTAATTAAAAAAGTTATACCATATTTTATAAAAAGTTATACCATATTTGATATAAAGTTATACCATAGTTTATACCATATATTATATAAAGTTATACCATATTTTATAAAAAGTTATACCATATTTAATATAAAGTTATACCATAATTTATACCATATATTATATAAAGTTATACCATATTTTATAAAAAGTTATACCATATTTGATATAAAGTTATACCATCAATTGTTAAAATGTATACCATATATTATATAAAGTTATACCATAATTTATAAAAAGTTATACCATATTTGATATAAAGTTATACCATAATTTATTAAAATTTATACCATATATTATATATAGTTATACCATAATTTATTAAAAGTTATACTATATTTTATTTAAAGTTATACCATAATTTATTAAAATGTATATTACATAAAGTTATATCATAATTTATTAAAAGTTATACTATATTTTATTTAAATTTATATCAGTGTTTATACCAGTTATACCATAATTTATTAAAATGTATATTACATAAAGTTATATCATAATTTATTAAAAGTTATACTATATTTTATTTAAATTTATATCAGTGTTTATAATAACTTACTATTCTATATTATTAATTTATATATGGAATCGACATTTATAATGATAATTTATTTTCTAAAAACCACATATTTTGGTGTAACAATATTGTTTATTAACAGATACATTTTAAAATAAATAACGTGATACAAAATTACATAAACAATTAATGTTTGTAGGACATGTTACGTGAAACAAATAAAATTAACAATACCACTTAATAAAATACGAAATAAATTATTTTGAACGAAAACCAAACAAATATCGACACACATAATAAGCATCCTATTTTCTGATATATGCATATATCCATGTATCCATGGAGTCATTATTTCCTGCAATTAAAATTCAAATATTTATATAAGTTATATATATATATATATAGTATACTAGAGTATGAATAATAATATTGTATATTATATAATAGTATAAATATGTATCTTATAAGAAACTTTATACAGTTAATATCATATATGATAATACTATATAAAGTATACTTTATAATTGTATACTTTATATACGTTAGAATTGTAATTAGAAAAATCCAATATATTATATTAATTACTGCAGTTATATATATAATAGAGTATACTATACTTTTGAATTAGCATACGAAAAATCATAAAATAACTATAATATTAAATCTATAGTTATTAAGTAATTATTAAGTAACCTTGTCTTTATTTTCATTGTAAATTCATTTTTCAATAATTCGCAAACTCCCATCATAAAATATATGATTCCCGCATTTATTTTAGGAAATATTATATTATATATTTAATTATACACTTTATAATCTATATTTGATTAAGAAAAGAAGGATATTGATAATATTTGTACAACAGTTAACATTATTTATATATACCTATTAGTAATATTATTTAAATTTAATTACCTACATTGTGAACTAAAAATAAAATAAATAATTGACCATATATGGATATATAGTATACTATCCATGGACTAATAAAATATAATTGCATATTTATTTTATATAGATATTTAACTAATGTTATTAATTAGATAACTAAATTACCTGTTTGATCAGTTTGCGTAGTAGCGATACCTAGTACATCAATATATTCGTCTATATATTTGTGTATATACGTTATATGCTTTATCATCCCCATCAACTCACTATTCCTCTCCGGCAGTTTTTCTAATATTTTAAATGAAATTTGAAATTCTGCAAATAATTCTACAGTTTCCTGCATATTAATGATTGGCATATAGTTATCATACTTTTATAATATATATATATATATGTAATAATGTGAATGTTCTAATACAGTTTATTAATCAAAGCAAAGACCTGTTGAACATAATAATAATATAACATAATAATAATTATAATAATAATAATAGTACCTACCCAATGAGATGCAAACCGAAGAATGAGGCAATCTCACCGAGTGGAATTTATTCTATAGACAAATAACGAAATATACTTTACAGACGATAACAATATAACATACCAGAAAAATAAACATTTACATGGCTATGGCTATAGACATATATGCATTTAACACAGAGCGAGACACCGAAATCTAGTTTAAAGTTTTATGTAGATATATCGATTTCTGTTACGTAATTCTAAATGCATTTAAATGTATATTACATTAATCGATATACATATCTACAACTTTGACTTTATAACATATATATATATATATATATATATATATAATTATATAATTATATTCTAACAATTTAATTATATTTATAAATAATATATAAATATATTATAAAATTATATATTATATAAACTTTTATATTATTATATATAATATGATATAATTTGTATATATATATAATGTAGTATAAATACCTTATGTATATTGTAATCATCGATATAAATTCTTTATATCGATGATTGTAATGTGTTGAAAAATAGATGCTTCTCATGTTGAGTGTAGAGTGGAAATAGAATATGTTAATAAATAATATGGAATTATTTATATATATATATACATATACTCGAATAATTATAAGTATTTGTATATGAAATATAGGAAATATGTATATGTATACATATTTCCCTATGGGGAATCTATATAGTTTCTGAAAACCAGTTTAATTGCAATTAGAAGCAATACATGCTATGTCTATAATAATTTAACACAACAATAAGTAAACTATTATATTAAGGATATTATGAAGGATACTATTATGAATTATATTCTTATACATTTTATTTTCAATCAAATATAAACTTAATTTTAAAATGTTATGGTATAACTGGTATTTCCATATTGTATACCATATAATTCATAAAGTTATACCATTATATTTAATAGCTAATGGTATAACTACAAATTACAAATGTTATACCATATAATTCGTAATCTTATATCATTTAAATTAAGCTATATGGTATAACTAAAAAAAACAAATGTTATACTATATAATTTGTGATCTTATACCATTTCAATTAATCTTTATGGTATAACTACAAAAATCAAATGTTATACCATATAATATGTGATCTTATACCATTTCAATTAATCTATATGGTATAACTACAAAAATCAAATGTTATACCATAGAATATGTGATCTTATACCATTTAACGTAATTGTATGGTATAACTCGTATTTCCATATGTTATACCATATATTTCATAATGTTGTACCCTTATTTTTAACAGTGTACGATGTATTACATAACCTAAAACGCGACTTAATTTGCTTATTATAGTGGGTATACCCTAAATATTTCTGAAATATATTCAACTGAAATATATTCAACTGAAATATATTCAACTGAAATATATTCAACTGAAATATATTCAACTGAAATATATTCAACTGAAATATATTCAACTGAAATATATTCAACTGAAATATATTCAACTGAAATATATTCAACTGAAATATATTCAACCGAAATATATTCAACTGAAATATATTCAACTGAAATATATTCAACTGAAATATATTCAACTGAAATATATTCAACTGAAATATATTCAACTGAAATATATTCAACTGAAATATATTCAACTGAAATATATTCAACTGAAATATATTCAACCGAAATATATTCAACTGAAATATATTCAACTGAAATATATTCAACCGAAATATATTCAACTGAAATATATTCAACTGAATTATATTCAACTGAAATATATTCAACTGAAATATATTCAACTGAAATATATTCAACTGAAATATATTCAACCGAAATATATTCAACTGAAATATATTCAACTGAAATATATTCAACTGAAATATATTCAACTGAAATATATTCAACTGCAATATATTAAACATAAATTACTCTAGTTACTTCACAATTCACTTAATAACTAATTACCAATTATCTCATCCAAATCCTCCAATATGTAGTATATATATATTAATTCAACTAATATTTTTTTTAAATAAATAATTCTCTCTATATAATATCTACAAAACTACAATCATACCCACTTCACCCCCCCCCCCCTCTATTAAATATATAATATATGCACTAATAATAAAATACTTGCTAACGTCATTATCACAATTAAATTTATTTATTTTTATTTTTCGTAATGTTTTTCGTATGGTTTTTCTCATATTCCTATTTGTATTATTATTTTCTTTGTTTATAAACTAAATACATAATGTCTATATTGATACATTAATGTACACATTAGTAATATACAACAACATATATATATATATATATATATATATATATATATATATATATATAATATAGTATTATATAATAATAATTAAATATTTTTATATTATTATAATTATCAATTTTATATATTGTATTTATACCATTACACATATTTGAGTATATTCTAGCGTATATTAACTGATAGGCCGATACAATTAAACATATACGTTATTCCATCGTATCATAGTGTTGTACTAACGGATAACCCGACATCGTTAAGCTTGACCAACGTGTCCATTATGTTAAAGTTCTCCTCATCCCAATTCTCCTCAAGCATAGGCCAGCCTCCCAGCGTCCTCAGCACGGGCATCAGGGGGCGCTCCCGTCGGATTTCTATCAACTTCTCGTTCATGCACGCTTTGTAGATGTCCTTCACCTTACGTACGGCTTCCGGGTCACCGGGGCTATGTCCTTTATACGATATAGGACATTGTCGTTATCGTGTGTTTTCGTATATTCCGTATTATCGTTATCATAATTAATAAATAAATATTATAAACAATCTACAAATTATCATATATATATATATATTATTTCCTTTTAATTATAATAATATATAGTTTATTAGGTAAAAATAAATAAACAAAAATATGGAAGAAAAAATATATATTAATTGATATCCAAATCGACATGGTACAAATATTAACATTGGGTTTACATATAATAACAAAACGCATTGGTGTATATTCATGCGAATAACCTTTCGTCAAGATATCGTTAATCTGGATCTGAATGTCGTACCTCATCTGGTATACGACAGCCCATTCCGATGTGTAGTAGGGAGGGTTGTTGTCCTAAACTCGCACGTGACAGGATGTGACGTCATTATATTAGGTAATCAGAGCTGTTACGTGACGTATACTGCTAGCGTGCAATAGTCAGTGATATCGTAACGAATTTGTATTACGACGTGTATTCTAATATATATATATCTGGCTATTGTTATTGCTATTGTTATTTTGGTGGAGTCATTTCATCCCACCCATATACTTAGATGGAGTTTTCCCTTATAATAATGTGGTTATAATGTCCCTTTGAAGGCACTATTATATTAATTCATATATATATATATATATATATGTGTGTGTATTTGATTATGCAATATTACTGACCTTGATCCATTTACCACATGCGTATTCGTAGAAATCTTCACAGGGGTCAACAGTCGTGTTCATAGATCTGATCAGATCAGTGGCTGTACGAGGTGAGGGATGTTGATATGGGGGTGTGGTATGGGGGTGTGTGGCGTGTGAGGTAATGCTGTTCGCATAGAAGTGAGAATACCTAGTCAGTGACGATTTGAAAGATATTTAATATTTATTAATTAATATATAAATATTATTGATTTAATAATAGTATCTAGCCACCGATAGACTTTCAAAGTTTCATCAAATAATTTAAAAAAATGCATCTGAAATAATATTTCCACTTTTACCCATTGAAACTATCATGCGCAGAGTGTTTGTTATTGTAATATATTTCAAATTATATTATTATTTATTACCATAGTGTACATACTTTTTAACATATATATAGTATTTTATTATTACTTTCTTTAATTATAATCTTAAATAAACATGTATATTATAATTTACTTACAATATTAGTTATATATTAGTAGATTATTAATGATAATTTGGTATATATTACCTAATAAATGTAAGGTTATGTTTAATTTAATTAGGTATTTATATTCATAAAAAGTAAGAGCTACATTTTATATGTGAATAAATTAATTATTAATAAACAGGTTGTTCAGATTATATTACTTAGTTTTACATAAAATATTACTCTTTCATGATTAAAATGATGTAAAATAAAAAAATTACTAATGACCTCTAAAATTATAATTGCGATTATTTTTCATTCTCCGGTGGAAAATATTCTCGTATAATATATATCTATGGGATCAACCACAAAAAAAATTATAATACATTTTACGATAAATCTAACCTCTGAAAATAAGTCATAAAAAATTGTATAAATTGTTATAACAAAATTCTTATTTTTGTTTGCATTTAAATATTTTATAATGTTCATATAATAACTTTACTGGTATATATATATCGGTATAGGTGTTTTATTGATTTATTTTAACAGGGGTAATGTGTGTTATATTATTTAATAGTTCTATTTACTGATTTGACATAGTTAAATATAAAGAATATAATTAATAATATATTTTTTTTGAAATTTAAAGCACTTTTTTAATTATACTGATAAATTTCATAACGATATACAAATCAAGGGGTTATTGGGGTATTCTGTATGGTAGTACGGAGAGTTTCTGAACAGTCGAACAATATACAATATACATTGAAAATGGGTTGTTCAGGATCATCTGTCCATACACAGTACTCAACTGAGGCAATTACCTCCAAGTAGTCGTGAACAGCATGGCGGGTAACCCTGGTAAACGACCTCGACTGGCCGGCTAAACATTGCATGCATGGGTTGGGTTTAACAAAACTATTCTACAATTTCTATAGTAACACAGATAAAACAAAATAGTCTTTTCTATCGAGCAGCAGTGATAGAAATAGTGGACGAGGCGGATTATCTAGTAAGGACAACGGCAACTTCATATCTACTCGAGGGCGTTCTGGCAACCCCATTCACGGCTTCAATATTGCGCTGGAGAAAGCAACGGGAAACTACTCCAGTACAATTCCACGAAAACAAACATGACAGCACAAATATAAGTAAATGCAATAAGGCTAGAAAATGAGCCCCCCAGGTTGGACAGCCTTTCAATTATTACTGGGGATGAGCGAAACTATGATGTAAGTACTGTCGGTAAGGATGACGAGGTTATTTTAAATCCACAAGGAAGAATAGTTTCTGAGAAAATCATCTTGAAACACACATATATTAATATATACCTACAATTTAAAAATATATATTGTATAGCGAAATAGAATGTCTGAACAATGAATAATGGAAATATAGAAATTATTACACGGGAAATGGGAAGGAATGGGATAGATTTAATGGGGATAAGTGAAACGAAGTGGAAGGGGATCGGACAAGTAAAATCTGATGATTATTCAGTATATTTTAGTGGAAACTATAACATTAAAGAAAATAGGTGGCATAGAAATTCATATGCACAGAAAAAATAAAAAAATATGTCTTGGGTTCAATCCTATAAGTGACAGAATAATAACAATTCGTATCCAAGGTAGACCTATACATTTCACATTCATATAAGTATACGCTCCCACTCAACAGCAGATAAAGAGGAGATGGATTATTTCTACGATATCCTACAAAAAGTAATCGATATAACTCGAAAAGGTGATATCATATATGTCATTGGCGATTGGAATATTCCATAGCATATGCTAAAGTGGGTAAACAAAATACATCTGGGGTAACTGGTAATTTTGGACTAGGAATTATAATTGAAAGAGGTGATACAATGGTAGATTTCTGTAGTAGAAATAGTCTTGTTGTTATGAATACAATGTTCAAACAACATGCAAGAAGACTATATACTTGTAAATCACCGGATAAAATTACTTGAAACCAGATTTATTATATATTATGTACATGTCGATGGAAAATCTCTAAAAAAAAGAATAACAACTATTCCTGGAACAGACTGTGGCACAGATCATAATTTGTTAATAGCCATTATCAAGATAAAGCTCAAACAAACTAAAAAATATAAGACTACTCCACAATATGACCTAGAAAACATTGATACGAAATATACTGTAGAAGTCAAGAATAGATTCAGTATACTACAAGTAGATGGCATAAATCCTGAAGATTCATGGATTGATATAGGTGATGTTGTGATAGAACTGCTGGAAAATGGATACCAAATGTAAAGAAAAGGAAAGTTACAAAATGGTTAACCAAAGAAACAATAAAAATAGCATAGAAGATAAGAGAGGCAAAAGTAAAAGGTGAAATAGAAAAATATAAAAAACTGAATGCAGAATTAAAAAAAAAGGGAAGGTATGATAAGGAGCTAAATTTAAGAGAGAAATTTAGACAAATAGAAGAAAACAATGAAAAGGAAAGAAAAATAGATATATACACGGGAATAAAAGATATAACTGGATCATATATCGCTAGATGCGGAGTTATGAATCTAAGTTCCGGAAAGACAGCTACTGAAGAAAAAGAAGTTAACATTAGATGGCACCAATACACAGAAGAGCTTTACAGGAGAGATCCTAAAATCACTGATACTTTCCCGAAAAAATATATGATTACCTCATATACTAGAGACAGAGGTAAAGGATGCCATCAAACATATATCAAATCGGAAATCATATATTATATAACTTCTGAAAGCAGGTGGAGATGCATCTATAAAAATACTGTTAATTCTATGCAATAACATATGGAGGACTAAGAATCTGTTTATCTCCCGATATATAAGAAAGGAATTAAGAAAGAATGTGATAACTATCGCACTCTTGCTCTTATATTACATGCTAGCAAGATATTCCTTCGAATTATTCAGAAAATATTAGAACATTTCCTTATCCCAGAACTACCTATTGAACAAGCAGGTTTTAGAAAAGGAAGAGAAACAAGAGATCATATAGCTCATTTTTTCAAAGAACATAACAGGAATGTGTATATGTGCTTTATCGACTATAAAAAATCTATTATAAGACACTATGGATGATACTCAAAGAAATGGATGTTCTAGTTCACCTAATAGTCCTACTGAGAAAGCTCTACATGAAACAAGAAGCTACTATAAGAACAGAGTTCGATGAAACTGATACTATAAACATAGGGAAAGGGGTAAAACAAGGATGTATTTATCCCCCTTACTGTTTAACATATATGCAGAAAACATAATGTGAGAGGCATTAGAAGATTTGTATGGAGAAATCATTATTGGAGGTAGAAGAATTACTAACCTGAGATATGCTGACGACACAACACTGATCGCTGAAACTAAAAACGATCTCATTGCAATTATGGAAAAAGTAAAATTGGCTAGTGAAAAGGCAGGTCTTTATTTAAATGTAGGTAAAAACTAAAGTATTGATGACTGAAGATCTAGGAGAAATGGTAGTAGATGGCAAACATATTGAAGTAGTATCTCACTTTATTTTCCTGGGATCTGTAATAACCAAGGATGGATTATGTGAGAGGGTAATGCGCAGAATACTAGCAATTGGTAGATCTGCAAAGGGGGCACTAAAGAAAATCTGGAAATATAGAAAAATTACCCTCTGAACAAAGATTAGGCTTGTAAAAGCTTTAGTTTTCCCTATAGTCTAATACGGAGCAGAATCTTGGACAATGAGAGAGCTTGAGAGAAAGTTGATCGATTCTTTTGAGTTATGTTGTTGGAGACGTCTGCTAATAGTAATATGGATCGACAGAAAGACAAATGTATGGGTTATTGATAATATAAAACCAGAATGGACTCTTGAGTCAATTGACTTAAGAATAGTCAAAGCATCATTATACTACTTTTGCCATGTCATAAGAGCAGGCGGAATGGAATATGAAGTGATGGTAGGAAGAATGGGGGCGTAATAGAAGCAGAGGGTGACCACGGAAAAGATGGCTGGATAGCATAAAGAAAAACTTATATTGAAATATCGTCAATATGATGCGAGCCTCAAGATGTAGGAGGAGTTGGAGAGCTGCTTTCATCGATGACGCCAGGGGTCTTATATGACTCGATGGCAGAGGTTAATACGTTAAAGGTTTACCACATGTGGTATATTATTTAATTGTTATATTTACTGATTTGACATAGTTACATATAAAGAATATAATTACTAATATATTTTTTTAGAAAATTGTAAGCACTTTTTTAATTATATCAATTTCATTACGATATACAAATCGAGGGCGCATTTAGTTATTTATTATGTCGTATCTATAAATAACATCATCATTACAGTAAAACCTAATTGTTAGAAAACGATATTAATAACTAATTTAGGAAATATTTTATTACATTATATTTATAAAATTATAATATATTCATAAATAATAATGATATTTGAATATATACACATACAGACACGCGAACACATACACACACGTATATATATATATATATACTTTATAATATTATAAAACTATAAGCCTTATTATATATTATTATAAAATGTCATTACAAAATAATCATTGTTAATTAAGTATATATATATATATATATTGTTATTATAATTTTATTATTTATATTATAATTATTTATTTATTATTTTAGAATTTGGAAGTATTTCGTGTATTTTGTATTTTGATTGTAACGTGCTGTGGTGTATTATATGCCGAGTAGTAAGTATACTGGTATGTTTGTGGGGGGATCATCTCATGGTATTACTGGACTTGGTACATCCATACAGAAAGTTGGTAGCCTTATATATTTCATTCGTTGTGGTCGACTTATCAACTTTAGTTAATAACTATATATATATATATATATATATATATATGTTATTGTTTCCTCTATTTGTACATATATTGTTTTATTGTTATTTGTATCTATTATTATAACTTTATTTGTACTTATATATAATACTTATATATTTAATATTTATTCGTATTATAACTATTTTAATATTTAAAATTGTACTTTATATTTATATTTTAATTTTCTTTTGAAAATTCTAATTTTATTTTACTCTATTGTTACTTTTATTAATATATTTGTTTTTTCCGTTACTTTTGCTGACAGGTAGATATCTCGATAAGTTCATGAACTTTTATCTAACTGGGTTCACTATCATTTATTATGAGGAACTAATCTGATTATTATAATATATATATAAATACTTTTTAATAATGTCATAATTTAAGTTATATTTACTGTTTAATATAAATATATATTTTATATATTTGAGAATAATTAGTGTATATATATAATATATATAATTAATATTATATAATTAATATTATATAATTAATATTATATAATTAATATTATATGATTAATATTATATAATTAATATTATATAATTAATTTATATATATAATTATAATGACCCGCATCTAAATGTGTATACTCTACATAAGTACGTTAACAAGGCTTACATACCTGTGACGATGCATGTCGGTGTGAGACAAAATCCTTTTCCGTCGGAGTTAACTTGACCCTCTGAGCATAATAAATAGTGGTTAGTATCCGTGCTTTATATCATGAACATTAATATGTGGCAGTATTACCATTAAATATACACGATAGTTCAATATACTTTATCAGTTTAACAAAACTATATCAAATAATTAATACATATGAAATTGTAATTTCGAAATATATTTATATATTAAAAAATCATAAAAGTATACTTCATCTTACTGTGTTTCTTTAAAAGTGACACGATTAGAATGGCTTTACATACATCAAACTATACCTCTCCACATTGATAATATATCGCTAATTTATTGTATAACGATATTCTATTAATAGAATAATAGTAATCCATCTACTCTATGCTATATCATATTATAATCTATTATCCTGTTGGAATTGATTGATGAATCATTCGCACGTTGAACAATAGCTAACCACACAATAGGAAGGTTAACGTAAAGGCGGCTAGTGTATACAATCCGACCATCTCGTTAACAATGGACGGCTACAATACAATAGCTATCGGGTGGAGACTGGGGAGTAAGATGAAGAAGAAGAAGAGAGGCCAGTGTACTGTAGAAGTTCATTAACCGACTAATTAGTTCTCGCTTCGCTGAACAGCGAAATGTATACGCCGAAAGATGTAAGCGGTTTTTTTTTGATTTAATGATAGGCCCCATCTCTCGGGTTCTATCTTTCTCTATCTTTCTCTCTCTCTATGTGTTCGAGTACAATTGTTTTTACGATGGCCCCCGCACTCCGCGTTCGGCATAACAAAGCGATGACCTACATAACCATCATTTCGTATCGTACCCGTTTGCACTGTTCTATAAATAGATAACAGCGCGCTGACAATCGTCTGAAGATCGTGTCGCACCTCGAGTTAAACAATGCCCCATCGGTTATGTAATAATAGACCGAGACGCCAAGTTACCGATGCGCAGACGGAGGTGCGCAGTAAATATTAATAAAACGATATAATTATTAAATATAGAACGCCTACTAAAAAGCGGCTACTTCTACACTAACCGCATCTTCGCTACGATGTTTTTATGTGGCGAGCGTGTGATAATTCGTAACCTTTATTACCTAATGTAGTTATTATAACGGGGTAATTATAATGGAGAAAGAGTGGGGTACTTATAAAGTGAAGTAATGTACTACTTATAATGTATTTAAACTACGACACGTTTACTAGGTGTATGATTTCACGCCCGTGTGTATTATATAATCATAGTTTTATATTATTTAGTACGTTAAATTACAACATACGTAAGGCATAAGTTAAAACTATATATAGTAATTTATATATGTTCACGCACAACTATGTATTATCATCATTATTGTTATATATATATATATATATATATATATATATATATATATATATATATATACAAGTATAATTATAGTATGTTATAACATACTACTTATTAAAACACATTCGAGAATAACGCTCGCTATTATATTTGTATATAATAAATCATCATCATCATATAGTTAAAATTATATTAGAGTACAAATACTTGCATATTAGGTATACTTATTAAATACTTGTATAACCTTGTTTACAATATATATATACATATATATATATATATATATATATATATATATATAACTATGTAAAACAATATACTTAAATGAAAGAAAGTATACATATTATTTAATCTAAATATTAAGAGTAGTAATATTTAACTAAACTCTATAAATATAAAGAAAGTGGTGTTAAAGAATAATGTATTAACGTCTTAACATCTGAACAGACTATAACCAAATGAACAAATAGTATCCTCTCGAAACAAGTGAAGGAGAAGATTCATTATAAGATCTTAAAAAGGGAAATCTTATAAGAATGAAAATATATTTTGAAACAAAATCAGGTGGAGGTATATTACTTTAAAAACAACATCGGAAATATGTAATAGAATACGGAGAATGTATACATATAAATAGAATAAGTCGTTAGTTATTATGTTGGAAAAAATCAATCTAGAGTACACTATATTGTCAAAATAACAAACTAATTTTAAGTCTAATTTCCCAGTATGGAAAAATAATTTTAAATATTAAAGAAGTAATATTACCATTAATTTCTAGGAAGAATTTCGAGGCACAAGCAATATTCAGAGATGGAAGGAATAATAGATAATCGATCTTACATTTAAGAATTATATCCAAAAATACCTATAACCCACCTATAATCCCCCCCCCCCTGTCAATATATCATATATTGTTTGATCTACAAATTATTTTACATAGTATAGCATACGGCATCATGGGCAACTAACAGATTTAACATAAATATAAAACTATTTGAAATAATAGAAACTATATATAAATTAATCCGTAGTTTTATTGCACTTCGATGGGAACTTAAGTGAATGATTCAGAATAACTAAAGGAGATAAAAAAAACTTAATAATATAAAACTATTTAATATCCTTAATAAGGGATAATAAACAGTGTTTATACTATTTAAGGTGTATAGAAATGCACATTAATGTATTACAATGTTATGGTAAGTGTAGTCGGTGGAACGATTATAAACTTCAGATATTCTCATGATATAAATGAACTTCTAATAAGTAAAGTATACAATCTCATTTTTTATAAAGTATAAAAAACATCAAAAGAAGGATGGAAATAGATGCAGAAAATAACAAGAATATCCGAAAATGATGAAGTAGAAATCAGCTGAATCTGAAATGAAAGTGAATAACAAATTATCGTAAAGAACTTCAAATATCTATGATTTATTATTTACTATTATGGAACTAAACTAGACATCTTAGAATGAAAGATATAGAACGTTGGTGTTACCACTATACAGGAACTATATAGCATACAATACTGTATATGCAACAACGTAGCGATGTTTTAAACATGCTTATAATATAATATAGATATTGAATAATGATATTTAATCGTCTTTAAAGCAACAGCATAATTTATATTTAAATATAACATTCAATTGACTTATTATCTGCGTGGTTATGCAATAATACGTAAACATGTGTGACATTTATTAAAATATAGTACGTGATGTAAATACAAATTAATATAATCAATTATTATTTATATTTATTGTTCTCGTATTTGTATATTATGCATAAAATGGTAATTTATTTTTTTAATTTCAATTGTATTTATAACCTACATCGTGATATCTATTGTTCTCACTAATGCGGTTGGGTTTTGTTAACTGCCATTAGTCATTAATCATTTCCTATTGTTATTGTAATACTAATAGTTACTCGATGGCCTAATTTATCCTGTATACACGATTAAAACCAGTGTATTATATTATTATTAGTAGGTTAATAATTATCCAATATTATCCTAATAATTATCCATTATATTGTAGGTACGCTAGTGTGTTTCTATTTGCAGTCATCTCATGGCTCACAGTGCACTGTTTACAGTTGTTATGAGTACTTTATTTTATAATTTCACTTTAGTATGTTTATAGATACATATATTTATAAATATAATAATAATAATAATTAAAATAATAATGATGTTGATGACGATGATAATGATAATGAAGATAATAAAAGTTATAATAATATATTGTATAAGTATACTTATACTAATGTTATTTTTACCGGGTTCTTTTTCGGACAATGGTTGGTTAATATATAGAGCAAAAATATGACGAAGTAGGCAAGGAAGAGGCCCGATAATTAGGGATTTTTACAATAATCCATTGCAGAAGTATTTACGATAAATATTTAGACTCCCTATCATAACACGAATACTGAGTAGCGTAATATAATGCTTCCTCAGGCCTAACGAATATAGTTCTGTATACGTTAGGGAGGAAGGTATGCCACGCCAGTTCCAACAAGAGGCACTTAATGTAGCCCGATTTACACCAGTAAGTTGTGTAGCGTATACTCTCCTATCTCCTATAGGAGAGTATTTCATGTGTGTTATAGTAGTCAGTTTTGTTTCGGTAATTAGTGTCAGTATCTATTGTATCGGTTGAAATTTTCGTATCTATAATATAAACAATATTATTTCGGTATGCCAGTAAGTCTGATTTGCGTAAGCCAAGTTGTGTTTGTATGTGTGGTTCCAGTATAGTTTTAAATGTGTACTTATTCAGTAGAATGATTAAAAGATCGTTAACGTAATTATTCCTGTGAATAATGTTTTTATAATTAAATCTACAGATCTATATAATATGATTTAGGCAGTCATATCTATAATTACACCCTCGCCTTAAACAGTTTGTATTTATACTTAGAAACATACTTCTACATCTGTAATGTGTATATAGTAGACCGTACTTTAGCTTTACCATATCTATATCATCACGACCATAAAACATATTTATAGGAGAAGTTATCCAATTATTGATAAAATGACTATGAGTACCTCATTCTAAACCCTTACCATCGACAGAATTATATAAATATATTGAATTATATTTATTTATGGACGTGTTATTAATTAACGTGTATTCATCGTATAATCGAGTGTAGACCATTAACGCTATCGGGAAGATAATAGATATAATCCTTTTTAACCGCATAACCGGTATTGCCTGAAAAATACGAGTGATAGCTATCCCATCGACACTACTAGGTGCGTAGAATACACCGAGTGAAGTATCTTAAGGTATACCTATATATATATATATATATATATAGGAAACCAAATGTAGTTGAAAAAACTATTTTAAACTAGTTTATTATCAACGTTGAAATATATAGGTTAATGTGAGCAATTGAGTTGTGAGATAATGTATCAAAAGCTTTAGAAACATCCAACAAACACATATTTAATATGAGCGTAATGCATTTGTATGCTGATATATAATATTTTAAGTAAAAAGATATTCTCAGCAATACCATCACGTCGAACAAAAGCTTTTTGCCGTGGATTAATACTAATTGTGTTTTCAATTCTTCGTGCCAAAATTGTTTGGAATAGTCTACAGAATATCGAAGACATAGTTATTGGACGATAATGGGACGGCTCAGTACTGTGCTTAGTTTTATGGATTAAAGTAGTTAGGCCTAGTTTAAATGCGGAAGGTGCAGTAGACGATATGAGATATGTATTAAAGCGAGCTGTAATATTATTTAAACCAATTTTAGTTAAGTCGCATTTTTTAAGACCACATATTCCCGGGGCACCGTCGTGTAATGTGCTGTAACATGACTTTACTTCGTTTATCGTAATTAGATGTATATATGCATTACTATTATTAACAAATGAGTGGTTGAATGGAATAAATGGCTTACTTATTAACTCATTCCAATATTTAAATTGAGTATATCGAGTATAATATGTACAAGTCTATATATATATATATAGACTTGGTCATGTGACTTATTGAGGGGTCCATTTGTATCCGCTATTTGTGTTATATTATATGTGAAATATATAAAATAAAGATATATTTATCCATGGTTATATATATATGGTTATATATATGGTTATATATATATATAAACGTATATCAAGATACTCTCGAGTTGATTAAGGAGGAAAACGAAAATTAAATTAAAAAGAAGGAAAGAAAGAACATAAATATGAAAAATAACTTCCCTCACTAAATTACTATTCTAATATATTATATTCTATATGTAAATATATATATAGTCATCATTCATTATCTATAGAGAATTACTAATTACGATATATAGTTACAGTGTGCATATTAACAGAATACCGTACTAGATAGTGTCCCGTAGTACAACACGTAAACATATGCAATATACTCCAGTACACCACAGATATAGGGGTCATGGTTATAAGTTATAACGTATGTGTGCGTCTTAACAACCGCACACGCATAGTGTGCGTCGCACACGTTTCGCACACTCGGTGCGACTTTGTGACCGCGAAGTTTATCTCTCTCTTGTTTGATTCCAAATTCCAATACCGACTCCCCCTACGCGATGTATACCAGCGGTTAGTACTGATATCACGTGAGCCTAATTCCGGCTAGATAAATAGAGAAGATGGGTAAATATTTACGAGTCGGATGTCCCACGCTCCTCCCACCGTTGAAATAGGGTGGCTAAGAGATGGGTTATTGATCTGGAGGCATTCGAAGATATTGTTTAATCATTGTGGTAGCCTCTTATTATCTATTACATATCTTTATAATATATATTTATATATACCTATAGGTCAGTACCGGGGTTAGTATAGCATCATTTAGAGTAAATTAAAGGGACCTTACATTTAACTATAATAAAATATATTTAAATACAATTAAAATATTAAAATATTACGTTTAAAATATCCTATAGGGTATTTATATTTAGATTATTAACGAATTCAATATAACTAATATATACTACATATATAGTTACAGTTATATCGAAAAGATAATGCCTAAATATTTATTATAAGTATTTGATGTATTCAATTGAAATAAGATATCGAATAATTTAAAATATACATATATTATACATATAATATATGATTTATATAATATAAAATAAAAGTTACCGACATAAAATATCCAGATATATTATTATTATTATTATTATCAGATTTAGGTTTCACCCGGGTTTTTGTAGAAGCTAAAGCTTATCGAGATATATATATATACATATGTATATATATATATATATATATATATAAACTTAGTATAGCTTATAATAATGCTTATCGTATTGTTATGAACTACAGACGTAGAAATAGTGCCTCTTTAATGTTTGTTAACGATTATGTTAATAATTTAACTGTTAAATTACGCAAGTCATATTATTCGCTATATAAACGAATACAATTATCGTGTAATTCACTAATTGTTCAATTATATGAATATAATATTGTGTTCCCATCGCCACTGTTTACCATGTGGTATAACTCATTGTTTGTATAGTATTTTAAATTTCGTTTCTCAGATTAATTGTTTTTTTTTTAGTATATACTTTTATAATATTCGTTTATATACTATGGACCTCTGTATTTCATGTCTGATTTAAATAAATAAATAAAATATAAAGCCCCGTCCGTATCATTAAAATAGATCTTAACATAACATTTAGAAGTGATATCATAGAATTGTGTATAAATAATTAATAGTCTCTTGTTGATTGATTGATAATCTATTTAAGCAAATATACAGTCTAAAATATAATCGAAAGTATAAAGTATAAATATTTGCTAACGATAAAATGAACAAAGAATAATACGAAATTACAAAATTTAAGAAACTTTTTACAGTTACCATAAAAATAAACGAAAAACAATCAAAAATGGAAATTTTAAATACAAATAAACAGAACATGTTAAAAACAATTAAACCAATACTAGCAAATAATATAATAGGGTAAAGTAACCGAATACGGACACTGCCCGAATATGGACACTCTCGGTATCTCAGAAACCATAAATCCTACCAAAAAATATTTAATGAATAAAATATTCATAATTATAAAAATAGTCTAAAAAAGTATTTTTTATTTCTGAATTATACAAAATATTGCTAATATATCCAATAAACAGATTTTTTTATTACGTTTTTAAATTTATGAAAAAAAATGTCAACTTAAAACCTTCTCAAGATTATACAAAATGTATCGATATGAAATATAACACAATATTATCAACAAATAAAGCATTCTAAAAATTGTATTTTTAATTTCTATATTTGTTATCAAATATTCATTAAGTTATATGCATATATCTAGAGGTCATATAAGTTCCTAATACGGACACTCTAAATGTCTTAATACGGACACCCTATAACCAATCAGCGCGCAGCGTATGAACAATTCTGATTTTCATAAAAATTGCGTGCGTTATAATATTAATACCAACAATAAAGCTAAATCTAAAATTTGTATTATTTAGATACTTAAATTGTATTATTAATTAAAATATAATAAAAATAAATAAATTATTAACTAATTAAATTGTTCATAAATTTTTCATAAATTTAATTATAAATAATGTAATTGTAATTTGTCTAATTTATTCATAAATAATATATAGTTTATATTGTGGTATATAGGGTATCCGTATTCTGACACGGAATACGGACACCCCGTTATCTATTGAATTAAAAAATTAGATAACATTTTAAAATCACAATAATATCTATACTCATATAATATTAATGTATTGAAATTTTTGATTAACAATAATGAGTCATAACATGTTAAGGCCATTTATTGTTAAAGTGTCCGTATTAGGTTACTTTCCCCTACTTATCAAAATCTGTAATAATCTGTAATAATAGTAGGTGAAAGTAACCTAATACGGACACTTTAACAATAAATGGTCTTAACATATTATGACTCATTATTGTTATTCAAAAATTTCAATATATTAATATTATATGATTATAGATATTATTGTGATTTTAAAATTGTATCTAATTTTTTAATTCAATAGATAACGGGGTGTCCGTATTCGGTACCCATGTCAGAATACGGATACCCTATATACCACAATATAAAATATATATTATTTATGAATAAATTAGACAAATTAAAATTACATTATTTATAATTAAATTTATGAACAATTTATGAACAATTTAATTAGTTAATAATTTATTTATTTTTATTATATTTTAATTAATAATACAATTTAAGTATCTAAATAATACAAATTTTAGATTTAGCTTTATTGGTGGTATTAATATTATAACGCACGCGATTTTATGAAAACAAAATAGTTCATACGATGCACGCTGATTGGTTATAGGGTTTCCGTATTAAGACATCTATAGAGTATCCGTATTAGGGACTTATATGACCTCTTGATATATGATTATAACTTAATGAATATTGGATAACAAATATAGAAATTATACATATAATTTTAGAATGCTTTATTTTTTAATAATATAGTATTATTATTTATATCGATACATTTGTATATTCTTGATAAAGTTTTAAATTAACATTTTTTTTCGTATAAATTTAAAAACGTAATAAAAAAATCAGTTTATTGGATATATCAGCAATAATTTGAATAATTTAAAAATAAAAAATACTTGTGTAGACTATTTATATTATTTTTAATATTTTATTCATCAAACATTTTTTTGTAATATTTATGGTTTCTGAGATACCGTGAGTGTCCGTATTCGGGCACTTTCCGTATTCGGTTACTTTCCCCTACATTATTAATGTTATATATATTAATTGTATAATACATTTTGAAACATATATACCTATACACAAACAGAACACGTTAATAATAATAAAATACAATAATATTACGAAACAAACAATATAATACTTATCACTATAATCTGAAATAAAAGTAATTTATTAATATTGTATTTAAATAATACATTTGAAATATATATACAACATATATATATATATATATATATATATATAAAACAAAAATATAAAACAGAACAAACATTATTAATACAGAATAAACAAAACTAAAGTAATACTACCAACGTTAAAATCTGTAATAATAATTAATTATTAATTTTATATTATAGTATATTTTAAATATAGATATAAAAACCAAATTTTCTACAACAAAAATAATTTAAAAAAACCCCGAAGATAATGCTATAATTAAGATACAAAATGAAACATTAATCAATATAAAATTATAAATTTCTGTTAAAAAAAAGTTGTTTGTCAAAACAGATTTTGTTTATTTTATTTTTAAAAGATGAAACAGATACAGATTTTATTATATCATTATTTAATTAATTAATTCCATATATTAACTGATCTATTATTAATTATATTTCTAATTGTATTATCATAATTATGTATTACATTTAAGTTTGTACAATTACCTCTAGTTCTACCCTTATTCGAAATGTTAAGGATATCAGATATATTTATATCTGTATAATTATTTGAAATTTTAAAAATTGTGGTTAGATCTATTTTTAATCTTCTAGTTCAAGTGATTTAAAATATTCCAATCTCTCTTTATATGATTTATAATTAATATTTGATGAATTTGTATATCCTACGTATATTGTAATTAATCGTCTAGTAAATAATATTTGCAATCTTTTAATTTGTTCTATGAGACTACGAAATTTACTAACCTTTGAAAAATGTGACCAAATTATGGATGCATATTTTAAATTTGGTCTGCAATAAATTGTATATGCATTTAATAATACTCTAGAGGATTTTATAGTAATGCATCTAAAATTGAATTCAAAGAAAAATAATCTTTTTTACAAATATAATCAATATTTGTATTACATAAAAAGTTATTCTCAAATAGTATTCCTACATATTTATAAAAAGTAACGTTTTCAAATTGAATATTATTTATAAAAATATTTAGAAGGAGTAACCTTCCCTAAAGTCATAACTGCACATTTTGATAATTAAATATTTAATTGCCATTTATTTGCCCATTGTGAAAATAAATTTAAATTATTTTGTAAAAGAAATCTTTCAGTCTCAGATGTGTCAGAAAAATATATTTTTGTATCATCGGCAAATAAATCAATATGAATTTTTGAAGAGAATATACTAGGAAGATCATTAATATATAATAAAAATAAAATTGGACCTAAAACCGATCCTTGTGGTACTCCAGATTTTACAATAGAACTATTTGAAAAAGAATTTTCAACCCGTGTAATTTGAGATCTATTCGATAAAAAATTACAAAACCATTTTATTATTTTATTAGATATACCGTATGATTTTAATTTAAATAGTAGTTTTTCATGAGAAACAACATCAAAAGCTTTTGCAAAATCAATATATATTATATCTACACATTTTGTATTATTCAATTTATTATACTAAAATGTTAAACATTTTGTTAATTGTAATTCTGTTGATTTTCCACTTATAAAACCATATTGAATTTTTGTTAATAAATTATTAGATTTTAAATAAAAAAGTAATTGTTTAGAAATAATACGTAATAATACTCTACACATTACACATGTTATTGAAATAGGCCTATAGTTATTTGAATTTTATGGTTCACCCTTTTTAAAAATTGATGTGATTATAGATTTTTTCCAAATTTGCGGTATATAAAGACGAATTAATAAAGACGAATTAAAAATAATATATAAAGGCCTACATAATTCATTAGATACTAATTATAACATATAATATGGTATCCCATCAGTTCCGAAAGTATGTGTAATTGTTAATCTATTTAAAAATATTTTAATTATTTCAGGATTTAAATCAATATTATCAAATTTTTGTTTAGTTAAATTATAAAATTCAGGTAAATTTCCATTATCATTTTGTTGAATTGAACTAAAATATGAATTTAATGTACTTGCTTTATCGAGATCTGAAAATAAAATAGTATTATTTGATATATAAATTAGAGGAGATACTCCAGATTTTAAATGTTGTCTTTTTTTCATAAATTTATAAAACTTTAATTTATTTTTTGAATTAATTGCATTAATCTCTCTCTTAAAATTTAAATATTCTAATTCTTTGGATATATTTTTTTGCTTCTTTCCAATTATATTTGTACTTGTTAAAACCATGGATGCATTAACATTAGATATAATTCAAAGGAACATTAGAGCCATATGGTTTTAAAGTGAAAACTGCTATGTTTCTGGATGGGATGAAAGGACTCCACCAAATAAAATAACAATAACAATAATAATAATATATATATATATGTTTTAATAATACCTTAATAACAAATAAATGCATTACTTGAAGTATTTTAGAAATAGTACAACATTATTCTAGTTATTACATAACATTTTATAGGGGCAATGAGTATACTTATATAGTAACATTAATAAGTTATGTAATTATAAATACATTATAATAAATATGATAATGCATATGTTAAATATATTTATTGATATAAATTAATTGTATAAAATATATTAAATCTGTATAAAATAATATCTTAAAATTTAAAATACTATTTATATTTCTTAAGTAATATGTAATAAAAAAAAGAGTTTAAAATGAATTACATTTTTTAATAATGTTATAATATTTATATATAACATAAACTAAAATAAATTATAATAAATGTACTACAATTCACTTAACTATAATTACTAGGAGGTATAATGAACGCCTGCCTGTTAACGTTGTTGCTGGCGATGTTAGCCTACGAAGCTGTATGTGGTTAGTTATAATAACGTATAACCTCCCTGTATTAACAATAGGTAATCAGGTTTATAGGCAATCTTAAATAACAATATATTGTTAAACATTAGGATACAGCGAATTCAATTTATAGGTACAGATCGTTAACATATGTTAACGATATATTAAATATATATCAACAAAATTTGCCATGTACCCTAAATAGGGTACACGACTTTTAAACTCATTAGGGTACAATATGTATATTTATTAGGGTACAGATATGTTAAATATTAGGGTACGTGGTTATTAAATTTACATATCATGCAATTCAATTAAGTTACATAATATACAATTTCATTAGGGTACACGGTATTATATAATTAGGTTACAACCAGCTAATATTCTTTAGGGTACTGTTTGATCATGTTTAGGGTACTGGTCATAATTATTCAAAGTGTGCCCTAATTAGGGAACGGCTACGGGGACACTACTTACACCCTAAAAAGGCACTCGCTGTACACTGCTTTTTAACATTTTATATATAGGTATAATAATACATTGTTACTATTATCATTAATGATTAATTAATATTGATTTTACTTATTAATATATTACTTATTCAATATATATATTTGTGATTTCAATAAAAAAAATAATATTATTATTATTATTATATTATTAAAATCTACGAACTCGAGTATTATCATTAACCATCACAGTAATGAATACAATGGACCCGATACATCGAAAACCCGGTATAACAACGATCATCACGAAGGCGGGCATCGATTACGGTATACTACGACATATGCGATAGTTGTGTGATGTATGTGTAATATAATGTGATGTATATAACTACAAAATGAATGAAATCCGAATATATTAATAGCGAATAGGGAATATGCGCTGTATACGAATATCTATAGATACTATAAATATATATACACTAACTCATAATCACTTCATTTTTTCACTTCCTGGTTCATAATGTTGATACATTTATAATTATAAAATTGTTTAGATCTTCAAATATCAATATAAAGCTAAGTCATCATATACTATAATATTAACATAATAATTATAAATATATATTACATATTATACATTTATAAATTAATATTACAATAACTTGATTCATCCTTAAATTAGCATTATATTACATATTTTTCAAATCACTGAACCGTGACACTATATTATTCATTACATTCTATATTATTTTGCCTAAGCAATATATTTATATATATATATATATATATATATATTTATTTATATATATTTTTGTTAGTAGTATATATATATTATAGTAATTACACTTTAAAGTTATATATATTTTGGTATTTGGTATTCATTTTTGGTATTTGGTAATTAATTGGATAATATATAAAATAAATAAATTTAATTTCTAAGGTGCATATTAATTTATTTATAGTAAGTATAATATTTGGTATTTTGGTATTCATTGTTGGTATTTGGTAATTTATTGCATAATATATACTTAATTTAACTCTCATAACTATTTGAATATATGATTATTATTTTATTTTCTAAATAAATTATTACTACAAATTATACATCTATATATATATATACTAGCCGTACCCGACCCGGCGTTGCTCGGTTTTTGAATATTTGCCTATTATCTATTATTTATTAATTATAGATATATTATATACCTATTCATGATTATGCATTGCTATATATACAATAAAATAAATGTTAGCTAAAATACAAACAAAATATAGAAAAATATTTAAAAAATTAGTGGAAATATATTAAAATATGCAACAAATATTACAAAATATGTTTTAAAAAATGTCTAAAACCCAAACTTAAACCCAAACCGTACCCAAACCGGCGTTGCTCGGATATTGATTGTTTTTGCCTATCTATTATTTATTAATTATAGCTGTTCCTGATTCTTCATTGTTATATATACAATTAAATAAATGTTAGCTGAAATACAAACAAATGTAGAAAAATATTTTAATAATTAAAAAATTAGTAGAAAAATATTTCAAAAAATATATTAAAAAATACAATAAATATTTTGAATATTACAAAATATGTTTTAAAAAGATGTCGAAAACCCAAACCTAAACCCAAACCGTACCCGACCTGGCGTTGCTCGGTTTTTGATTTTTTGCCAATTATTATTTATTAATTATAGCTATTACTAATTCTGCATTGCTAAATATTTATATTTAATTTGTTCCTAACTATTATTTATATACAATAAAATAAATGTTAGATGACATACAAACAAATGTAGAAAAATATTTTAATATTTAAAAATTAGTGGAAAAATATTTTAAAAAATATATTAAAAAATACAACTAATATTTCAATTATTATAAAATATGTTTTAAAAAAATGTCTAAAACCAAAACCCACACCGTCCTGACACGGCGTTGCTAGGTTTTTGATTGTTTTCCTATCTATTATTTATTAATTATAACAATTCCTGATTTTAAATTTTTTGCCTTACCCAACACGACGTTTCTCGGTTTTTAATTATTTGCCTATCAATTATTAATTATAGCTATTCCTAATTATGCATAGCTAATCTTTAATTTTTAGTCTTCTAACTAATATTTAATAAATCTAACTGTATCCGATGTATATCTAGCGTTGTTCTTTTTTAGATTTATTCGTAAAATATTTTGTAAAAATACAAAAAATAATTTAAAATATTATAAAATATATTTTTAAAAAGTGTCTAAAAATATTTTTTAAATATAAAAAATATTTCAACATATTAGTAGCCATACCCTACCCGGCGTTGCTAGGTTTTTGATTGTTTGACTATTTTTATTAATTATAGCTATTCCTGATTATTCTAAAATATATAATTGCTAAAAAATACAAAAAATATTTAAAATATTATAAAATATGTTTTAAAAAAATGTCGAAAACTAAAACCTAAACCCAAATCCAAACAGTATCCGACTCGATATTTATCGGTTTTTGATTATTTGCCTATTTATTATTTATTAATTAGAGCTATTTCTGATCCTACATTTCAAGTATATACAATTAAATAAAGTTTATCTAAAATACAAACAAATGTGGAAACATATTTTTTTTAATATTTAAAAAATTAGTGACAAAATATTTCAAAAAATACAACAGATATTTCAAATAATCCAAAATATGTTGAAAACCTGAACCCAAACAGTTCCAAATCGTCGTTGCTCGTTTTTTTATTATTTGTCTATCTATCATTTATTAATTATAACTATTCCTTATTTGGAATTTCTTGCCGTACCCAACTTTGCTTTACTTGTTGTTTGATAGTTTACCTATCTATTATTTATTAATTATGGCTATTCAAAATTCTGCTTTTCATATACAATAACATAAATTATTGCTAAAATTCAAACAAATTTATACAAATATTAATATCTCAAAAATTAGTGGAAAAATATTTCAAAAATATTTCACAAAATATTTTTAAAAATACAACACATATTTCCAATATTACAAAATATTACTTAAAAAATGTCGAAAACTCAAACTGCACCCTGCATTGCTCGATTTTTGATTTTTGATTGTTGTTGCCCATTTATTATTTATTAATTATAGCTATTTCTGATTCTGTATTTCTGTATTGCTACAAAATATATTTTTTATAAATTTTCTACAAATATTTTAAAAAGTATAATATTTATATCTTATAATATTTATATATTTATTATATAATTATAATATTTTAATTATATCTTAAAATAATAATATTTCAAAGATTAGTTGAAAAATATAAAAAAATATTTCAAAAAAATGTCCACAAAAATGTTTACAAATATTTCAAAAAAATGTTTTAAAATATTTGAAAAAAAATTTTTAAAAATATTTCAAAAAATAGCCGTACCCGACACGGCGTTGCTCGGTTTTGATTATTTTCCTATATATTATATATTAATTATAGCTATTCCTGATTCTTAATTGATATATATAATAAAATAAATGTTAGCTGACATACAAAACAAAGTAGAAAACATTTTCAAATAATATGTTAAAAAATACAACAAATATTTCAAATATTAAAAAATATGTTTTAAAAAAATGTCTAAAACCCAAACCTAAACCCAAACACAAACCGTACACTACCCTGCGTTGCTAGGTTTTTGATTATTTGCCTATTAATTGTAGCTATTCCTGATTATACTTAGCTAATATTTAATTGTTTTCTTCTAACTAATATTTACTAATTCTAACTGTATCCGATGTAGACTCAGCGTTGTTCGTTTTTAAGATTATTTGTAAAATATTTGGTAAGATTACAAATAATAATTTAAAATATTACAAAATATATTTTTAAAAAGTGTCTAAAAATATTTTAAGAAATATAAAAAATATTTCAACATATTAGTAGCCATACCTGATTTTTAATGCCTATTAATTTTTTTTATTAATTATAGCTATTCCTGATTATTCTAAAATATATAATTGCTAAAAATTGCAAAAAAATATATAAAATATTACAAAATATGTTTTAAAAACAAACCATACCCGACCCGGCATTTCTTGGTTTTTGTTTGTTTGCCTATCTATTATTTATTATTTATTAATTAGGGCAATTTCTGATTCTATATTTCTAGTATATACAATTAAATAAAGTTTATTTAAAATACAAACAAATATAGAAATATATTGTTTATAATATTTAAAAAATTAGTGAACAAATATTTCAAAAAATATTTTAAAAAATACAACAAATATTTCAAATATTACAAAATATGTTGAAAACCCAAACCCAAACCGTCCCAAAACGGCGTTGATCGGTTTTTAATTATATGCCTATCTATACTTTATTAATTATAACTATTCCTGATTTAGAATTGTTTGCCGAACCCAACCCGACGTTGCTCGTTTTTTTATTATTTGCCTATCAATTATTAATTATAGTTATTCCTAATTATGCATAGCTATTCTTTAATTGTTGTCTTCTAACTAATATTTAATAAATCTAACTGTATCCGATGTAGATCTAGCGTTGTTCTTTTTAAGACTTATTCGTAAAATATTTTGTAAAAATACAAAAATACAAAAATACTTTAAAATATTATAAAATATATTTTTAAAAAGTGTCTAAAAATATTTTTTAAATATACAAAATATTTCAACATATTAGCAGTCATACCCTACCCGGCGTTGCTAGGTTTTTGATTGTTTGACTATTTATTTTTATTAATTATAGCTATTCCTGATTATTCTAAAATATATAATTGCTAACAAATACAAAAAATATTTAAAATATTACAAATTATGTTTTAAAAAAATGTCGAAAACTCAAACCTAAACCCAAATCCAAACAGTACTCGACTCGACATTTATCGGTTTTTGATTGTTTGCCTATTTATTATTTATTAATTAGAGCTATTCCTGATCCTACATTTCTAGTATATACAATTAAATAAAATTAAACATATGTAGAAACATATTTTTTTTAATATTTAAAAAATTAGATAAAAAATATTTCAAAAAATACAACAGATATTTCAAATATTCCAAAATATGTTGAAAACCTAAACCCAAACAGTTCCAAATCGGCGTTGCTCGTTTTTTATTATTTGCGTATCAATCATTTATTAATTATAACTATTCCTGATTTGGAATTTCTTGCCGTACCCAACTTTGCTTTACTCGTTGTTTGATAGTTTGTCTATCTATTATTTATTAATTATGGCTATTCAATGAATAGTAAGTATTCATGATACTGCCTTTCATATATAATAACATAAATTTGTGCTAAAATTCAAACAAATTTAAACAAATAATCGTTTTAATATCTCAAAAATTAGTGGAAAAATATTTCAAAAATATTAAAAAAAAATTTAAAAAAAAATACAACACATATTTCCAATATTACAAAATATTACTTAATACATTTAGAAAACCCAAACCGCACCCTGCGTTGATCGATTTTTGATTGTTTTCCTATATATTATTTATTTATTATAGCTATTCCTGATTCTGTATTGCTAGTATATAACAAATATTTCCAAATATTGCAAAATATATTTTTTATAAATGTTCTACAAATATTTTAAAAAGTATAATATTTATATCTTATAATATTTCTATCTTATAATATTTATATAATTATTATATATATCTTATAATATTTCTATCTTATAATATTTATATAATTATTATATAATTATAATATTTTAATTATATCTTAAAATAATAATATTTCAACGATTAGTTGAAAAATATAAAAAATTATTTCAAATAATATCTTTTAAAAATACAAAAAAATATAAATAATATTACAAAATATATTTTAAAAAAATTTAAAAAAAATGTTTACAAATATTTCAAAAAAATGTTTAAAAATATTTTAAGAAATTGTTTAAACATATTACTAAAAATATTTAAAAATATATCAAAACATTTTAAAAAATATTCAAAAAAATGTTAAAAATAATTTCAAATATTTCAAAAAAATTTCAAAAATATTTCAAAAAATTTCAAGAATATTTCAAAAAATTTTAAAAATATTTCAAAATTTTCAAAAAAAAATTCAAAAAAATTTCAAAAAAATACTTCGAAAAAATGTAAAAAAAATATTTCAAAAAAGCGACGCCGAAGATTTTGGACGACAAAAAATCATTTTAATGGCAAAAAGTCAATTTTTCAGGTTTTTCTGGGGTACGCGGTATAAAATTCAAAAAATTTTCCGGACCAAGACCATACTGTTGCAAATTTATTAAGATCGGGTATAAAATATTTTCGCGACGTACCCCGGTTCTCGAGTTACCTCACCAGATACACACACACACACACACATATATATATATAATTAAATAGACTTTCTTTTATATAATAGATATATATGTATATATATATTACATTTTATATTTAATTATCAAACATTAGTGTACTATTTATTACATACTAAATATACTTATGTAAATAATTTTATATTCACCATAAAATCAAAATATATAAAATATACACATATGCATTTATATTATTGATTTTTCATTCAAATAAAAAATACTTGTATTTCTCTATTCATAGAAATCAATATAATAAATTCGAAACAATTCTTTAGTAATTTATTGTTGATAATACACTGAATATGATATTCACAATTATATAATTATAATTATATACATAAATAAATTGTATACATGTAAATATATTAATACATAATATTAACATTATATTATTTTATATATATATTTATATATTTATAGATTATTTTATTAATTTGTATATAAGTAATTTTACTAGGTATATGGGTATATATATAATGTCACCTATTTCTAATGATAAGTTATTAAAGCTTATTACTGACTTGACAAATAAGGTTAACAGTTTAACTGTTATTGTAAAATATCAAACTAATCTTATTCAAGAACTCAAAGCAGATAATACACAAATTACAAACTTAATAAATACGGAATTTAAAAATAATAAAGATACTTTAGGTGAACTACCAATAAAACAGCTAACTAGATCCTTAAACAAACTTGATAACGAGAATAATAATAATATCTTAATACTTACAAACTTGAATAAATGTGATAATTTAGATTATCAAAACAAAGATAATTTAATTAACTTTATTAACTCTAAGCTTGATTATGAATTGAATAAAGAATCTATTGTGAACATTAATAAATGTAATAATAATTCACATAAAAAGTAAAGATACTTCCGATAATATACAGACTGATGACAAATATTTTATTAAATTTACTAATCACGACATAGTAATAGAAATATTAAAAAATAAATTAAAATTAAAAGGTTCAAAGTATTACATTAATATTAAACATTCCATAGAAACAGATAATATTGTATATAGTACCAGAAAATTAGTAAAATCTAAAAAAATATTTAAAACTTGGGTTTATAAAAATAAAGTATATATTAATATAGATGATAATAATGACAATATTTATATATCTGATACATCTCAATTAAATAATCTAGTGTAAGAACCAGTAATTTACATAAAGCAATAAATCAAGTAGGTATATATATCATCTTATTATATCTTATTATTTATTCAAATGGATTTTGATAAATGTATTGATATTGACACTACTACAAACTGCAGATATTTTAATAAAATCGATTTCAATAGAAATACTATTTCTATAGATAATTCAAATACGTTTTCTATTATCCATATAAATGCACGTAGTTTTGTTCATAATCATGAACAAATTGAAAATTATCTTTATGAATTGACATTTAAATTTAATATTATCATTATTAGTGAATCATGGATGAAAGAATCTGATATTGGAAATTTTGAATTACCTAATTATAATTCATTTCATACTATACGCACAAATAAAAGGGGTGGAGGAGTTTCCATTTTTATTAAAAATTCACTTAAATCTGAAGTTGTAAACTACCTAAGCAAATCAATAGACAATTTTTTAGATATTTTAACTTTACAAATTTTGACTAATGATAATAAAAAAATATTAATAAGTGGTATATATAATTCACCTACTTCCAGTATTACTAATTTTACAAACTTTATAATAAATAATTTTTCTAGACTATTGACTAATGATATTTTTTTATGCGGAGATTTTAACATTGATATTTCACGGACTAATGATAATAATATTTTATATTTTATAGACAGTATGAATTCTTTAGGCCTATTTCAACTTATTGACAAACCAACTAGGATTGGTGATTATTCCAATACAATTATTGATAACATATTCACAAATTGTAAATCGTCACCAGAAATCGTTGGTTTATTTATTACTGATATAAGTGATCATCTACCTATTTTTTCAATTTATAATAATTATTTTACATATAATTTAATACTTACTAAACAAAAGTATATAACATTTAGATCATTAAATTGTTCTAAAATTAATTATTTAAAAAAATCATTATTTGATTACGATTGGAAACATATATATGATGACAATGACCCGAATAGTGCGTTTGAATCTTTTTGTAAAATATACACTGATTTATATTTTAAACATTGTCCTTTAATAAAGAAAAAAACTTCAGATTTTTATAATAAGCCCTGGATATCTGACAATTTAAAAAAATGTATTGCTAAAAAAAATAAATTTTATAAATGTTTACTTAAAAATAATAATGCTTTTAATAAACAAAGATATATATCTTATAAAAATATATTAATATCTTTAATCAGACTATCTAAAAAATTATATTTAGAAAAAAAAATTGACAATGAAAAGAATATTAAAAAAAAATGGAGGTCTATAAATGAAATTCTGAATCCTAATTCAAAAAATAAAATTAAGTGTCCTTTCAGTAATATTACCAAAGAAGATGATCTAAAAACCGCGACGATGTTTAATAATCATTTTTGCACTCTAGGTAAATCATTATTAGATAAAATTCCTAAAACTAATAAATATACATTTCCTTCAGAATTAGTAAATAACAATAATTTTTATTTTTACCCTATTTCAATTACTGAAATTGTTAAAGTTGTGGAAAATTGCACTATGAAAACTTCCAAAGACTTATATGAAATTGACATAAACTTAATAAAAAATACAATAGATGAAATTAAATATATATTACAACACCTTTTTAATATTTCAATTTCGCAGGGTATTTTCCCAAACATACTTAAAAAAAGTCAAGTTATTGTTTTGTTCAAAAAAGGAGATAAAAGGTTACCAGGTAACTATAGACCAATTTCTCTATTATCTCAATTTTCCAAAATATTTGAAAAAATAATTAAAAATCGAATGAATGAATTCATGAATAAATTTTCTAAGATTAATGAATCTCAATTTGGATTTAGGCAAAATAGTAGTACAAATGATGCTTTAAATTACCTTATGGAAAACATAACTAATAATTTAGAAAGTAAATTATTATCAGCTATTTTGTCAATTGATCTATGTAAAGCCTTTGATACAATAGATCATGAATTACTAATACTTAAAATGGAAAATTATGGTTTTAGAGGTGTTGCAAAAGATTTTTTTACTAGTTATCTTGAAAATAGAATGCAATGTGTCATTTACAATGATATTAAGTCTGCTTTTAGTAATATTAATATTGGTGTTCCTCAAGGTTCTGTTTTGGGTCCTTTACTTTTTAATATATTTTTAAATGATTTACATATTGTTTTTATTTCTTCTATTCCTATATTATTTGCTGACGATACTAATTTAATTTTTAAAGATAAAGATGTTAATACTCTTAAATTAATTATGAATAATGAACTTAAGAAATTAAATATATGGTTATCTGAAGATAAACTAACTATTAACATAGATAAATCATCTTACATTTTAATTCATGATAAGTTTAATGATAACAAATATATAAATAATTTTGTTTTACATATAAATGATAATATAATCAATAGGGTACGGTATTATAAATTTTTAGGAATCACTATAGATGAGAAATTAAACTGGAAAAAACATATAAATAATATAGCTAATAATCTTTCTAAAGTTGTATCTATTATACATAAATTAAAATATTCTCTTACTATAAAATCATTAAAACTCATTTATAATACATTTTTTCTACCTCATCTAAATTATTGTAATACTGTATGGTCTACTACATATATATATAATCTAATTGGATTAATTATTATACAAAATAAAGCCATCCGAGCTATTTTCAATATTTCAAATAGATGTAATACAGATAAATATTATAAAATATTGAATATCTTGAAATTTACTGATATTGTAAAATTAAATACTCTAAAATTTATGTTTAGGATTTTTAATAATTTTACACCAATCATCAAAAATATGTTCTCTATTAATCAATGTATATATAGTCAGAGAAAAAATTTTAAATTTGTTATTCCTTCTTTCCGTCTTAATATAAAAAAATTTTGCATAACTCACAATGGTCCATTTTTATGGAATCTTCTTGAAAACAGATTTAAATTATTATATAATATAAATACGTTTACTCGAAGTTTAAAATATAATTATATTTCGATGTATTAAATGCTTTAACTGATTTTATTCTTTATTTTATATTATATCTTACATATCTTACATATCTTATATATCTTACATATCTTTTATACATATTTTCCTCTTAATTTTATTTATTATATTTTATTTAATTTAATTTATATTCAAACATGATGAAGTAATTACTCGGGAATGGAATTTTTTAATTTTTTATTAATTTTTTAATTTTTGTTTTTAATGTACATATTTGATATATATGAGCTTTTATTATATAATATAAATATCCAAATTGCAATTTTTTTCTGTAGATTTTTTCTGTAATTTATTATATTTTTACATTTAATTATTTTTGTTAATATGTATTCATCAGTATCTTCATTTAAATTATATAGTGATAATAGAGACTTCTTTCATTTTCTATATTTATATTTGTATATGTATATTTTTGTTTATGTAGGTATGTTTGTATGGGTGAACCTATATGTATGTATATGTATTTGTGTGTGTGCATTTGTATATGCGTGTATTAATGTACGTATGTGTGTATATGTGTATATATATATATATATATATGTATATTCATATATATTTTATGGAAATAATATATTGATATGACAATATCGTTGTTTTATTGAATAACTCATTATTTATTTATATAATTTTATCAAATAAGATTGCATCCTTTTAGTTATTTTTTTTTAGTTTTGTAAAAATTTATCAAATTGCCTATTATTTTTTATATTATATATATTTACATATATATTTGTATAATTATTTTCCATTCTCGAATAATTAACAGGGTAGAACTAGATAAGCCTTGCTTTTTTTCTACCCAGTAGTTCGCTACATCTTCTGAGTTATATGTATAATAGGGTAGAACAATATAATATTTGCTTTTTTCTACCCATTAGTTCTCTACACCTTCTAAGTGATATGTGTGTGTGTGTTAGCTACCGTTATATTTGTAATCTGATGACATAATCTGATGACGTATTAAGCTATGACTCATGATTACGCAACAGCTCGTAAGTTAGGCCTTCGTACCATTAACGAACAGCTGAGGGTACTGGAGATTCCGGATATCCATAATGCAGTAGGAAATGTCAGGACCACAGTCAGTGGGTAGGTATCGCGAATTAAGCTAGTTATTAAGTGTAGGAATATATATATATATGTTGTTATTGCTATTGTTATTTTATTTTGGTGACGTCCTATCCCATCCAGAAACGTAGATGAAGTGTTCACTTATAATCATATAACTCCAATGTCCCTTCGAAGCTGCTCTCATGTTAAGGCACCCGTGGTTTTAACGAGAGCCGATCATTTATGTATACACAATTATATAAGATCACTTCTAAGTTATTATTTAAGACCTATTTTATTGGTACGGATCTGTATTTTACCTTCGTCCTATAGGTAGTAGTATACTATATTATAGATGTATACGTGTATAGGTGTGTCGACTAAGTTACCTATATGTAGTTCAGTTTAATATAATATAGGTATAATATTTATATATATATGTAATACTATGTTACCCATAATTATAAATATTGAATCTCATCGATTTTTTGAGTAAATAATATATGATGTATTCTGCCTTAAAAATAAATATAACTAAATCATATATTAAACATATTATATATATATAAGTCTAAAGCGTCAGACACACAACCAGTCTATGTTCTAACCTCGTCCGGACCATTAAATAGGTATTAAAATAATATTTAGGAAACACCTTATATAATTGTGTATAAATAAATGATCATATATGATATATATATATATATATATATATATATATATATCATATATATCGTTAAAACCATGCATTAACATGAGAGCTGCTTCGAAGGGACATTAGAGCCATATATGGTTATAAGTGAAAACTTCATCTAAGTTCCTGCATGGATGAAAGGACTCCACCAAAATAACAATAACAATATATATATATATATATATATATATATATATATATATATGTGTGTGTGTGTATGTTATTACCGTATGATGTATACACCCCTACATAGTATGAAAGTGTTGACATTTCCTGACCCGGTGGCGAACATTTCCTTGGAGCAGATGACGTATCATGACATCAAACAAGGTTAACGAGATTGTTTAATGGGGTTTAATAGGATTTAATAACCATTATTAGGTTAGTATATTAATGTAGCTTATACATTTATAATATGTATCTCATATATATTATAATACTTAATATCTACTATAATTAAATAATATGTTAAATTAGTATACATTATATTAAATCACAAAACTACTTATAATAATACCTTTTTTCCTTATATATAATATCATATTTAGATAAACGATGTAACATTAAGATGAATATTCTATTTTAATTAATAGAAATATGTTTTCTTATAATATCCTGATAAAAATAAGATAATTAATTACCTGTAAAATGAGTTTACTACAATACAATTATATAATACTTCACATATGTTATACTATGTTTGGCAGTATATTTTAAAATATACAATTGTATTTAAAAATAAATAGATATAATTTATCAATCTATAAAATTAAATTATCTCTAAAACAGTTGTTCCTAACCTATGTGTCATGAGCCAAACGTGGTTCATTGGGTTGTTTTATTGGGTTAGGGTCATGGGCCAATTTCTAAAAAACATCATTTAAAAAAAATGCTCGTATGTTATATACAGTTTAAATACAAACCTATAAGTTAACTGAAGTTTAATAATAACAAAATAAAAAAATAAAATTTGTCATTGGATCATGGTATATTTTTTAATTAAGAATTATCAAAAAAGGGTCATGGTGAAAAAAGGTTGGGAACCACTGCTCTAAAATGTATATAAATACAGTATTATGAGCTTTATAGATGAAGCTTTAAAATGGTGATAATATTGTGATATAGTTGATAGGTTATGTCCTTTTAATCGGTACGTGTTATTAAACAATATATGTAGAAATAGTGCATTTATATAGAAACTCGATATACGTAAATAGGCAATCAGGCCTGAAGTTAATAAATGGAATAGTCCATGTATATAGGCCACGAAACATGCTACCGAATGGGGGTGATATATTAACGCCTTACGACCCCGTTCTCGTTGACAGAAGCTGACCAGGGCTGGTCGGAACCGGATATGGTGCTACTAGACCACGTATTGGTCAGTTCGGACCGTGTATCCGTAATGCGGCTCCACATCCGTAACGTCACCATGAAACTAGCAACACGCTACGAAACCAGGACTTCTTTCGGGTTAGCGGTACTGCGACATATGTCTAATATATTATAGTATCCCAGTAAGTAAAGTAATCAAAGTTCGTAATCAGATTATAATCCAACAATTAATCAGATTACAATCATGGGGCTATGTATTGATTACGATTACAGATTTTGATTCGATTACAAACGTATTACAATCAATGATTACCAACTGATCGTGAATCTATGTTAGTGGTCAGTTAACAATCATTGATTACAATCATATTACAATCAATGATTACCAACTGATCGTGCATCTATGTTAGTGATCAGTTAACAATCATTGATTACAATCGTATTAAAATCAATGATTTAGAAATGTAGTCAGTAATCAAAGCATAGTTGCTTATCAATGATTGTAATATGATTGTAATCGTATTGTGATCAGTTAATCACAAAGCATGATTATGATCAAACAATAATCTAACCACTATCACTGATTATTTACTTACTGGGATATTATAGTATATTATAGTGTAGTGTATTTATTTCATATATATATATATATATATATATATATAGTATATTAATGAATGGTATATATACCGTAATAGTATAGGCATTTATTGGTATAAGTAATGTTTCTTATTTTTTTCATATTCTTTTTGTTGTTTTCCTCTATCGGCTACCAGTAATGTTCTAGATTAACATCGTAATAGATATCGTCATCAATCACCGCTACCTATGAAGTAATACTTGCTTAATATTACGTAACCGCGATCTATGACGTAACACATGCGTAATATTACGTAACCGATAACAATGAGTCATACTCGCGCACTATGACGTCACCTCCTCATTACGCAATAGGCTCTTCCACCTGCAACACAACGGAGATATGGTAATCTCTATTGAAGACCTGGAGCTTACTTTCGATACGATTCTCTACATGGGTATGTGTTATAAACTCAAATCTGTAGTTTATAAACTGATGGTATACCGTAGGTAAAATACACATCTATAGCTATACAGGATGGTATCCGTATATGTGCTATGCACTTGTATGTACATGTGTGTCTGTATGTGAGTGTGTATATATGATGGTAATGTTATTGTTATTGTTATTGTTAATTACAGTCCCATTGACTAATAACTAAAATAAACATATTATGTTGAGTGTGTACGTATGCACGAGTTTCTATTGGTATACTATAGTGTATATATAACTGTATATAGTTGTACTATCTAGCTATATATTATAGTATACTACAGTACTATTAACTATATATATATATATAAAGAATATAGTTAATAGTATTAATACATTACCCTACTATTAATAAGAATATAGTGAGTTGGTGCCTGCGCATTAGTATAGACTACGAATTCCTCAGTTTACTAATTAAAGGGGATACGTATGGAGATATAGGGATATAGATATACCAAAGATTTTCCGAAGGAAAGATATAACACTTACGCGAAATCGTGTAATTCGAATTTGTATACAAAATACTCTGCAGAGTGCACCATGGTGCCACCTATAGCGGGTTACTTTTAGGAACTATGTGTTGTTTATAATGTAAATTCGTATTTAACTATACACTTTTAAAATGTTAAATAATATGCTTTAAATTAATATTTATATGATGAAAACTAAGTGTTCCTTACTAATATATAACAATCAAATATAATATGTATGTTTTAAATGCTATAAGTATATATTTAGTGAGTAAAATCTAATTTATATTGCATGTAATTTAATAGAGCAATGAAAACATTGTTGTATGCAAACAGAGCCGAACCTAAATCTATTTCAGTGATTTCGATACTACTGCTAGCAGCGGTTGGGGCTATTACTAAATTACGTTGCATGCATAGGGAGTGTTATATCTTTGCTTCGCAAAATCTTTGGATATACTAAGGGCATTCTAGAGAGGAATGTTCAAGATATAATTGTGAATAATAAGAGCTATACGAAGAATGTAATCTATGTAATACACGTTAACTCTTTAAATAATACGTAAATAAATATTAAGAATAAATAGTTAAATATCAATTACGTAAATATCAGGTTCAGGTTACACACACATATATATATATATATATATATATATATATATATATATACTCTATAGTGGGTATGTATATAGTATATAGTATAAACTATATACCCAGTATGATCAATTTATTTTGGATTAAAGATAGAATACAATAAAGCCAAATAAAACATAATTGTTATCAAGTGAATTACTTGCATACTCATTTTAAATACAGCTATATATGAATCTCTTATTTTAAATAAATATTAATGACAACAACAATTAGAATATATATAATTAAATGTGTATTTGTATTTATTTAAATTTTCCCTAGTTAAAATTGCATAATAACCGATGTCATGTGAGTTTAAGATTCGTAGAAAGTATTGGTAAAGGGTGAATATTTAGCAGAAAGGTTATTTTGTACTTAATTCCAATTTGGTTGCAAATATATGTATAATTGAAAATAATATGTATAACTTTAACATAGATCAAATACCAGCTGGTATAAAAATAATTGGAAAGTGAAATAATGATCAAATCAAATGAGGCAACTTTTTATTTAGTAGAATTTTAAATAATACATGTGGTATTGGCATACGAGGTAAGCAGCATTATTTAGTTGCTAGGCAACCTAATGAATACAGTAACCTATAGGAGAAGAAACAGAATACAAATGCTGTATCCATAAATATATATATAATAATTTATTTGTATAAATACAATAAACGTTGTGAATAAATGATAAATGTATCGACGATATAATAAAATCGTTATATAAATCTTTATAAAATAATAAGTTAAAATTGTGAATTAATAGTTATTAAAAACATTGTTAATTAATATATAGTTATCAAACAATGTACAATGATATCTTATAAATAGTTAGCAGATATATGCACACCTAAATACGTCAGGCCTGGCAGATTAGGGGAAATTAACCGAATACGGATATCATGACCGAATAAGGTCTCTCTCAGTATTTCAGAAACTATAAATTCTACAAAATTCTAAAAAAATATTAATAAATATATGAATAGTCTATTTTTTATTTTTTAATAATTTAAAATAAATCTGATATATTCAATAAACTGATTTTTTGATTACATTTTGTAATTTGTTGTCAACTAAAAACCTTCTCAAGCATATACAAATGTATTAATATAAAATATAGAAACATATTATTAATAAATAAACAATTATATACACTATATAGGGGAAAGTCTCCGATTACCAACCCATAAATGATTATTTGTAATAACTTATTCAATATTAAATATATTTAATTGAAATTTTGTAATTATGGTAATATTATGGCAATGAATAATGTGGCTATTTTAAATTTTTGATATAAATATATTTACAAGAATAAACCGGGGGTCGGTAATCGGATACATGTGCCTAATACCGACCCCCTTCTCCTATTACCGACCCCCTAAAATAATCGTGGTATAAATAATTGTAGTATTATAATATCCAATAAAAATAGTAGATATACATAAATATAATTAATTATAATATACACGCAATTTATTTTTTATTTAATGTTTTAATAGTAATATTAAATTTAATTTTAAACTTTATAGTAATTATATTAAAATATAGCACAATATTATTAAAAAATAAAGCATTCTAAAATTATATATATATAATTTCTATATTTGTTATCAAATATTCATTAAGTTATAAGCATATATCTAGAGGTCATATATGACTTATATATAAGTCCCTAATACGGACACTCTAGATGTATTAATATGGACACCCATTAACCAATCAGCGAACAGCGTATGAACTATTCAGATTTTCATGAAAATCGCGTGAGTTTTAATATTAATACCAACGATAAATATAAATCTAAAATTGTTATTATTTATATACTTAAAATTTATTATTAATTAAAAAAATAATAAAAATAAATTAATTATTTAGCTAATTAAATTAGAATTAATTATTCATATAATTAATTATAAATAATGTAATTGTAATTTGTTTGATTAATTCATCAATAATATATAGTTTATCTATTGGTGTATAGGGTGTCCGTATTATAAAATAGGGTGTCCGTATTCGGACATGGGTACCGAATACAGACACCCCCGACGGGGGTGTCTGTATTCGGTACCCATGATGGGGTCCCCCGATATCTATGGAATTAAAAGATTAACTAACATTTTAAAATCACAATAATATCTATAATCATATAATATTAATATATTGTAATTTTTGAATAAAAATAATGAGTCATAAAATGTTAAAAACATTTATTGTTAAAGTGTCCGTATTAGGTGTCCACTTTCCCCTAATAATAGTGGACTTTTAATGGTTCGCTTACATGGTCGTCATCATTAGTCACCAATTCTCATCATTATTCACCATTAGTCATCATTAGTCGGTGTAGAATTAAGTAAGAAGTATTGGAATAGATATATATATATATATATATTATGAGTAGAGATTTAAATCCAAGAAGCTACGTAATCCGATAGATTGCATACAACCTATAGGCATACCTACAATAGTAATGAGAGTTGTAGATAATAAATAATATGTCATATATGATACGAATGTTAACATTGAGCCAATGAAACATCTTCGAGACAGCATAACCGCAATAATCTTAAGTTGTGAATATAGCAGGACTCTATTGTCAAGGACACTATTGTCATTGCTATTGTTTTGTTGTATAATGTATTGTTCGCCATACACTATATGGTTTACTGTAGAACATGCATGTGTGTATATATATAGAGAGAGAGACATATTTATTTGAAAGGAACGATCAACTTTAAAACTGTTCAGTTAAAATTCTATGTAGCGTTTTAATGCATTTTGAAGTATTCGTAGTTGTTGTTTATGAAGATGATTCATCACGAATCAAGATTCTATAGGTCATGTGATAAAGTATACTCTACAGGTCTACATCATATACTATTAATTAAAATCCGAATCTCTCCTAAATCACAGGATTAGACGGAGTGGTAGACAGCGACTTCAGATGTAAGGCTAACGGTTCTTTAGACATCAAGTTTAAAGGAGATATGAGGTCAGCATTACTTAAGCGCCCCTGTTATATCGTCCCTGTTGCATAACATATGACTCATATCACATGACTAGGGGCACTACAACAGGGGGGGGGATATATCTCCCCCCCCACCCCAATTTAAAAACTAGGGGTACCTCCTATGTATTGGTCCCCCCCCCACTTTTACCACAATATTTACGTTGATTGGTTAGTCCCCCTACATTACAGCGCCCCTAGTTGCATACCATATGAATCATATATCACATGACTCTTATGTCTTGTCCGTTACGTGATATGTTATCCTTATTGATTTCACTAAATAACCTGTTCAACGATAACATATTTATACCACATACTTTCTATTATATATTTACTTTATAAATTCTCAATCAATGAAACTCAATTTTTGAAAATTTACCATTTTCAATATTATTTACACAAATATACAATATTAACTATAATATAATTAGGTGTACTAGTCTACCACGTGCTCACCCTAATACGAAGCTATACATGTACTAACCTATCACGTGATATGAAGTACGCTGCTGAACTTTGGCCTGACGATCTTCAAGTCGCAGGTAGAGAGGGTGGTGTTCAGTGAGATGTGCACCCGAAGTCTGCAGGCCCTCAAGCTGAAAATGGCGCTGAACCCCGTTATAGGTTACGCAGCGTAGTGACGTCATAGGTCACCTGATCAATAGTAGTAGTTTCGTAGGAGTTACGTAGTAGAGTAACGTTATGGGTTATGTAATCTGACAGGTGGTATAGGTTATGCAATACTAGTATATTAATAAGTTACGTAACTAGATGTATAAGTGTCATAGGTTACGTAATCAGTGACGTCATGTGTTACGTAATACTACTATAATCATGGGTCACGTGATCAATTAGTTAGGATTTGATTCTCATATCAGTATACTGATCGTATACGATGCCCAGATAGTCAGTTGATACATCGCGTATATACAACAGTATTTTGTCCATCTGTTCATTTGTCCATCTGTCTAACTGATTAACAGTCTAACTATCCAACTGTCCAACTTCCATGTTACAAAAATCACACCTTTTGTAGGTGTATGTGCGTATATGCATAATTTAAATTTATAAATAATGATATGTCATTTTTATGTATATCGTACTCCGATACTTCGTTTGCACTGAAACTATAATATAAATGTCCTATATTTAAAATTACATGCAATTATAGTAATATTTCTATATAATTATATTATTTATAATTATGTGATAGTATGGACATGTGTTCTCCATTATACACATGTATAATAACGTGTGTATAACTTATACACATGTATAATGGCGTGTGTATAACTTATACACATGTATAATAATAATATTTATTTATTGAAATCTCATACATATATTGAATACAATACAAATAGCGGATACAAATGGACCCCTCAAGAAGTCATAGACTTGTACATGTTATAAATAACTGTGAGAGGCCCCGGACAATACAATACAAATAATAACATTTTTTTTCTTGTGTTTTGATTTATTGTTTATTAAGTTCTTTATAAACACAAGAGAAATTCAAGAACTGCCTTGAGTCGAACCCGGGACCTCTGGCTTACTAGCTTTTGGTTGTCCCACTGAGCCATCGACCCCAGACAATAGCGTGTGTATAACTTATACACATGTATAATAGCGTGTGTATAACTTATACACATGTATAATAACGTGTGTATAACGTATACATATAACATTTGATTGCTTCACGCCTCATTGACTATGAGTCATTGTGGCACCAATATTATTAATAGAGTCGCGGTTATTACTTCTATAGTTATTCCGATATCGAGTTCATCCTCTATATTGACCTCAACCTATGACCTCGGTGTAATTATGTTAAAATCACGTGACAATAAACGCCGTCGTTGTCGACTACTACATCCCGATCTCTGCAACTCCTCCTATCTCCACAAGAACGTTATATACATGCTTCCCAAGTAGCACACATCAAATGTCATCCTTACTAGAAGCTTGACAAAAAGATCATTCTTACTAGAAGCTTCCACTGATTGTTATCGCTCGGTACCTATTACTGTAGTTATACTGGCGTGTTTACTATTATGTCATCTCTATTAAGAAGATGATGGAGATGTTGATGATTAATATAAAGGTGGGAATACAGTTAATACTGTATATTCTGTGTTATACACTGACTATTGGTATAGTATATTAACTATTATCGAATTCGACGTAAAAGTAGAGACAATTAAACGAATAACCATACAAATAAACACGCTTAATAGTTATGTTATTGTTTACTTGGTGTGCGCGGGCGAATATATCCGAAGTCACGTGTCTAAAAACCATAGCCATCGTATCACGTGTTCGTGTCTGGCATACCACGTGCCTCTCATTACGTAACGTTCGTAAAGATGACGCCGCGTAACCAACGAATATTCGCACATATCTACTATGTTCGATAAATAGATGTTGTTTAGACGTTTTTCTTTCCCTCGACGGCCGATTATTCGCGTATATCCGCGTAAGTATAGCGCTAACACTTCCTCTTCTCCCCTGTGTAGATACGATACCGATATCCGACGTATTTCAGTTGAACCTCGGCCTCTGCCACCTACCGGAAGAAATCGACGGTAATATTACGCTACGTCACGTGGTAAGTGATACCAAGGACATGTCCTTTCGTATACCTTATAGGGTAACCACTATATTATTGTTTAAGATTGACCCTTATGTCACTAATGTACGGGTATATATATACACCCTATATATATATATAAAAAACTGCCTGTGTGGCTCAGTGGCTAAGGCGTCAGACACACAAGCAGTAGGACACGGGTTCCTCGTCCGGACCATTAATTAATTTTATAAAATGGGTCTTAAAATATTATTTAGAAGTGATCTTATATAACTGTGTATAAATAAATGATCTACTCTCGTTAAAATCATGGATGCCTTAAATCGGCTTCGAAGGGATATTAAATCCATGTATGGTTATAAGTGAAAACTTCAGCTAAGTTCATGGATGGAATGAAAGGACTCCACCATATAAAAAAAATAACAAAATAACAATATATATGGTGTATATATACATACATTAGTGACATAAGGGTCCATCTTAAATAATAATAAAGTGGTTACCTGTTCTTCACTCTAATTATCTATCTTTCATTCGGTATAGTATTATATGTGTATCTTTACATTGTTATTTCGGTGGAGTCCTTTCATCCATGGTCGTAGATGAAGTTTTCACCTGTAATCATATGGATCTAATTTCAAATCGATGTCGCTATCATGTTAAGGCTTCCGTGGTTTTAACTTTAGATGATCATTTAAGTTATACACAATTATATAAGATATTATATAAGATCAATACTAAATATGTTTTAAGACCTAGTTTATTGTTCCGGTCGAGGCTTTAATCCTATAGTATACTATATATATACTATATATATACTACCTAGTAGGTAGTACCTGCCTATGTGTCTGACGCATTAGCCTAATGATCCAGGCAGAAAGTATACATACATATATGTATATGTACATATATGTATATGTACATATATGTATGCATATCATACATGTATACATATATATATATATATATAATCATAAGTTCACATGTAAATATATTCAAGGATATACCTCTACAGGGGTATCGGGTATACTTTATATTACAAGTTATTCTGTACTTATTCTAGGAACATATTAAGTAATATATTCGTATATTAGTATGAGGTTAATAGGTCAAACTGCCAATGATAACGATGCACTTAGATACGCGTCTAAATATAGATGTAATACGCCCACTTACCGATTACGTCACTTCCGTAAAGGGTGAGGTGTCACTCAGAGATAACGTCACCCATCCGGAAGATGTCCTACAGAATGTTCCAGGCATCCACAATATTATACGTTAGTTAATAAAGGTGTGATGGTAAACTTGTATCAAGATTCATGATTCATGAATCATGATAGAATTTTGTGTTATGTAAATGTATCAATTGAGTCATTATGACAATAACTAACATATCTATAACTATTTTATTTGTATATATATATATATATATATATATATATATATATATATATAAATGATATATATAGTATACTATATATATATAACGTATGTTATAATGTTACAAAAATGTTGGTTTTTATATATATATATTATAATATATGTATACATATTTTGTGTGAATGTGTTCCCTTTTATGATACGTATAATACATATAGGGGGTTCTCCTCCACCACATGGATATAAATATATATTAAGATTACCCTTAAAATCATTGCAATATAATATTTTATAAATTATTAATAAAATATAAAAATGATATAAGTATAATTAAACATTAATTTTAATCGATTTCCTCTCTACAAAATGAGTATTATGTATTCATTATCAATTTTATTAATTAGTTTTGCCTATAAAGATTTTCTTTCTAGACTTAGAACTATTTATTGTGTCAGATAATTTCATAGAAAATTATTTATAAGTTTAAGTTTCGAGAAGCCTACCTCTCAAGTGTAAGGAGAAGTGTAAGGTTAATTAGTTTTCATTAGTTACAGTTATATTTGTATGAACATTTCTACATTTGTATATACAACTATACCACCATTTATATATATATATATATATATATATATATATTATACCCTATTGTCCTTTTAAATTTATATTTTTAACATTTAATTTGACTTATGAAAATATTAATATTATTAATTTTTAAAATAACTTATAATAAAATTACTTGTAACTATTAGCTGACTCATGACATACTTTTATTTAACTTTTATCCGACTTATAATATAATTTACTTTTAAAATGATATATTGAAAATTTAACTGACTAATTTTTTATAATACTATTATTATTATTCTAATTTTTATTTTATTTTATTTTTATAATAATTTAGTTGCGTAGTTTTTTTTACTATTATTTGGTTTACTATAATTTTGTAATCTATTTTTATTATTTTTTTATCTATTTTATATATATTTATGTTTTTATTAATGATGATTAGATTACGAGGAGTTTTTAATAATATTATTATATGTTTAATATTTTATCTTAATCATGTTCTGCTATTTATACAGAACATAAACTTATGAATTATTTACTATTTATAATTATATTATTTTTAATTAATGTTATCTTTTATTACATTTTATATATTTATATTTAAGAGGTAGTATCAATTGTGTCATTCTGGCAATAACTAACATATCTATAACTATTTTATTTAAGTAGAATACTGATGTAATTTAATTTTATTTGTATTTTGTTGACTTTTAATCATAAATTTGTCATATTTTACATCGGGTAGTATGGATTTATTTGCTTGCCTCAAATATACAAGTGTATATAATATTGGCTAAAGTATATTCCCTAATGTTTTGGACTTGGATGACAACATATATAATCATTATAACGTACATTGTACGTTGTACAATGAGTACCTCATAATGAGTATATGTGTGTGTGTTCAGTGTTTTCTTGATTATATCGTATGTACAGCGAATACGTGGTGGGATGATTCATTTAACATGATTCATTAATGATGACTCACCATACTATGTGGACAACAGAGTGTTGTGTAAAGGAACGATACGCTCTATATCGAATGGTGATATGACGATGATAGTGTAATGTTAATATCGAATGCTGATTGGTTGGGCTGTTCTGGGAAATCGTTTAAATAACATGATATTCTCGGGGTGGTTTGATGATGTTTTGAGCGTGTGTTTTAAGGGTTTGTTGAGGGTGTGTATTGAGGGTGTGTTGAGGATGTGTTGAGGGTGTATTTTGAGTGTTTCGCAGTGTGTTTCTAAACTCGTTAACCTTTACATGTGATAGTGTATGGTTGCATTGTACGACGTATGTATTCTACGAAATACAATGTACGCCATACAATACACGCTATACAATGTACGGCGTACAATAATATACATAGAATTAGGTGTTTTAATTATAATA
>OZ025244.1:4796183-4885218 GCA_964019155.1 Osedax fenrisi | reverse complement strand
TGCATACACCTCCACATCCACCTTCACACCCACCACCACATCCACATACATTGTCACCTTCACCTACATTCCCACTACCACCTCCAGTTTCACACCTACCTCCACATCCACCACCTCCACCTACTATTCCTCCCCTGAATCATTATCCTCCTCCTCCTCCTCTCCGTCAGCAAGGAATCATGATGGTAGCTCTTACTAGTTTAGAAGTGGTATACATCGAGGCTGACCCCCTTAGACTTGCGGTACGCTATGTCGCGATGTACAATACATCCATCGGGCATCGGGGCAGGTATGAGGTAAGTGATCGATATTAGAGCTATAGCTGTATATATATAGCTGTACACACCATCAGAACACCATCACAACACCATCAGAATACCGTCACAATATGATAATATTATAATATTCATAATACCTTTTTGTTTTCTATTTTCTTAGTTTATTTAAATATGTGTTGTTCCTCCTAATGTATTTCCAACTAGTATTTGTTAATGTTGGGGCCTATATATATATATATATATATAGGCAATACAAGAGTACTCTATCGAATTCACGGATGACAAAAAAAGAATTGTGTTGAATATGTGCTGTAAACGGTTAAACTAAACACAATATATGTCTACTATCTGACTAATATGTAAGAATATATGTTGTTCTATAAAGACTTATTAGTAATATGACTAATAAGTCTATATTCAATAATCACCTATTATCTCATGTATATGATAGATATGAGTTATGATATTTAACAAATTACATTAATTTGCATAATGTATATCCCTATATAATTATTATTTATTGTATTATCAGATGTATACATTACAGGGACTATACAATCACAAGTATAGAAGCTATCGATACATATACTTGTGTTATTATTACTGATACGATTAATGTAAAATAACAAATTATGAAAATAATATATCTTAACTTTTATTGATATAGGTTTAGGTTGACATGTTGCTATATACTACATAATATGTACAACTAAAGTAAGACTGAATGTAATAACATATTGTGAAACGTAGGGGAGGGAAGGGAGTAGTGGCCGATAATTAATATGCATCAGAAGATTTCTAACATATCGATAAATACTGAATTTTAGGCTATTATTTTTTTGAATTAACTAGAAATTATATAGTTCTAGAATACTATGATTTCACTTTTATATATAAAGTGTTTTAGCTAATAATATAAACGTTTGATTAGGCATTAAAAAAAGCACTCAAATAATGCAAGGTCGTAGTAGTTGCCTATAGTGCCAGAAAATGCGATAAGTGTCTCTTAATGTATTCGATTTATATTTTTTAATTATGTAATATTAAATAATTATATTTATGATGCATACGCAACTTATTTGATTCAATGATTTAATTATATATAAACATACTCTTACACATAAATAAGCATAAATATATATAATCGTGTTTTTGTAAAAATTTGACAACAAATGATTATATAATACATTAGAGTAATTAATTAATTATTTAAAAAAAATGTACTATATATTATAGATATTTTGATGATTTAAATATTGTATATAGAACTTTTTATCCTACCAAGCACCATTTAATCGTTAAATAAAACGGGCACTACTACGTCATCGGCCACTACCCCCTTCCCTCCACTATCATTTAATTTATTGAATAAACATAGTATACTAATATAAAATTCAAATCATAATTGTATTATAGATATATATATATATATATATATAGTATATGTATGGATTCATTACTATATATATTAACATGATATACCTATAACTATAGTTATGAAGTTTAGCTGAGTAGTTGGACATATAATTATAATTATTGTGTGTACACATATATATTATACAGATAGATATTAATATATATATATATATATATATATAATATTTCTTATTTTTAAATTCTAAAAACTATCATTAAATTAAATTATTATTTTTTTTTAATTATTATTATAATATATTTAATAATATCCTTAAAAGTGTTTATTTGATAGTTATATTTTATGTAAATACATGATTTATATATCATTTAAAGATATTTTTAATATTTTAATAATATTATATATATATATAAAAATACAAATTTGAAACACCATTTGGTTTCTCAAATTAAGTGGTCGCACCTTAATCATTATATCGGTTCTGTATGATTGTTTTGTCAAAAATGTTTAGTCAAATGTTTAGACATATCTGATGATAGAAACTTGATACTTTTTGCTGATGATACATCTCTTAGCATTCGTAAAAATAATAATTTAGATTTAACTAATCAGTTAATATCGGACGTAAATTCCTTATATGAGTTGCTTAATTTAAACAAATTGAAATTGAATACGGCAAAAACAAAAATTCTTATATACAAAGGTGCATCATTAACTTCAAATATTTTTATTGAAAGATAACAATTATCTATATGTAAAACATATAATTTTTTGGGCATTATATTGGATACAAAGTTAGATTTTAAACAACATATAATAAGTATTCAAATTAAATTATCTAAAATTATATATATGTTAAAAAAACTTAGTACTATTCTCCAGAAAAAAATACTCTATTTATTATATAATTCTTTATTTTTACCTCATGTATTGTATTGCTTGGAATTGTAGGTAAATGTATACTTTAGTAATATATATGAAATAGAATTATTACAACAACAAAAGTAATTAGAATTAATAAAGATATATTTATAATCAGAAATGGAACTTTTATTTTATCTAGCACAAATTCTCTATTTATTAATTCTAATATATTAAAGTTACGAGATCTTATTATCTATAAGAATATTTTGTTTATGCATAATATATTTGCAAGTAATTGTCCAAAAACTATGAATAACATTTTTGTAAGGAGATATAATAAATATAGATATTCAACTTTTAATTATACTATACCATATATAAAACATACACGATATCATAATTCAATATTATTTTCTGGTCCAAAAAAAATGGAATGAAATTATTAAAAATCCATGTATTTCAATGCATTTAAAAAATAATAATTTTAAAAATATTTAAAAAAAATACCTCTTAAAACAGTATTCATAGATATTATTCATATACATTTGTTAATAGATTTATTCTTCTTCTTCTTTTTATTCATTTATTTTAATATATTTATTTACTCATTGTTTATTTGTTTATAACAGTATTTTCCCCTACAGTATTAAATGTGTACAAAAAATCTTTAATTTTTATTATATATAATCTTCATTTTTATTTCGTTTATATAAGGTATTTTTCTTTTCAGTATTACAATTTTTAATAAATGTATTCTTCTTCTTTTTATTCATTTATTTTAATATATTTATTACATATTCTTTATTTGTTTATACAAAGTATTTTCTCCTACAGTATTAATTTTTTTTAAATAATCTCTAATTTTAATTTTTATTATATATAATCTTCATATTTTATTTCGCTTATATAAGTTATTTTTTCTTTTCAGTATTTCAATTTTTAATAAATTTATTCTTCTTCTTTTTATTCATTTATTTTAATATATCTATTACACATTGTTTATTTGTTTATAGAAAGTATTTTCCCCTACAGTATTAACTTTTTTTTCAAATAATCTCTAATTTTCATTTTTATTATATATAATCTTCATGTTTTATTTCGTGTTTTATCTTCATGTTTTATATAAGGTATCGTTCTTTTCATTATTATAATTTATATATATATATAAATAATCATTAATTCAATTATTAATTTAAAAAAAAAAACAAATTAAAATCACAAAAAATAATAAAATCAATATTATTTTTGTTTTATGTTAGGTATTCAGGTGCAACTCCATTTTTTATTTTTAACAATTTATATATAATGACCTCATACTTTCTCTCTTTTTAGAGAAATTTTAATTTTTACATTCTTAAATATATTTATATTTTATTTATTTTATGAGAATCTAGACTATCCAAAAATATGATGATTGGGGAAATTCTAGTAAAAACATTAACTTGTTTATTAATGTCCCCATCATTCCTAGCCTGTTGGAGAGGAATGATAAATCTGATTTATTTATTTATTGTTATGTTTGATTAAAACTATATATTCATATCTTTTCCATATACATATATGTATGACGTAGGTATATTTTTACGCGCATGCTTAAACGGCCAGTCAATTGTTCATATAACATATATTACCTATAGGTAAAAAAGGATTTTTTTGTCACAATATATTTGTAATCACATATGGTTCAATAACTTCACTAGTATGTATAATTTAGTAAATATCAAATTGTGTATCGTGTAATTTCCAATAAGATACGTAATATAATTAATATTATGTTAACGACCCGCTTTAAGGGGATATCCCACTATAAGTACAAATATTTTAATTTTAAAACGATTTTCTATCACGTTGTAATAGGATACCCCCTTTAAAGTTACTATATTTCAGGCAAGTTGCCGTAAAGTAAGGGGGTATCCAATTAAAAGTGTAGATGACTTGATAGAAAATCGTTTTAAAGTTAAAATAGCTACTTGCCGGAAATACTTGTAGTCGGATACTACCTCTATTAAAGAACACATATATAAGTTGGCGATTACGTATATATATACGATCATAGATTTATAGCTTACAAACTATAGCTTGTAAACTATAAATCTATATATATACGATCAACAAAACAACATATGAGATTAAACGATCACAGCCAACTTAATATAATGTATATATTCAACTATATGGGACCCTATTCAATGTAAAATTATCAAATTATTATATTACTATAATCGCAATATTTGGTTGATTGAACTTAATGTATATAAACTCATTCATTTTAAAATATAAACACGAAATTGTTTAAACGATACATATGAATAAATGAATATATTATATATATATATAAATATATATATATATATAAATATATATATATATATATATATATTAAAATATAGTTATTTTACTATATATTCCGAAATCATTATCGCCCTCTATAGTTACTATTATCAGAACATAATTAAACTATTATTACAGCTCACGAGCAAGAAGGGCAATTAATTATGTTAGTATATGGGTATGTTATATGTGTAGTAGTAGTAGTAGTAGTAGTAGTAGTAGTAGTAGTAGTAGTAGTAGTAGTAGTAGTAGTAGTAGTAGTAGTAGTAGTAGTAGTAGTAGTAGTAGTAGTAGTAGTAGTAGTAGTAGTAGTAGTAGTAGTAGTAGTAGTAGTAGTAGTAGTAGTAGTAGTAGTAGTAGTAGTAGTAGTAGTAGTAGTAGTAGTAGTAGTAGTAGTAGTAGTAGTAGTAGTAGTAGTAGTAGTAGTAGTAGTAGTAGTAGTAGTAGTAGTAGTAGTAGTAGTAGTAGTAGTAGTAGTAGTAGTAGTAGTAGTAGTAGTAGTAGTAGTAGTAGTAGTAGTAGTAGTAGTAGTAGTAGTAGTAGTAGTAGTAGTAGTAGTAGTAGTAGTAGTAGTAGTAGTAGTAGTAGTAGTAGTAGTAGTAGTAGTAGTAGTAGTAGTAGTAGTAGTAGTAGTAGTAGTAGTAGTAGTAGTAGTAGTAGTAGTAGTAGTAGTAGTAGTAGTAGTAGTAGTAGTAGTAGTAGTAGTAGTAGTAGTAGTAGTAGTAGTAGTAGTAGTAGTAGTAGTAGTAGTAGTAGTAGTAGTAGTAGTAGTAGTAGTAGTAGTAGTAGTAGTAGTAGTAGTAGTAGTAGTAGTAGTAGTAGTAGTAGTAGTAGTAGTAGTAGTAGTAGTAGTAGTAGTAGTAGTAGTAGTAGTAGTAGTAGTAGTAGTAGTAGTAGTAGTAGTAGTAGTAGTAGTAGTAGTAGTAGTAGTAGTAGTAGTAGTAGTAGTAGTAGTAGTAGTAGTAGTAGTAGTAGTAGTAGTAGTAGTAGTAGTAGTAGTAGTAGTAGTAGTAGTAGTAGTAGTAGTAGTAGTAGTAGTAGTAGTAGTAGTAGTAGTAGTAGTAGTAGTAGTAGTAGTAGTAGTAGTAGTAGTAGTAGTAGTAGTAGTAGTAGTAGTAGTAGTAGTAGTAGTAGTAGTAGTAGTAGTAGTAGTAGTAGTAGTAGTAGTAGTAGTAGTAGTAGTAGTAGTAGTAGTAGTAGTAGTAGTAGTAGTAGTAGTAGTAGTAGTAGTAGTAGTAGTAGTAGTAGTAGTAGTAGTAGTAGTAGTAGTAGTAGTAGTAGTAGTAGTAGTAGTAGTAGTAGTAGTAGTAGTAGTAGTAGTAGTAGTAGTAGTAGTAGTAGTAGTAGTAGTAGTAGTAGTAGTAGTAGTAGTAGTAGTAGTAGTAGTAGTAGTAGTAGTAGTAGTAGTAGTAGTAGTAGTAGTAGTAGTAGTAGTAGTAGTAGTAGTAGTAGTAGTAGTAGTAGTAGTAGTAGTAGTAGTAGTAGTAGTAGTAGTAGTAGTAGTAGTAGTAGTAGTAGTAGTAGTAGTAGTAGTAGTAGTAGTAGTAGTAGTAGTAGTAGTAGTAGTAGTAGTAGTAGTAGTAGTAGTAGTAGTAGTAGTAGTAGTAGTAGTAGTAGTAGTAGTAGTAGTAGTAGTAGTAGTAGTAGTAGTAGTAATTATGTTACTGGTAAAACTTCACTAGAATCGTAAAATTAAATAATATAACTTTCTCTCATAATAAATTTATTTTCAAATTAATAAATCAAACTAAATATAGGTCTAGATTTATCATAACCATTATATTGGCCTATTTAATTATATTATAACATTTAGTACCTATTTTACTATATCGACATGTAGGCCTAGATCTTATATGTACAATTTACATTTATCCTAAAATACAAGACAATAAACAGTCACTAATAGCAAATAGTTTGTAATAGCCTGATTTATTGGAGTAATAGTATGATTAACAGTCATTTCGTAACACGTCAAAAAAAAGCATTTTGATTCATATATATATATATATATATCGTACGATTTTACTTTTACTGACCTATATTAATCATCATCATTTCGATTGACAGGGTCCACAACGTGAACATTTGACACAAGCCCTCGTCTCAAGTTAGTATTACAGCGGGGGGTATATGGGTAGTAATATACATCTAGTAAACGCAGTATTGATTATGAATGTATTAATCCTATCAATGATAATAACGATGTTAGGTAACCTAATTTCATCGATATATAAAATTGGATAGATAGGATGACTAATGATGACCTAATGACTAATTCAATGCACGTAAAAGATGGATACCGAATCACACTTTTATCGATTAATTAACAAAATTACATTAATTATTTCAATTGGATATTAGTTATATTATATAGGGCTATGTCAAATATTAAAATTGTATACTATAGGATTCTCGTCGAAATTTGTAGATATGACTTCTATCTAAATCTATATATTTAGATTATAAAATTAATAAAATTGTAGGATCTAATCAATTAATATAACGATAAATATAAAAATTATGATAAATGTTGATATTTTGTTTTATATATATATAATTTTATTTTGAATTTAGATAGGATATTACTATTGAACAATCATCAATATATATATATATATATTATCTATTATATTCGAAGTAAACTATAATATATGATATATATATATATATATATCAAGTATTATATTTAGAGTTCAATAACTATGATCTATAGTAAATGCTTATATTATACATATCCTTCGGAAAATATTCGCAAAATCTCTGAATTATAACCGCTACTTAAACTCTCTGAGGTCTATATGTTATATAAATATTAACTAGTCAAATATTGTATACGATATATCTATATGCTAAGGTGTCCTGCATATAGCCTACATAAATGTTCTACAATGTTTAATATATATTAATAATTTCCTAAATATCACCAATTTATTCGAAATATAATCAGTTATTTTAACACTTTAACCTACCTATATTTTATTTATGTGATATTTAATAGTTATAACATATATAACAGGTGTAATCTTTAGAAGTAGCTACCGGTAATTCTGCTCGCTAAATATAGATGATTATCGTTAACGGTGACAGCAATGTACTGATAACGATATCGAATCTATTATTAACTTATATCCTTAACAGACCTAACATACGTACTTATTCACTTAACGTACTATTATTTCAGATATCGCAAATCTAGGAGTTGACATTCCCTCATTCGAAGGTTAATACGGCGACCGTGAGAGTTATATTGACACTCTGACATACATTGACACAATGACATCTAGTGACACATCTAATGACACAATTATACCTAGCGATACCCTGATACCTATTCTCATTCGTACACCAGCTGACACGTAGTGACACTCTGACACATATCGACATTATGCTATCACATAGACATATACTGACACGGTGCCACTGTATACATGGAACCGAGTACTCGTGTACCCGATGTCATATAGTCATGTGATTAGTGTAACGGTTAGTCGGATGGACACATGGACAGTCAGCTGGACAGTCAGATGGACACATGGACAGTCAGATGATACAACGGCACTCTATACACTTATACATGTATGCTTACTTGCTCATGCTTATTTCGGGATTATTTTTCTTGATTCCCGGACAGTTATAGACTTACAAACATCACGATTCATCATAGCCGCTCGTAGATCGTTTTCTCGTAGACCGGTATCACGCTCCAGAGTCTTTATATATATATATATATATATATATATATATATATATATATATATACATATATATATCAGGTGGTCTTCCTCGCCTTCTAGTTCCTTGGGTTAGCTGCCACAGAACCAGATCAGAAAATACCTCGTCTTCTCTTCGTAGGCAATGGCCGGCAAACTTGTATCTTCTTCTTCTGATAATCTTTCTAGTTCTCCATAAAGTATTTCATTCTTGATTTTATTTGTCCAATGGATATTTAAAACCATTCTCAGAATTGTATTATATGTTCCATCCAGATTTTAAAGTAGTGAGTTTGTTAATATCCATGTCTCACAGCCGTATAACAGAACTGATTTAAAAGTTGCAATCATCAGCCATTTTAAACTTCTTACTGAGTTTTGAATAACAGATGTTTCTCATCTGATGGCAGGTTATCCAAGCTTGCGCTTTTCTGATGTTGACATCTTTTTCGCTGCTATCTACACATGCCCCGAGATATTTGAAATCTTCAACTATTTTTAGGTTTATTCCATCGATAGTTTTGTCATATATATGTCAAGAAATCTCGTTAAACCCATGGATGCCTTAACACGAGATCGGCTTCGAATGGACATTATAGCCATATATGGTTATAAGTGAAAACTTCATCTAAATTCCTGGATGGGATGAAAGGACTCCACCAAATAAAAATAACAATATATATATATTATATATATCTGTTAAACTTTACAAGAAAGCACACGTTGAGTAACAGGAACTAATTCCTGTCATATGACATGCAATATGACCCAGCGCGACACACAATATGTCATCCGACATACGTTACGACATATCATTACTTTCACCTTAATTAATCACTTACGTAATAGCATACGGTAACGTAGCTTGGCGATACGCGATATGAGTCATATTATATAATACGCGTCTTGATGACATCATATCGCGCCCATCAAACATTAACAGCTTCATAACATCCTCATAACTGCCTAATATAACAGCCTCATATAACAGCATCTGTCTACACATTAGGCTGTTTTTTATGAGAACGTACGCGATCTGACATCTGACATCTGACACCTATACCGCATAACTCGCATACTATTAACATCACTTTCACCGACAGGAATAAAGCTCATCGATCCGGAAATGAGAGCTCTATCCAAACACCAGGTACGACTAGTATCGCTAGAGTGGTGTTAACACATGTGTACACGCTAGGGGTGCTGCAACAGGGGGGGCGGGGGGATATGACCCACCCCCCCCACTTTAATATCTAGGGCGACCTCCTATGTATTGGTCCCCCCCCCCACTTTTACCACAACATTTATTTTGATTGGTTGGCCCCCCCCTACATAAAAAATCGTTACAGCGTCCTAGGTTAACATATATATTAGTATTATAATGGTGTTAGTATATACTTAATCATTATATTGTTAACATATGTATATATATATATATATATATATATATATATATTAATACAGATATAACTATAAGTAGATATGTTGTCCTCTTATATTTTTAAAATTAATTTTTTTCCGTATTTTACACTTACATAATAATCTATATTGCATCTATAATCTTTGATTCGTGTTTATTTACAAATAATAAAATATTTGTAATACATTATTTGTGTACTCTCAAAATAGTATAAAGATTAACAGCTGATCTTATAGTGTGGGTTTATTTAGTTACACGATAGCCATGATTATGATGATGATGATGAAGATGATAATGATGATTATGATGATGAAGATGATGGTGGTGATGATGATGATGATGATGGTGATGTTATGTAACAATGAAATTATCGCAGTAAACAAAAATTTGAAATTTGTTCGAAAATGTTTGTAATTTATTTACAAATATTGAAAATTATTGTTAATAATTTTAAAAGTTTGCAAATTTTTATGTATTTTTTTTGAAAATAGAACACGAAGTTTGAAAATATTTTAAAATAATGTACGCAAATAATAGAAAATGATTTTCAAAATATTACGAAAATATTTTACAAATAAAACGCAGTTTGAAATTTTTCGAAAATCATTTGATAATTATTTTGTTATTATATTTAGATGGTATTAGTAGGGATACCTATTTAGGTGAAAGTGTCTATACTTTGTGGAGAACCCAAACTTTGCGGCTTGTTATATCTCAATAACTATTGATCCTACAGAAAATCTGTACATATTAAAATTATAGAGAATTACAAAATATTAAGATAGATTTAATTTTAATAAATCAATAACTTTCATTATTGATTACTTTATAGGGTGGTCGAATTTATTATGGTTTTTGCGTAATGTGATTAATGATGATTAAAAAATAATTAAACAATATTTAATATATCTTAATATTGAATAACGTAGTTTTACATGTAGATAAATTATATATTTAATTTTAGAATAATAACGGGTCAAATAATTAATTTAGCGCCACATATCGGAAGTTCTCAGAAAACCCGCTGAGTTTGGGAATTTACCGAAAAGTGTTATTCATAAAAGAAGATATCTACCTTGTAAATGCTGTGTAAATTCTTCATATTAATATATTAACCAAAATTCAAATTATTCGATACATTTATCTATTTTACTTATCCTACAAAGTAAAAGTAAAATCCCCACAAAGTATGTATACTTTCCCGACCTACGTTACGTTCAATTAACATGGGAACAATCGCTTGTTCTCATGTTTATCAAACTATATACATTGTAGATATCCTATATATCATTGATAGGTTACCTGTGTCTACATCTAGTGGAGACAGTGTGTTTTAATTGTTTGTAAAGTACAGTAGGAGCTAGATATATATAGGCTACCATGCATTTTACTACTGATGAATAATAGCCTCTATGCATGTGTATATCAATACCTCCTACAACATTATAGGAAGTGGTTTTATGATATATTATTATACTATGTAGGGTAGGGCTTATACTAGATAGAGCAACGATGTCCATATTAAATAGTGATAGCATATTTGTTATAATACGTTATTAATGGTGCGGCATAGATGGACACAAAATGAATATTAGATGTATTTGAATATGTGTAATTAAAATGAATACATATACATTATACATATTGAACACAAGCTTATTGTAGTCGGCATTGCTGTATTTTTATTATTCTATATTTAATTTCCATACTGGACTCCATTAGAAGAGAACCAATGGTGTGACACCCCACACATACACACACACCCACCCCTTAGTTACTGATAGGGGTAGACATAGAAGAGGAGTTCTCTACCATACTGGATTCCCTCAGCATAGAACCAATGGCTTGACACCCCACACACCCCTTACCACCCCTCACCCCCTAGTTACTGATAGGGGTAGACATAGAAGGGGAGTTCTCTACCATACTGGACTCCTTTAGAAGAGAAACAATGGTATGACACCAAACACATATACCCCTTACACCCCACACACCCCGCCCCCTAGTTACTGATAGGGGTAGACATAGAAGGGGAGTTTTCTTCCATACTGGACTCGCTCAGCAGAGAACCTTCAGCCATTGAGATGAAGGACAAAGTGTGGAGCTCACTTCAGAAACAGTTCAGGAATATCGGCAACTAAAGCGAGTGATGTAGATGCTGCTGCTAGGTTAATGATCATGTACTTTATACTATATATATATACTCTAATATATTTTATGGGGGACAACAGAAAATATGGTATATTATCGTGAAGCCCTTTGGGAGGAAGAGTTATTAAGTATGAGTATTAATAATTATAAGAGTATTAATAGTATATACTAGAAAACAAACAAATTTCTTCTAATAAATATCACTATTATTATTATATCGTATAGCTTATTTAGGAATGTTGCGAGTATTAGTGCAGGCATTCACAACAGTGATTCGAGCGTTATTAATGAACTACTACAATTCTCCGCACTAATCTAATTATCACATACCATTATCACTCAGTGTTGGGTGCTACTGCACTATTTAGTGCTACGAGTGTCAGTACAATTTGATTTTAAAGTGCAAGTACTATAATAAATTCCTCTGAAAGTGTGCAAATAAAATTAAATGTTATATAAAGTGCAATTATTATTTATATAGTATGTATAGAGGGAGATTGTGCATGTTCGCGTATAGATTAGATTTAATAATTACCCAACAATAGTGTTGTTTATATAGCATTTAATTTGTCATGATTATTTCACGATTATATATTTTATATTTTTCCCACTAACGGAATTTAAAAATACGATAAATTAATAAATAAGAAATAAGCTTAACTCATGAAATATTTAAATTATACATATACTTATATACATAAATATATATATATATATATTAATAAGTACACTATTTACACAGGTATACACTTATAAGAACGAAGCATTATATTATCCTATATTCATCTGGACCTATATTATAATTCAATTATTAAAATGTATTTACTCTTTCCTGTTTATTATAATCAACAGTTTTATAATCCTAAATAAATCATATTCAAATATTAAATGATATATTATAACAATTTATTATAAATTACAAAAATGTATAACGTAATAAATGCACATTTATTTAATAATGATATAAAACATAATCACATGACTACTACTTTAATGACACATGTGACGGATAATAACATGAAAGGTCACAGGGTTCACAGGGTTCACAGTTTAGATGCTTTATACTGTTCGAATAAGGACATCAATATGTAAAGAATATCATTAGAATCAGACTCATCGTGGATCACAGAAGCCAGTAGTGCACAATATATATATGTAATACCTGCAATAATAGGCACTGTTACTACAATATACTGTACAGAATTATTAATTAATAATATTAAGTATTTAATAATTCAACAATTAAAAAGTACATATCACATGAATCATATGCTATTATATGATATGATATGATATATAATATCTAATATTAGATTATCAAATTTAACAAATATTTATGATTTATTTATATTTAATTCATTGTAATTATTTATATTGAATTCAATATAATAATTTATATTTGATTCATTATAATAATTTATATTTAATTAATCTTAATAATTTATATTTAATATAATATCTTATAATTCAAACATCCGATTCATTATATTAATTAATTTTTAAATATATAAATATATATATATAAAGTATATTTCGATGCAAATTATAAATGAACTGATGAAGAAAACATCCCTAATACTAAATAATTTAATTTGTGCATGCAAATATTTGTGATATAAGTTCAGGTGATACTTTTATTTATTTTGCTTATCATAGTTATGAGAAATGTTTTTATTTTTTATAAAAATATAAGTATATAATTATATATTTGTTTAAATTAAAAATAAATTTAATTAATATTATATAAATAAAAACATAAGTAATAAAATGTTATGAGTAAATAAATTAAATATAAATATATTATGTATGCACACATATATTATACACAAACACATACAAATAGACACAAATACACACATTGAATAATATTTTGTCCTGAATATTGAATTAATAGACGTAAGGATATTCAGAAGCTATATGTAGCTTATATTAAGAATGTCCTTATAATAATATTGGTGAAATAATAATAATAATAAAATAAGAAAATATAATAATAATAAGGACGTAATACAAGAATATTAATATCGAATATATACATTAATAATAATAGTGCGACTAATAATAATACACTTGTTCATAAAATTAAAATAGTAATAATAATATTATAAAAGCGATTACATTTTAATAGAGATTACATGATATTAAATACTTATTTTTTTGAATAAAATGGGTTAAGTGTGACTAAACAGTTATAAGATTATATATAAAAGATGCATATTGGTAGATTATTCCTGAATATGGGTTCATAATAGGTTATATTAAATTACTTTAATTTGGTATTAACAAATGTATTTTGAATTTATTATTATCCTGCATATTATAAGTTGAGTGTTATATATAAATTATAATTTAAATAAATTTATAATTATTGGTGAAATTTGATAATTCCTAATTCTAAACATAATTTGACAGGCATTATAGAATACCAATTATTTTAAAATTTAAATGTATTGCTTTTTGTAAAGATTATCTACATTGTTTCTATTTTATTGATGATATAAAATTCGTATAGATTTGTTACTAGCTATACTTATATGTTTTGATGTTGAATCATATTATTCCCCCAGATATGAGTACAATAAATATATATATATCAGATTATTATTATAACATTGCGTTATCAACTATACAGTTAAAACAATATATATATATACATGTTACACAATATGTATATTACTCATATAATAATATTAAATAATATTAATTATAAAAGAGATAATTATTAAAGAGATAATATTGGTTAAATAGAAAGATATATATTAAAAAGTAACAATATAGTGGTGTGTATTTTATAACTACAATATAGAATAATGTAAGCATTAATACATAGTGATAAACACCCAATACAGATCATAGATTATACGTATATAGGTACAACTTGAATACTACCCAAGTTCCATCAAACCTTTTATCACGAATGGTTCCCTCTTGTCTCTCGAGTCTTCCATCGTGACCATACGTAAATGATATTTAGGAGGACTGCGAAATTTGGGAGTTTGAGGATCCGGGGAAAGTCTGACCATAATTAAAGTGTTAGGGTTACTAGGGTGATAAGGTGATTATAATGAAGGTGATATACGTATTATATTATAATGAAGGGGATAGATGATAATTACAATAAGTTGTTTCTAATAATGTATAATAATTATATATAAAATGTTGCAATATATATTTCCTTCTAAAGGGCTTCACATTAAGATCTATTAGTTCTCAGTACCGTATATGTGTTGATTATAAACACAGAAGTGTATTCTAGTGCATGTGCACCTCTTATTGAATAAAGTAATTAGATTATAATGAGGGACTGATTCATAAGGAACTATAGCATATGTCTTAAAATAATATAGAAGTGATATAATTGTGTGTTGAGGATTCCACCCAAATAATAATAACATTGTCTAGAATAGAAGGCCTATTGTAATTCTAGGAGCAAGGATATGTTGTCCGATCACTATCTCTGCAATGGTTACTGTTGTACTCCCTATTAAATACTTTTCTAAGGTATATTTCAGGGAATTTAATCTTTGAATCAAAATTATCAGAGATATTAATTTGTAAAATATAATGCAATCATATTTTTAAAGTAGTATTTCTACATAAATATATTATTAAAATACTAATTTATTTATAAATTCAGTTTGAATTATAGGAAGTTTTTCTATTATATTTATTTCATCATTCTAAATAATATATAGTAAATGATTATCTAATGATTTTAATATAATCATACTGAAATCATTAATTTAAAAACATTTTGCATTGATTTGTATATATTATTCTAATATGTACTACTAACAATTTCATTGCTTACATTTATTTTGTTATGAATATAACTATTATGAAAAATATAAATTATTATAACAAGAAATATACTTATTAAATGTTTACTAAATTAATAAAGCACCTATTTCTAAATAATATTAATATAATTAATAAATATATGCATATACTTGATATTTATATTGTAATAAAATAATAATATGATTTTAAATTAATTTTATCTGGTTTCTTAATTTTATCAAAGACATTCATATATTATTAATATCTATGATATAATTAAATACCCATGTTTCCTACTCTATTGGGCGAAGTGACATATTGCAAGTTACATAGACATAATAGATGAACATGTATCTTGGGTTTTGGTTATACTGAAAACATTGACTGTAGTGACTGTTTAACACAAAGAAAGATAGAGAGGGAGAGAGGTAGTGATTGTTTAACTAAAGGACATATAGAGAGGGAGAGAGGAAGTGATTTTTTAACTAAAGGACACATAGAGAGGGAGAGAGGTAGTGATTGTTTAACTCAAGGAAACATAGAGAGGGAGAGAGGTAGTGATTGTTAACTCAAGGAAAGATAGAGAGGGAGAGAGGTAGTGATTGTTTAACTCAAGGAAAGATAGAGAGGGAGAGAGGTAGTGATTGTTTAACTCAAGGAAAGATAGAGAGGGAGAGAGGTAGTGATTGTTTAACTCAAGGAAAGATAGAGAGGGAGAGAGGGAGTGATTGTTTAACTCAAGGAAAGATAGAGAGGGAGAGAGGTAGTGATTGTTTAACACAAGGACACATAGAGAGGGAGAGAGGTAGTGATTGTTTAACACAAGGAAACATAGAGAGGGACAGAGGTAGTGATTGTTTAACTAAAGGAAAGATAGAGAGGGAGAGAGGTAGTGATTGTTTAACTCAAGGAAAGATAGAGAGGGAGAGAGGTAGTGATTGTTTAACTAAAGGAAAGATAGAGAGGGAGAGAGGTAGCGATTGTTTAACTCAAGGAATGATAGAGAGGGAGAGAGGTAGTGATTGTTAACACAAGGAAACATAGAGAGGGAGAGAGGTAGTGATTGTTTAACTCAAGGACACATAGAGAGGGAGAGAGGTAGTGATTGTTTAACACAAGGACACATAGAGAGGGAGAGAGGTAGTGATTGTTTAACTCAAGGAATGATAGAGAGGGAGAGAGGTAGTGATTGTTAACACAAGGAAACATAGAGAGGGAGAGAGGTAGTGATTGTTTAACTCAAGGACACATAGAGAGGGAGAGAGGTAGTGATTGTTTAACACAAGGACACATAGAGAGGGAGAGAGGTAGTGATTGTTAACTCAAGGAAAGATAGAGAGGGAGAGAGGTAGTGATTGTTTAACACAAGGACACATAGAGAGGGAGAGAGGTAGTGATTGTTAACTCAAGGAAAGATAGAGAGGGAGAGAGGTAGTGATTGTTTAACACAAGGACACATAGAGAGGGAGAGAGGTAGTGATTGTTAACACAAGGAAAGATAGAGAGGGAGAGAGGTAGTGATTGTTTAACTCAAGGAAAGATAGAGAGGGAGAGAGGTAGTGACTGTTTAACTCAAGGAAAGATAGAGAGGGAGAGAGGAAGTGATTGTTAACTCAAGGAAACATAGAGAGGGAGAGAGGTAGTGATTGTTTAACTCAAGGAAAGATAGAGAGGGAGAGAGGTAGTGACTGTTTAACTCAAGGAAAGATAGAGAGGGAGAGAGGAAGTGATTGTTAACTCAAGGAAACATAGAGAGGGAGAGAGGTAGTGATTGTTTAACTTAAGGAAACATAGAGAGGGAGTGAGGGAGTGATTGTTTAACTCAAGGAAACATAGAGAGGGAGAGAGGTAGTGATTGTTAACTCAAGGACACATAGAGAGGGAGAGAGGTAGTGATTGTTTAACTCAAGGAAACATAGAGAGGGAGAGAGGTAGTGCTTGTTTAACTCAAGGACACATAGAGAGGGAGAGAGGTAGTGATTGTTTAACTCAAGGAATGATAGAGAGGGAGAGAGGTAGTGATTGTTAACACAAGGAAACATAGAGAGGGAGAGAGGTAGTGATTGTTTAACTCAAGGAAAGATAGAGAGGGAGAGAGGTAGTGACTGTTTAACTCAAGGAAAGATAGAGAGGGAGAGAGGAAGTGATTGTTAACTCAAGGAAACATAGAGAGGGAGAGAGGTACTGATTGTTTAACTCAAGGAAAGATAGAGAGGGAGAGAGGTAGTGACTGTTTAACTCAAGGAAAGATAGAGAGGGAGAGAGGAAGTGATTGTTAACTCAAGGAAACATAGAGAGGGAGAGAGGTAGTGATTGTTTAACTTAAGGAAACATAGAGAGGGAGTGAGGGAGTGATTGTTTAACTCAAGGAAACATAGAGAGGGAGAGAGGTAGTGATTGTTAACTCAAGGACACATAGAGAGGGAGAGAGGTAGTGATTGTTTAACTCAAGGAAACATAGAGAGGGAGAGAGGTAGTGCTTGTTTAACTCAAGGACACATAGAGAGGGAGAGAGGTAGTGATTGTTAACTCAAGGAAACATAGAGAGGGAGAGAGGTAGTGATTGTTTAACTCAAGGAATGATAGAGAGGGAGAGAGGTAGTGATTGTTTAACACAAGGAAACATAGAGAGGGAGAGAGGTAGTGATTGTTTAACACAAGGAAACATAGAGAGGGAGAGAGGTAGTGATTGTTTAACACAAGGAAAGATAGAGAGGGAGAGAGGTAGTGATTGTTAACTCAAGGACACATAGAGAGGGAGAGAGGGAGTGATTGTTTAACTCAAGGAAAGATAGAGAGGGAGAGAGGTAGTGATTGTTTAACTCAAGGAAACATAGAGAGGGAGAGAGATAGTGATTGTTTAACTCAAGGAAAGATAGAGAGGGAGAGAGGGAGTGATTGTTTAACTCAAGGAAAGATAGAGAGGGAGAGAGGTAGTGATTGTTTAACACAAGGAAACATAGAGAGGGAGAGAGGTAGTGATTGTTTAACACAAGGAAAGATAGAGAGGGAGAGAGGTAGTGATTGTTAACTCAAGGACACATAGAGAGGGAGAGAGGGAGTGATTTTTTAACTCAAGGACACATAGAGAGGGAGAGAGGTAGTGATTGTCAACTCAAGGAAAGATAGAGAGGGAGAGAGGTAGTGATTGTTTAACTCAAGGAAACATAGAGAGGGAGAGAGATAGTGATTGTTTAACTCAATGAAAGATAGAGAGGGAGAGAGGGAGTGATTGTTTAACTCAAGGAAAGATAGAGAGGGAGAGAGGTAGTGATTGTTTAACTCAAGGACACATAGAGAGGTAGAGAGGTAGTGATTGTTTAACACAAGGACACATAGAGAGGGAGAGAGGTAGTGCTTGTTAACTCAAGGAAAGATAGAGAGGGAGAGAGGAAGTGATTGTTAACTCAAGTAAACATAGAGAGGGAGAAAGGTAGTGATTGTTTAACTCAAGGACACATAGAGAGGGAGAGAGGGAGTGATTGTTTAACTCAAGGAAAGATAGAGAGGGAGAGAGGTAGTGATTGTTAACTCAAGGACACATAGAGAGGGAGAGAGGTAGTGATTGTTAACTCAAGGACACATAGAGAGGGAGAGAGGTAGTGATTGTTTAACTTAAGGAAACATAGAGAGGGAGTGAGGGAGTGATTGTTTAACTCAAGGAAACATAGAGAGGGAGAGAGGTAGTGATTGTTAACTCAAGGAAACATAGAGATGGAGAGAGGTAGTGATTGTTTAACTCAAGGAAACATAGAGAGGGAGAGAGGTAGTGACTGTTTAACTCAAGGAAAGATAGAGAGGGAGAGAGGAAGTGATTGTTAACTCAAGGAAACATAGAGAGGGAGAGAGGTAGTGATTGTTTAACTTAAGGAAACATAGAGAGGGAGTGAGGGAGTGATTGTTTAACTCAAGGAAACATAGAGAGGGAGAGAGGTAGTGATTGTTAACTCAAGGACACATAGAGAGGGAGAGAGGTAGTGATTGTTTAACTCAAGGAAACATAGAGAGGGAGAGAGGTAGTGCTTGTTTAACTCAAGGACACATAGAGAGGGAGAGAGGTAGTGATTGTTAACTCAAGGAAACATAGAGAGGGAGAGAGGTAGTGATTGTTTAACTCAAGGAATGATAGAGAGGGAGAGAGGTAGTGATTGTTTAACACAAGGAAACATAGAGAGGGAGAGAGGTAGTGATTGTTTAACACAAGGAAACATAGAGAGGGAGAGAGGTAGTGATTGTTTAACACAAGGAAAGATAGAGAGGGAGAGAGGTAGTGATTGTTAACTCAAGGACACATAGAGAGGGAGAGAGGGAGTGATTGTTTAACTCAAGGAAAGATAGAGAGGGAGAGAGATAGTGATTGTTTAACTCAAGGAAAGATAGAGGGGAGAGAGGGAGTGATTGTTTAACTCAAGGAAAGATAAGGAGGGAGAGAGGTAGTGATTGTTTAACACAAGGAAACATAGAGAGGGAGAGAGGTAGTGATTGTTTAACACAAGGAAAGATAGAGAGGGAGAGAGGTAGTGATTGTTAACTCAAGGACACATAGAGAGGGAGAGAGGGAGTGATTTTTTAACTCAAGGACACATAGAGAGGGAGAGAGGTAGTGATTGTCAACTCAAGGAAAGATAGAGAGGGAGAGAGGTAGTGATTGTTTAACTCAAGGAAACATAGAGAGGGAGAGAGATAGTGATTGTTTAACTCAATGAAAGATAGAGAGGGAGAGAGGGAGTGATTGTTTAACTCAAGGAAAGATAGAGAGGGAGAGAGGTAGTGATTGTTTAACTCAAGGACACATAGAGAGGTAGAGAGGTAGTGATTGTTTAACACAAGGACACATAGAGAGGGAGAGAGGTAGTGCTTGTTAACTCAAGGAAAGATAGAGAGGGAGAGAGGAAGTGATTGTTAACTCAAGTAAACATAGAGAGGGAGAAAGGTAGTGATTGTTTAACTCAAGGACACATAGAGAGGGAGAGAGGGAGTGATTGTTTAACTCAAGGAAAGATAGAGAGGGAGAGAGGTAGTGATTGTTAACTCAAGGACACATAGAGAGGGAGAGAGGTAGTGATTGTTAACTCAAGGACACATAGAGAGGGAGAGAGGTAGTTATTGTTAACTCAAGGAAAGATAGAGAGGGAGAGAGGTAGTGATTGTTAACTCAAGGACACATAGAGAGGGAGAGAGGGAGTGATTTTTTAACTCAAGGAAAGATAGAGAGGGAGAGAGGTAGTGATTGTTTAACTCAAGGAAACATAGAGAGGGAGAGAGATAGTGATTGTTTAACTCAAGGAAAGATAGAGAGGGAGAGAGGGAGTGATTGTTTAACTCAAGGAAAGATAGAGAGGGAGAGAGGTAGTGATTGTTAACTCAAGGACACATAGAGAGGGAGAGAGATAGTGATTGTTAACTCAAGGAAAGATAGAGAGGGAGAGAGGAAGTGATTGTTTAACTCAATGACACATAGAGAGGGAGAGAGGTAGTGATTGTTAACTCAAGGACACATAGAGAGGGAGAGAGGGAGTGATTGTTTAACTCAAGGAAAGATAGAGAGGGAGAGAGGTAGTGATTGTTAACTCAAGGACACATAGAGAGGGAGAGAGGTAGTGATTGTTAACTCAAGGAAAGATAGAGAGGGAGAGAGGTAGTGATTGTTTAACTCAGGGACACATAGAGAGGGAGAGAGGTAGTGATTGTTAACTCAAGGACACATAGAGAGGGAGAGAGGGAGTGATTGTTTAACTCAAGGAAAGATAGAGAAGGAGAGAGGTAGCGATTGTTAACTCAAGGAAAGATAGAGAGGGAGAGAGGTAGTGATTGTTAACTCAAGGAAACATAGAGAGGGAGAGAGGTAGTGATTGTTAACTCAAGGATACATAGAGAGGGAGAGAGGTAGTGATTGTTAACTCAAGGACACATAGAGAGGGAGAGAGGTAGTTATTGTTAACTCAAGGAAATATAGAGAGGGAGAGAGGTAGTGATTGTTAACTCAAGGACACATAGAGAGGGAGAGAGGTAGTTATTGTTAACTCAAGGAAAGATAGAGAGGGAGAGAGGTAGTGATTGTTAACTCAAGGACACATAGAGAGGGAGAGAGGTAGTGATTGTTAACTCAAGGACACATAGAGAGGGAGAGAGGTAGTGATTGTTAACTTAAGGACATATAGAGAGGGAAAGAGGTAGTGATTGTTTAACTCAAGGACACATAGAGAGGGAGAGAGGTAGTGATTGTTTAACTCAAGGAAAGATAGAGAGGGAGAGAGGTAGTGATTGTTAACTCAAGGACACATAGAGAGGGAGAGAGGTAGTGATTGTTTAACTCAAGGAATGATAGAGAGGAAGAGAGGTAGTGATTGTTTAACACAAGGAAACATAGAGAGGAAGAGAGGTAGTGATTGTTTAACACAAGGAAACATAGAGAGGGAGAGAGGTAGTGATTGTTTAACACAAGGAAACATAGAGAGGAAGAGAGGTAGTGATTGTTTAACACAAGGAAACATAGAGAGGGAGAGAGGTAGTAATTGTTTAACACAAGGAAACATAGAGAGGGAGAGAGGTAGTGATTGTTTAACACAAGGAAAGATAGAGAGGGAGAGAGGAAGTGATTGTTAACTCAAGTAAACATAGAGAGGGAGAAAGGTAGTGATTGTTTAACTCAAGGACACATAGAGAGGGAGAGAGGGAGTGATTGTTTAACTCAAGGAAAGATAGAGAGGGAGAGAGGTAGTGATTGTTAACTCAAGGACACATAGAGAGGGAGAGAGGTAGTGATTGTTAACTCAAGGACACATAGAGAGGGAGAGAGGTGGTTATTGTTAACTCAAGGAAAGATAGAGAGGGAGAGAGGTAGTGATTGTTAACTCAAGGACACATAGAGAGGGAGAGAGGGAGTGATTTTTTAACTCAAGGACACATAGAGAGGGAGAGAGGTAGTGATTGTCAACTCAAGGAAAGATAGAGAGGGAGAGAGGTAGTGATTGTTTAACTCAAGGAAACATAGAGAGGGAGAGAGATAGTGATTGTTTAACTCAAGGAAAGATAGAGAGGGAGAGAGGGAGTGATTGTTTAACTCAAGGAAAGATAGAGAGGGAGAGAGGTAGTGATTGTTTAACTCAAGGACACATAGATAGGTAGAGAGGTAGTGATTGTTTAACACAAGGACACATAGAGAGGGAGAGAGGTAGTGCTTGTTAACTCAAGGAAAGATAGAGAGGGAGAGAGGAAGTGATTGTTAACTCAAGGAAAGATAGAGAGGGAGAGAGGTAGTGATTGTTAACTCAAGGACACATAGAGAGGGAGAGAGGGAGTGATTTTTTAACTCAAGGAAAGATAGAGAGGGAGAGAGGTAGTGATTGTTTAACTCAAGGAAAGATAGAGAGGGAGAGAGGGAGTGATTGTTTAACTCAAGGAAAGATAGAGAGGGAGAGAGGTAGTGATTGTTAACTCAAGGACACATAGAGAGGGAGAGAGGTAGTGATTGTTAACTCAAGGAAAGATAGAGAGGGAGAGAGGAAGTGATTGTTTAACTCAATGACACATAGAGAGGGAGAGAGGTAGTGATTGTTAACTCAAGGACACATAGAGAGGGAGAGAGGGAGTGATTGTTTAACTCAAGGAAAGATAGAGAGGGAGAGAGGTAGTGATTGTTAACTCAAGGACACATAGAGAGGGAGAGAGGTAGTGATTGTTAACTCAAGGAAAGATAGAGAGGGAGAGAGGTAGTGATTGTTTAACTCAAGGACACATAGAGAGGGAGAGAGGTAGTGATTGTTAACTCAAGGACACATAGAGAGGGAGAGAGGGAGTGATTGTTTAACTCAAGGAAAGATAGAGAGGGAGAGAGGTAGCGATTGTTAACTCAAGGAAAGATAGAGAGGGAGAGAGGTAGTGATTGTTAACTCAAGGAAACATAGAGAGGGAGAGAGGTAGTGATTGTTAACTCAAGGATACATAGAGAGGGAGAGAGGTAGTGATTGTTAACTCAAGGACACATAGAGAGGGAGAGAGGTAGTTATTGTTAACTCAAGGAAATATAGAGAGGGAGAGAGGTAGTGATTGTTAACTCAAGGACACATAGAGAGGGAGAGAGGTAGTGATTGTTAACTCAAGGACACATAGAGAGGGAGAGAGGTAGTTATTGTTAACTCAAGGAAAGATAGAGAGGGAGAGAGGTAGTGATTGTTAACTCAAGGACACATAGAGAGGGAGAGAGGTAGTGATTGTTAACTCAAGGACACATAGAGAGGGAGAGAGGTAGTGATTGTTAACTCAAGGACATATAGAGAGGGAAAGAGGTAGTGATTGTTTAACTCAAGGACACATAGAGAGGGAGAGAGGTAGTGATTGTTTAACTCAAGGAAAGATAGAGAGGGAGAGAGGTAGTGATTGTTTAACTCAAGGAAACATAGAGAGGGAGAGAGATAGTGATTGTTTAACTCAAGGAAAGATAGAGAGGGAGAGAAGGAGTGATTATTTAACTCAAGGAAAGATAGAGAGGGAGAGAGGTAGTGATTGTTTAACTCAAGGACACATAGAGAGGGAGAGAGGTAGTGATTGTTTAACACAAGGACACATAGAGAGGGAGAGAGGTAGTGCTTGTTAACTCAAGGAAAGATAGATAGGGAGAGAGGAAGTGATTGTTTAACTCAAGGAAAGATAGAGAGGGAGAGAGGTAGTGATTGTTTAACTCAAGGAAAGATAGAGAGGGAGAGAGGGAGTGATTGTTTAACTCAAGGAATGATAGAGAGGAAGAGAGGTAGTGATTGTTTAACTCAAGGACACATAGAGAGGGAGAGAGGTAGTGATTGTTTAACTCAAGGAAAGATAGAGAGGGAGAGAGGTAGTGATTGTTAACTCAAGGAAAGATAGAGAGGGAGAGAGGTAGTGATTGTTTAACTCAAGGACACATAGAGAGGGAGAGAGGTAGTGATTGTTAACTCAAGGACACATAGAGAGGGAGAGAGGGAGTGATTGTTTAACTCAAGGAAAGATAGAGAGGGAGAGAGGTAGCGATTGTTAACTCAAGGAAAGATAGAGAGGGAGAGAGGTAGTGATTGTTAACTCAAGGAAACATAGAGAGGGAGAGAGGTAGTGATTGTTAACTCAAGGATACATAGAGAGGGAGAGAGGTAGTGATTGTTAACTCAAGGACACATAGAGAGGGAGAGAGGTAGTTATTGTTAACTCAAGGAAATATAGAGAGGGAGAGAGGGAGTGATTGTTTAACTCAAGGAAAGATAGAGAGGGAGAGAGGTAGTGATTGTTAACTCAAGGACACATAGAGAGGGAGAGAGGTAGTGATTGTTAACTCAAGGAAAGATAGAGAGGGAGAGAGGTATTGATTGTTTAACTCAAGGACACATAGAGAGGGAGAGAGGTAGTGATTGTTAACTCAAGGACACATAGAGAGGGAGAGAGGGAGTGATTGTTTAACTCAAGGAAAGATAGAGAGGGAGAGAGGTAGCGATTGTTAACTCAAGGAAAGATAGAGAGGGAGAGAGGTAGTGATTGTTAACTCAAGGAAACATAGAGAGGGAGAGAGGTAGTGATTGTTAACTCAAGGATACATAGAGAGGGAGAGAGGTAGTGATTGTTAACTCAAGGACACATAGAGAGGGAGAGAGGTAGTTATTGTTAACTCAAGGAAATATAGAGAGGGAGAGAGGTAGTGATTGTTAACTCAAGGACACATAGAGAGGGAGAGAGGTAGTGATTGTTAACTCAAGGACACATAGAGAGGGAGAGAGGTAGTTATTGTTAACTCAAGGAAAGATAGAGAGGGAGAGAGGTAGTGATTGTTAACTCAAGGACACATAGAGAGGGAGAGAGGTAGTGATTGTTAACTCAAGGACACATAGAGAGGGAGAGAGGTAGTGATTGTTAACTCAAGGACATATAGAGAGGGAAAGAGGTAGTGATTGTTTAACTCAAGGACACATAGAGAGGGAGAGAGGTAGTGATTGTTTAACTCAAGGAAAGATAGAGAGGGAGAGAGGTAGTGATTGTTTAACTCAAGGAAACATAGAGAGGGAGAGAGATAGTGATTGTTTAACTCAAGGAAAGATAGAGAGGGAGAGAAGGAGTGATTGTTTAACTCAAGGAAAGATAGAGAGGGAGAGAGGTAGTGATTGTTTAACTCAAGGACACATAGAGAGGGAGAGAGGTAGTGATTGTTTAACACAAGGACACATAGAGAGGGAGAGAGGTAGTGCTTGTTAACTCAAGGAAAGATAGAGAGGGAGAGAGGAAGTGATTGTTTAACTCAAGGACACATAGAGAGGGAGAGAGGTAGTGATTGTTTAACTCAAGGAAAGATAGAGAGGGAGAGAGGTAGTGATTGTTAACTCAAGGAAAGATAGAGAGGGAGAGAGGTAGTGATTGTTTAACTCAAGGACACATAGAGAGGGAGAGAGGTAGTGATTGTTAACTCAAGGACACATAGAGAGGGAGAGAGGGAGTGATTGTTTAACTCAAGGAAAGATAGAGAGGGAGAGAGGTAGCGATTGTTAACTCAAGGAAAGATAGAGAGTGAGAGAGGTAGTGATTGTTAACTCAAGGAAACATAGAGAGGGAGAGAGGTAGTGATTGTTAACTCAAGGATACATAGAGAGGGAGAGAGGTAGTGATTGTTAACTCAAGGACACATAGAGAGGGAGAGAGGTAGTTATTGTTAACTCAAGGAAATATAGAGAGGGAGAGAGGGAGTGATTGTTTAACTCAAGGAAAGATAGAGAGGGAGAGAGGTAGTGATTGTTAACTCAAGGACACATAGAGAGGGAGAGAGGTAGTGATTGTTAACTCAAGGAAAGATAGAGAGGGAGAGAGGTAGTGATTGTTTAACTCAAGGACACATATAGAGGGAGAGAGGTAGTGATTGTTAACTCAAGGACACATAGAGAGGGAGAGAGGGAGTGATTGTTTAACTCAAGGAAAGATAGAGAGGGAGAGAGGTAGCGATTGTTAACTCAAGGAAAGATAGAGAGGGAGAGAGGTAGTGATTGTTAACTCAAGGAAACATAGAGAGGGAGAGAGGTAGTGATTGTTAACTCAAGGATACATAGAGAGGGAGAGAGGTAGTGATTGTTAACTCAAGGAAACATAGAGAGGGAGAGAGGTAGTTATTGTTAACTCAAGGAAATATAGAGAGGGAGAGAGGTAGTGATTGTTAACTCAAGGACACATAGAGAGGGAGAGAGGTAGTGATTGTTAACTCAAGGACACATAGAGAGGGAGAGAGGTAGTTATTGTTAACTCAAGGAAAGATAGAGAGGGAGAGAGGTAGTGATTGTTAACTCAAGGACACATAGAGAGGGAGAGAGGTAGTGATTGTTAACTCAAGGACACATAGAGAGGGAGAGAGGTAGTGATTGTTAACTCAAGGACATATAGAGAGGGAAAGAGGTAGTGATTGTTTAACTCAAGGACACATAGAGAGGGAGAGAGGTAGTGATTGTTTAACTCAAGGAAAGATAGAGAGGGAGAGAGGTAGTGATTGTTTAACTCAAGGAAACATAGAGAGGGAGAGAGATAGTGATTGTTTAACTCAAGGAAAGATAGAGAGGGAGAGAAGGAGTGATTGTTTAACTCAAGGAAAGATAGAGAGGGAGAGAGGTAGTGATTGTTTAACTCAAGGACACATAGAGAGGGAGAGAGGTAGTGATTGTTTAACACAAGGACACATAGAGAGGGAGAGAGGTAGTGCTTGTTAACTCAAGGAAAGATAGAGAGGGAGAGAGGAAGTGATTGTTTAACTCAAGGAAAGATAGAGAGGGAGAGAGGTAGTGATTGTTTAACTCAAGGAAAGATAGAGAGGGAGAGAGGGAGTGATTGTTTAACTCAAGGAATGATAGAGAGGAAGAGAGGTAGTGATTGTTTAACTCAAGGACACATAGAGAGGGAGAGAGGTAGTGATTGTTTAACTCAAGGAAAGATAGAGAGGGAGAGAGGTAGTGATTGTTTAACTCAAGGAAACATAGAGAGGGAGAGAGATAGTGATTGTTTAACTCAAGGAAAGATAGAGAGGGAGAGAGGTAGTGATTGTTTAACTCAAGGAAAGATAGAGAGGGAGAGAGGGAGTGATTGTTTAACTCAAGGAATGATAGAGAGGAAGAGAGGTAGTGATTGTTTAACTCAAGGACACATAGAGAGGGAGAGAGGTAGTGATTGTTTAACTCAAGAAAAGATAGAGAGGGAGAGAGGTAGTGATTGTTTAACTCAAGGAAACATAGAGAGGGAGAGAGATAGTGATTGTTTAACTCAAGGAAATATAGAGAGGGAGAGAGGTAGTGATTGTTTAACTCAAGGAAAGATAGAGAGGGAGAGAGGGAGTGATTGTTTAACTCAAGGAAAGATAGAGAGGGAGAGAGGTAGTGATTGTTAACTCAAGGAAAGATAGAGAGGGAGAGAGGTAGTGATTGTTTAACTCAAGGACACGTAGAGAGGGAGAGAGATAGTGATTGTTTAACTCAAGGAAAGATAGAGAGGGAGAGAGGGAGTGATTGTTAACTCAAGTAAACATAGAGAGGGAGAAAGGTAGTGATTGTTTAACTCAAGGACACATAGAGAGGGAGAGAGGGAGTGATTGTTTAACTCAAGGACACATAGAGAGGAAGAGAGGTAGTGATTGTTAACTCAAGGACACATAGAGAGGGAGAGAGGTAGTGATTGTTTAACTCAAGGAATGATAGAGAGGAAGAGAGGTAGTGATTGTTTAACACAAGGAAACATAGAGAGGGAGAGAGGTAGTGATTGTTTAACACAAGGAAACATAGAGAGGGAGAGAGGTAGTGATTGTTTAACACAAGGAAAGATAGAGAGGGAGAGAGGTAGTGATTGTTAACTCAAGGACACATAGAGAGGGAGAGAGGTAGTGATTGTCAACTCAAGGAAAGATAGAGAGGGAGAGAGGTAGTGATTGTTTAACTCAAGGAAACATAGAGAGGGAGAGAGATAGTGATTGTTTAACTCAAGGAAAGATAGAGAGGGAGAGAGGGAGTGATTGATTAACTCAAGGAAAGATAGAGAGGGAGAGAGGTAGTGATTGTTTAACACAAGGAAACATAGAGAGGGAGAGAGGTAGTGATTGTTTAACACAAGGAAACATAGAGAGGGAGAGAGGTAGTGATTGTTTAACACAAGGAAAGATAGAGAGGGAGAGAGGTAGTGATTGTTAACTCAAGGACACATAGAGAGGGAGAGAGGTAGTGATTGTCAACTCAAGGAAAGATAGAGATGGAGAGAGGTAGTGATTGTTTAACTCAAGGAAATATAGAGAGGGAGAGAGATAGTGATTGTTTAACTCAAGGAAAGATAGAGAGGGAGAGAGGGAGTGATTGTTTAACTCAAGGAAAGATAGAGAGGGAGAGAGGTAGTGATTGTTTAACTCAAGGACACATAGAGAGGTAGAGAGGTAGTGATTGTTTAACACAAGGACACATAGAGAGGGAGAGAGGTAGTGCTTGTTAACTCAAGGAAAGATAGAGAGGGAAAGAGGAAGTGATTGTTAACTCAAGTAAACATAGAGAGGGAGAAAGGTAGTGATTGTTTAACTCAAGGACACATAGAGAGGGAGAGAGGGAGTGATTGTTTAACTCAAGGACACATAGAGAGGAAGAGAGGTAGTGATTGTTAACTCAAGGACACATAGAGAGGGAGAGAGGTAGTGATTGTTTAACTCAAGGAATGATAGAGAGGAAGAGAGGTAGTGATTGTTTAACACAAGGAAACATAGAGAGGAAGAGAGGTAGTGATGGTTTAACACAAGGAAACATAGAGAGGGAGAGAGGTAGTGATTGTTTAACACAAGGAAACATAGAGAGGAAGAGAGGTAGTGATTGTTTAACACAAGGAAACATAGAGAGGGAGAGAGGTAGTGATTGTTAACTCAAGGACACATAGAGAGGGAGAGAGGGAGTGATTGTTTAACTCAAGGAAAGATAGAGAGGGAGAGAGGTAGCGATTGTTAACTCAAGGAAAGATAGAGAGTGAGAGAGGTAGTGATTGTTAACTCAAGGAAACATAGAGAGGGAGAGAGGTAGTGATTGTTAACTCAAGGATACATAGAGAGGGAGAGAGGTAGTGATTGTTAACTCAAGGACACATAGAGAGGGAGAGAGGTAGTTATTGTTAACTCAAGGAAATATAGAGAGGGAGAGAGGGAGTGATTGTTTAACTCAAGGAAAGATAGAGAGGGAGAGAGGTAGTGATTGTTAACTCAAGGACACATAGAGAGGGAGAGAGGTAGTGATTGTTAACTCAAGGAAAGATAGAGAGGGAGAGAGGTAGTGATTGTTTAACTCAAGGACACATATAGAGGGAGAGAGGTAGTGATTGTTAACTCAAGGACACATAGAGAGGGAGAGAGGGAGTGATTGTTTAACTCAAGGAAAGATAGAGAGGGAGAGAGGTAGCGATTGTTAACTCAAGGAAAGATAGAGAGGGAGAGAGGTAGTGATTGTTAACTCAAGGAAACATAGAGAGGGAGAGAGGTAGTGATTGTTAACTCAAGGATACATAGAGAGGGAGAGAGGTAGTGATTGTTAACTCAAGGAAACATAGAGAGGGAGAGAGGTAGTTATTGTTAACTCAAGGAAATATAGAGAGGGAGAGAGGTAGTGATTGTTAACTCAAGGACACATAGAGAGGGAGAGAGGTAGTGATTGTCAACTCAAGGAAAGATAGAGAGGGAGAGAGGTAGTGATTGTTTAACTCAAGGAAACATAGAGAGGGAGAGAGATAGTGATTGTTTAACTCAAGGAAAGATAGAGAGGGAGAGAGGGAGTGATTGATTAACTCAAGGAAAGATAGAGAGGGAGAGAGGTAGTGATTGTTTAACACAAGGAAACATAGAGAGGGAGAGAGGTAGTGATTGTTTAACACAAGGAAACATAGAGAGGGAGAGAGGTAGTGATTGTTTAACACAAGGAAAGATAGAGAGGGAGAGAGGTAGTGATTGTTAACTCAAGGACACATAGAGAGGGAGAGAGGTAGTGATTGTCAACTCAAGGAAAGATAGAGAGGGAGAGAGGTAGTGATTGTTTAACTCAAGGAAATATAGAGAGGGAGAGAGATAGTGATTGTTTAACTCAAGGAAAGATAGAGAGGGAGAGAGGGAGTGATTGTTTAACTCAAGGAAAGATAGAGAGGGAGAGAGGTAGTGATTGTTTAACTCAAGGACACATAGAGAGGTAGAGAGGTAGTGATTGTTTAACACAAGGACACATAGAGAGGGAGAGAGGTAGTGCTTGTTAACTCAAGGAAAGATAGAGAGGGAAAGAGGAAGTGATTGTTAACTCAAGTAAACATAGAGAGGGAGAAAGGTAGTGATTGTTTAACTCAAGGACACATAGAGAGGGAGAGAGGGAGTGATTGTTTAACTCAAGGACACATAGAGAGGAAGAGAGGTAGTGATTGTTAACTCAAGGACACATAGAGAGGGAGAGAGGTAGTGATTGTTTAACTCAAGGAATGATAGAGAGGAAGAGAGGTAGTGATTGTTTAACACAAGGAAACATAGAGAGGAAGAGAGGTAGTGATTGTTTAACACAAGGAAACATAGAGAGGGAGAGAGGTAGTGATTGTTTAACACAAGGAAACATAGAGAGGAAGAGAGGTAGTGATTGTTTAACACAAGGAAACATAGAGAGGGAGAGAGGTAGTGATTGTTTAACACAAGGAAACATAGAGAGGGAGAGAGGTAGTGATTGTTTAACACAAGGAAAGATAGAGAGGGAGAGAGGTAGTGATTGTTTAACTCAAGGACACATAGAGAGGGAGAGAGGTAATGATTGTTAACTCAAGGACACATAGAGAGGGAGAGAGGGAGTGATTGTTTAACTCAAGGAAAGATAGAGAGGGAGAGAGGTAGCGATTGTTAACTCAAGGAAAGATAGAGAGTGAGAGAGGTAGTGATTGTTAACTCAAGGAAACATAGAGAGGGAGAGAGGTAGTGATTGTTAACTCAAGGATACATAGAGAGGGAGAGAGGTAGTGATTGTTAACTCAAGGACACATAGAGAGGGAGAGAGGTAGTTATTGTTAACTCAAGGAAATATAGAGAGGGAGAGAGGGAGTGATTGTTTAACTCAAGGAAAGATAGAGAGGGAGAGAGGTAGTGATTGTTAACTCAAGGACATATAGAGAGGGAGAGAGGTAGTGATTGTTAACTCAAGGAAAGATAGAGAGGGAGAGAGGTAGTGATTGTTTAACTCAAGGACACATATAGAGGGAGAGAGGTAGTGATTGTTAACTCAAGGACACATAGAGAGGGAGAGAGGGAGTGATTGTTTAACTCAAGGAAAGATAGAGAGGGAGAGAGGTAGCGATTGTTAACTCAAGGAAAGATAGAGAGGGAGAGAGGTAGTGATTGTTAACTCAAGGAAACATAGAGAGGGAGAGAGGTAGTGATTGTTAACTCAAGGATACATAGAGAGGGAGAGAGGTAGTGATTGTTAACTCAAGGAAACATAGAGAGGGAGAGAGGTAGTTATTGTTAACTCAAGGAAATATAGAGAGGGAGAGAGGTAGTGATTGTTAACTCAAGGACACATAGAGAGGGAGAGAGGTAGTGATTGTTAACTCAAGGACACATAGAGAGGGAGAGAGGTAGTTATTGTTAACTCAAGGAAAGATAGAGAGGGAGAGAGGTAGTGATTGTTAACTCAAGGACACATAGAGAGGGAGAGAGGTAGTGATTGTTAACTCAAGGATACATAGAGAGGGAGAGAGGTAGTGATTGTTAACTCAAGGACATATAGAGAGGGAAAGAGGTAGTGATTGTTTAACTCAAGGACACATAGAGAGGGAGAGAGGTAGTGATTGTTTAACTCAAGGAAAGATAGAGAGGGAGAGAGGTAGTGATTGTTTAACTCAAGGAAACATAGAGAGGGAGAGAGATAGTGAATGTTTAACTCAAGGAAAGATAGAGAGGGAGAGAAGGAGTGATTGTTTAACTCAAGGAAAGATAGAGAGGGAGAGAGGTAGTGATTGTTTAACTCAAGGACACATAGAGAGGGAGAGAGGTAGTGATTGTTTAACACAAGGACACATAGAGAGGGAGAGAGGTAGTGCTTGTTAACTCAAGGAAAGATAGAGAGGGAGAGAGGAAGTGATTGTTTAACTCAAGGAAAGATAGAGAGGGAGAGAGGTAGTGATTGTTTAACTCAAGGAAAGATAGAGAGGGAGAGAGGGAGTGATTGTTTAACTCAAGGAATGATAGAGAGGAAGAGAGGTAGTGATTGTTTAACTCAAGGACACATAGAGAGGGAGAGAGGTAGTGATTGTTTAACTCAAGGAAAGATAGAGAGGGAGAGAGGTAGTGATTGTTTAACTCAAGGAAACATAGAGAGGGAGAGAGATAGTGATTGTTTAACTCAAGGAAAGATAGAGAGGGAGAGAGGTAGTGATTGTTTAACTCAAGGAAAGATAGAGAGGGAGAGAGGGAGTGATTGTTTAACTCAAGGAATGATAGAGAGGAAGAGAGGTAGTGATTGTTTAACTCAAGGACACATAGAGAGGGAGAGAGGTAGTGATTGTTTAACTCAAGAAAAGATAGAGAGGGAGAGAGGTAGTGATTGTTTAACTCAAGGAAACATAGAGAGGGAGAGAGATAGTGATTGTTTAACTCAAGGAAATATAGAGAGGGAGAGAGGTAGTGATTGTTTAACTCAAGGAAAGATAGAGAGGGAGAGAGGGAGTGATTGTTTAACTCAAGGAAAGATAGAGAGGGAGAGAGGTAGTGATTGTTAACTCAAGGAAAGATAGAGAGGGAGAGAGGTAGTGATTGTTTAACTCAAGGACACGTAGAGAGGGAGAGAGATAGTGATTGTTTAACTCAAGGAAAGATAGAGAGGGAGAGAGGGAGTGATTGTTAACTCAAGTAAACATAGAGAGGGAGAAAGGTAGTGATTGTTTAACTCAAGGACACATAGAGAGGGAGAGAGGGAGTGATTGTTTAACTCAAGGACACATAGAGAGGAAGAGAGGTAGTGATTGTTAACTCAAGGACACATAGAGAGGGAGATAGGTAGTGATTGTTTAACTCAAGGAATGATAGAGAGGAAGAGAGGTAGTGATTGTTTAACACAAGGAAACATAGAGAGGGAGAGAGGTAGTGATTGTTTAACACAAGGAAACATAGAGAGGGAGAGAGGTAGTGATTGTTTAACACAAGGAAAGATAGAGAGGGAGAGAGGTAGTGATTGTTAACTCAAGGACACATAGAGAGGGAGAGAGGTAGTGATTGTCAACTCAAGGAAAGATAGAGAGGGACAGAGGTAGTGATTGTTTAACTCAAGGAAACATAGAGAGGGAGAGAGATAGTGATTGTTTAACTCAAGGAAAGATAGAGAGGGAGAGAGGGAGTGATTGATTAACTCAAGGAAAGATAGAGAGGGAGAGAGGTAGTGATTGTTTAACACAAGGAAACATAGAGAGGGAGAGAGGTAGTGATTGTTTAACACAAGGAAACATAGAGAGGGAGAGAGGTAGTGATTGTTTAACACAAGGAAAGATAGAGAGGGAGAGAGGTAGTGATTGTTAACTCAAGGACACATAGAGAGGGAGAGAGGTAGTGATTGTCAACTCAAGGAAAGATAGAGAGGGATAGAGGTAGTGATTGTTTAACTCAAGGAAATATAGAGAGGGAGAGAGATAGTGATTGTTTAACTCAAGGAAAGATAGAGAGGGAGAGAGGGAGTGATTGTTTAACTCAAGGAAAGATAGAGAGGGAGAGAGGTAGTGATTGTTTAACTCAAGGACACATAGAGAGGTAGAGAGGTAGTGATTGTTTAACACAAGGACACATAGAGAGGGAGAGAGGTAGTGCTTGTTAACTCAAGGAAAGATAGAGAGGGAAAGAGGAAGTGATTGTTAACTCAAGTAAACATAGAGAGGGAGAAAGGTAGTGATTGTTTAACTCAAGGACACATAGAGAGGGAGAGAGGGAGTGATTGTTTAACTCAAGGACACATAGAGAGGAAGAGAGGTAGTGATTGTTAACTCAAGGACACATAGAGAGGGAGAGAGGTAGTGATTGTTTAACTCAAGGAATGATAGAGAGGAAGAGAGGTAGTGATTGTTTAACACAAGGAAACATAGAGAGGAAGAGAGGTAGTGATTGTTTAACACAAGGAAACATAGAGAGGGAGAGAGGTAGTGATTGTTTAACACAAGGAAACATAGAGAGGAAGAGAGGTAGTGATTGTTTAACACAAGGAAACATAGAGAGGGAGAGAGGTAGTGATTGTTTAACACAAGGAAACATAGAGAGGGAGAGAGGTAGTGATTGTTTAACACAAGGAAAGATAGAGAGGGAGAGAGGTAGTGATTGTTAACTCAAGGACACATAGAGAGGGAGAGAGGGAGTGATTTTTTAACTCAAGGAAAGATAGAGAGGGAGAGAGGTAGTGATTGTTTAACTCAAGGAAACATAGAGAGGGAGAGAGATAGTGATTGTTTAACTCAAGGAAAGATAGAGAGGGAGAGAGGGAGTGATTGTTTAACTCAAGGAAAGATAGAGAGGGAGAAAGGTAGTGATTGTTAACTCAAGGACACATAGAGAGGGAGAGAGGTAGTGATTGTTAACTCAAGGAAAGATAGAGAGGGAGAGAGGAAGTGATTGTTTAACTCAATGACACATAGAGAGGGAGAGAGGTAGTGATTGTTAACTCAAGGACACATAGAGAGGGAGAGAGGGAGTGATTGTTTAACTCAAGGAAAGATAGAGAGGGAGAGAGGTAGTGATTGTTAACTCAAGGACACATAGAGAGGGAGAGAGGTAGTGATTGTTAACTCAAGGAAAGATAGAGAGGGAGAGAGGTAGTGATTGTTTAACTCAAGGACACATAGAGAGGGAGAGAGGTAGTGATTGTTAACTCAAGGACACATAGAGAGGGAGAGAGGGGGTGATTGTTTAACTCAAGGAAAGATAGAGAGGGAGAGAGGTAGCGATTGTTAACTCAAGGAAAGATAGAGAGGGAGAGAGGTAGTGATTGTTAACTCAAGGAAACATAGAGAGGGAGAGAGGTAGTGATTGTTAACTCAAGGAAACATAGAGAGGGAGAGAGGTAGTGATTGTTAACTCAAGGACACATAGAGAGGGAGAGAGGTAGTTATTGTTAACTCAAGGAAAGATAGAGAGGGAGAGAGGTAGTGATTGTTAACTCAAGGACACATAGAGAGGGAGAGAGGTAGTGATTGTTAACTCAAGGACACATAGAGAGGGAGAGAGGTAGTTATTGTTAACTCAAGGAAAGATAGAGAGGGAGAGAGGTAGTGATTGTTAACTCAAGGACACATAGAGAGGGAGAGAGGTAGTGATTGTTAACTCAAGGACACATAGAGAGGGAGAGAGGTAGTGATTGTTAACTCAAGGACATATAGAGAGGGAGAGAGGTAGTGATTGTTTAACTCAAGGACACATAGAGAGGGAGAGAGGTAGTGATTGTTTAACTCAAGGAAAGATAGAGAGGGAGAGAGGTAGTGATTGTTTAACTCAAGGAAACATAGAGAGGGAGAGAGATAGTGATTGTTTAACTCAAGGAAAGATAGAGAGGGAGAGAAGGAGTGATTGTTTAACTCAAGGAAAGATAGAGAGGGAGAGAGGTAGTGATTGTTTAACTCAAGGACACATAGAGAGGGAGAGAGGTAGTGATTGTTTAACACAAGGACACATAGAGAGGGAGAGAGGTAGTGCTTGTTAACTCAAGGAAAGATAGAGAGGGAGAGAGGAAGTGATTGTTTAACTCAAGGAAAGATAGAGAGGGATAGAGGTAGTGATTGTTTAACTCAAGGAAAGATAGAGAGGGAGAGAGGGAGTGATTGTTTAACTCAAGGAATGATAGAGAGGAAGAGAGGTAGTGATTATTTAACTCAAGGACACATAGAGAGGGAGAGAGGTAGTGATTGTTTAACTCAAGGAAAGATAGAGAGGGAGAGAGGGAGTGATTGTTTAACTCAAGGAAAGATAGAGAGGGAGAGAGGTAGTGATTGTTTAACTCAAGGACACATAGAGAGGGAGAGAGGTAGTGATTGTTTAACACAAGGACACATAGAGAGGGAGAGAGGTAGTGCTTGTTAACTCAAGGAAAGATAGAGAGGGAGAGAGGAAGTGATTGTTTAACTCAAGGAAAGATAGAGAGGGAGAGAGGTAGTGATTGTTTAACTCAAGGAAAGATAGAGAGGGAGAGAGGGAGTGATTGTTTAACTCAAGGAAAGATAGAGAGGGAGAGAGGTAGTGATTGTTAACTCAAGGAAAGATAGAGAGGGAGAGAGGTAGTGATTGTTTAACTCAAGGACACGTATAGAGGGAGAGAGATAGTGATTGTTTAACTCAAGGAAAGATAGAGAGGGAGAGAGGGAGTGATTGTTAACTCAAGTAAACATAGAGAGGGAGAAAGGTAGTGATTGTTTAACTCAAGGACACATAGAGAGGGAGAGAGGGAGTGATTGTTTAACTCAAGGACACATAGAGAGGAAGAGAGGTAGTGATTGTTAACTCAAGGACACATAGAGAGGGAGAGAGGTAGTGATTGTTTAACTCAAGGAAAGATAGAGAGGGAGAAAGGTAGTGATTGTTAACTCAAGGACACATAGAGAGGGAGAGAGGTAGTGATTGTTAACTCAAGGAAAGATAGAGAGGGAGAGAGGAAGTGATTGTTTAACTCAATGACACATAGAGAGGGAGAGAGGTAGTGATTGTTAACTCAAGGACACATAGAGAGGGAGAGAGGGAGTGATTGTTTAACTCAAGGAAAGATAGAGAGGGAGAGAGGTAGTGATTGTTAACTCAAGGACACATAGAGAGGGAGAGAGGTAGTGATTGTTAACTCAAGGAAAGATAGAGAGGGAGAGAGGTAGTGATTGTTTAACTCAAGGACACATAGAGAGGGAGAGAGGTAGTGATTGTTAACTCAAGGACACATAGAGAGGGAGAGAGGGGGTGATTGTTTAACTCAAGGAAAGATAGAGAGGGAGAGAGGTAGCGATTGTTAACTCAAGGAAAGATAGAGAGGGAGAGAGGTAGTGATTGTTAACTCAAGGAAACATAGAGAGGGAGAGAGGTAGTGATTGTTAACTCAAGGAAACATAGAGAGGGAGAGAGGTAGTGATTGTTAACTCAAGGACACATAGAGAGGGAGAGAGGTAGTTATTGTTAACTCAAGGAAAGATAGAGAGGGAGAGAGGTAGTGATTGTTAACTCAAGGACACATAGAGAGGGAGAGAGGTAGTGATTGTTAACTCAAGGACACATAGAGAGGGAGAGAGGTAGTTATTGTTAACTCAAGGAAAGATAGAGAGGGAGAGAGGTAGTGATTGTTAACTCAAGGACACATAGAGAGGGAGAGAGGTAGTGATTGTTAACTCAAGGACACATAGAGAGGGAGAGAGGTAGTGATTGTTAACTCAAGGACATATAGAGAGGGAGAGAGGTAGTGATTGTTTAACTCAAGGGCACATAGAGAGGGAGAGAGGTAGTGATTGTTTAACTCAAGGAAAGATAGAGAGGGAGAGAGGTAGTGATTGTTTAACTCAAGGAAACATAGAGAGGGAGAGAGATAGTGATTGTTTAACTCAAGGAAAGATAGAGAGGGAGAGAAGGAGTGATTGTTTAACTCAAGGAAAGATAGAGAGGGAGAGAGGTAGTGATTGTTTAACTCAAGGACACATAGAGAGGGAGAGAGGTAGTGATTGTTTAAAACAAGGACACATAGAGAGGGAGAGAGGTAGTGCTTGTTAACTCAAGGAAAGATAGAGAGGGAGAGAGGAAGTGATTGTTTAACTCAAGGAAAGATAGAGAGGGATAGAGGTAGTGATTGTTTAACTCAAGGAAAGATAGAGAGGGAGAGAGGGAGTGATTGTTTAACTCAAGGAATGATAGAGAGGAAGAGAGGTAGTGATTATTTAACTCAAGGACACATAGAGAGGGAGAGAGGTAGTGATTGTTTAACTCAAGGAAAGATAGAGAGGGAGAGAGGTAGTGATTGTTTAACTCAAGGAAACATAGAGAGGGAGAGAGATAGTGATTGTTTAACTCAAGGAAAGATAGAGAGGGAGAGAGGGAGTGATTGTTTAACTCAAGGAAAGATAGAGAGGGAGAGAGGTAGTGATTGTTTAACTCAAGGACACATAGAGAGGGAGAGAGGTAGTGATTGTTTAACACAAGGACACATAGAGAGGGAGAGAGGTAGTGCTTGTTAACTCAAGGAAAGATAGAGAGGGAGAGAGGAAGTGATTGTTTAACTCAAGGAAAGATAGAGAGGGAGAGAGGTAGTGATTGTTTAACTCAAGGAAAGATAGAGAGGGAGAGAGGGAGTGATTGTTTAACTCAAGGAAAGATAGAGAGGGAGAGAGGTAGTGATTGTTAACTCAAGGAAAGATAGAGAGGGAGAGAGGTAGTGATTGTTTAACTCAAGGACACGTATAGAGGGAGAGAGATAGTGATTGTTTAACTCAAGGAAAGATAGAGAGGGAGAGAGGGAGTGATTGTTAACTCAAGTAAACATAGAGAGGGAGAAAGGTAGTGATTGTTTAACTCAAGGACACATAGAGAGGGAGAGAGGGAGTGATTGTTTAACTCAAGGACACATAGAGAGGAAGAGAGGTAGTGATTGTTAACTCAAGGACACATAGAGAGGGAGAGAGGTAGTGATTGTTTAACTCAAGGAATGATAGAGAGGAAGAGAGGTAGTGATTGTTTAACACAAGGAAACATAGAGAGGGAGAGAGGTAGTGATTTTTTAACACAAGGAAACATAGAGAGGGAGAGAGGTAGTGATTGTTTAACACAAGGAAAGATAGAGAGGGAGAGAGGTAGTGATTGTTAACTCAAGGACACATAGAGAGGGAGAGAGATAGTGATTGTTTAACTCAAGGAAAGATAGAGAGGGAGAGAGGGAGTGATTGTTTAACTCAAGGAAAGATAGAGAGGGAGAGAGGTAGTGATTGTTAACTCAAGGACACATAGAGAGGGAGAGAGGTAGTGATTGTTAACTCAAGGACACATAGAGAGGGAGAGAGGGAGTGATTGTTTAACTCAAGGAAAGATAGAGAGGGAGAGAGGTAGCGATTGTTAACTCAAGGAAAGATAGAGAGGGAGAGAGGTAGTGATTGTTAACTCAAGGAAACATAGAGAGGGAGAGAGGTAGTGATTGTTAACTCAAGGAAACATAGAGAGGGAGAGAGGTAGTGATTGTTAACTCAAGGACACATAGAGAGGGAAGGAGGTAGTTATTGTTAACTCAAGGAAAGATAGAGAGGGAGAGAGGTAGTGATTGTTAACTCAAGGACACATAGAGAGGGAGAGAGGTAGTGATTGTTAACTCAAGGACACATAGAGAGGGAGAGAGGTAGTTATTGTTAACTCAAGGAAAGATAGAGAGGGAGAGAGGTAGTGATTGTTAACTCAAGGACACATAGAGAGGGAGAGAGGTAGTGATTGTTAACTCAAGGACACATAGAGAGGGAGAGAGGTAGTGATTGTTAACTCAAGGACATATAGAGAGAGAGAGAGGTAGTGATTGTTTAACTCAAGGACACATAGAGAGGGAGAGAGGTAGTGATTGTTTAACTCAAGGAAAGATAGAGAGGGAGAGAGGTAGTGATTGTTTAACTCAAGGAAACATAGAGAGGGAGAGAGATAGTGATTGTTTAACTCAAGGAAAGATAGAGAGGGAGAGAAGGAGTGAGTGTTTAACTCAAGGAAAGATAGAGAGGGAGAGAGGTAGTGATTGTTTAACTCAAGGACACATAGAGAGGGAGAGAGGTAGTGATTGTTTAACACAAGGACACATAGAGAGGGAGAGAGGTAGTGCTTGTTAACTCAAGGAAAGATAGAGAGGGAGAGAGGAAGTGATTGTTTAACTCAAGGAAAGATAGAGAGGGAGAGAGATAGTGATTGTTTAACTCAAGGAAAGATAGAGAGGGAGAGAGGGAGTGATTGTTTAACTCAAGGAAAGATAGAGAGGGAGAGAGGTAGTGATTGTTAACTCAAGGACACATAGAGAGGGAGAGAGGTAGTGATTGTTAACTCAAGGACACATAGAGAGGGAGAGAGGGAGTGATTGTTTAACTCAAGGAAAGATAGAGAGGGAGAGAGGTAGTGATTGTTTAACTCAAGGACACATAGAGAGGGAGAGAGGTAGTGATTGTTTAACACAAGGACACATAGAGAGGGAGAGAGGTAGTGCTTGTTAACTCAAGGAAAGATAGAGAGGGAGAGAGGGAGTGATTGTTTAACTCAAGGACACATAGAGAGGAAGAGAGGTAGTGATTGTTAACTCAAGGACACATAGAGAGGGAGAGAGGTAGTGATTGTTTAACTCAAGGAATGATAGAGAGGAAGAGAGGTAGTGATTGTTTAACACAAGGAAACATAGAGAGGGAGAGAGGGAGTGATTGTTTAACTCAAGGAAAGATAGAGAGGGAGAGAGGTAGTGATTGTTAACTCAAGGAAAGATAGTGAGGGAGAGAGGTAGTGATTGTTTAACTCAAGGACACGTAGAGAGGGAGAGAGATAGTGATTGTTTAACTCAAGGAAAGATAGAGAGGGAGAGAGGGAGTGATTGTTAACTCAAGTAAACATAGAGAGGGAGAAAGGTAGTGATTGTTTAACTCAAGGACACATAGAGAGGGAGAGAGGGAGTGATTGTTTAACTCAAGGACACATAGAGAGAAAGAGAGGTAGTGATTGTTAACTCAAGGACACATAGAGAGGGAGAGAGGTAGTGATTGTTTAACTCAAGGAATGATAGAGAGGAAGAGAGGTAGTGATTGTTTAACACAAGGAAACATAGAGAGGGAGAGAGGTAGTGATTTTTTAACACAAGGAAACATAGAGAGGGAGAGAGGTAGTGATTGTTTAACACAAGGAAAGATAGAGAGGGAGAGAGGTAGTGATTGTTAACTCAAGGACACATAGAGAGGGAGAGAGATAGTGATTGTTTAACTCAAGGAAAGATAGAGAGGGAGAGAGGGAGTGATTGTTTAACTCAAGGAAAGATAGAGAGGGAGAGAGGTAGTGATTGTTAACTCAAGGACACATAGAGAGGGAGAGAGGTAGTGATTGTTAACTCAAGGACACATAGAGATGGAGAGAGGGAGTGATTGTTTAACTCAAGGAAAGATAGAGAGGGAGAGAGGTAGTGATTGTTTAACTCAAGGACACATAGAGAGGGAGAGAGGTAGTGATTGTTTAACACAAGGACACATAGAGAGGGAGAGAGGTAGTGCTTGTTAACTCAAGGAAAGATAGAGAGGGAGAGAGGAAGTGATTGTTTAACTCAAGGAAAGATAGAGAGGGAGAGAGGTAGTGATTGTTTAACTCAAGGAAAGATAGAGAGGGAGAGAGGGAGTGATTGTTTAACTCAAGGAAAGATAGAGAGGGAGAGAGGTAGTGATTGTTAACTCAAGGAAAGATAGAGAGGGAGAGAGGTAGTGATTGTTTAACTCAAGGACACGTAGAGAGGGAGAGAGATAGTGATTGTTTAACTCAAGGAAAGATAGAGAGGGAGAGAGGGAGTGATTGTTAACTCAAGTAAACATAGAGAGGGAGAAAGGTAGTGATTGTTTAACTCAAGGACACATAGAGAGGGAGAGAGGGAGTGATTGTTTAACTCAAGGACACATAGAGAGGAAGAGAGGTAGTGATTGTTAACTCAAGGACACATAGAGAGGGAGAGAGGTAGTGATTTTTTAACACAAGGAAACATAGAGAGGGAGAGAGGTAGTGATTGTTTAACACAAGGAAAGATAGAGAGGGAGAGAGGTAGTGATTGTTAACTCAAGGACACATAGAGAGGGAGAGAGGGAGTGATTGTTTAACTCAAGGAAAGATAGAGAGGGAGAGAGGTAGTGATTGTTTAACTCAAGGACACGTAGAGAGGGAGAGAGATAGTGATTGTTTAACTCAAGGAAAGATAGAGAGGGAGAGAGGGAGTGATTGTTAACTCAAGTAAACATAGAGAGGGAGAAAGGTAGTGATTGTTTAACTCAAGGACACATAGAGAGGGAGAGAGGGAGTGATTGTTTAACTCAAGGACACATAGAGAGGAAGAGAGGTAGTGATTGTTAACTCAAGGACACATAGAGAGGGAGAGAGGTAGTGATTGTTTAACTCAAGGAATGATAGAGAGGAAGAGAGGTAGTGATTGTTTAACTCAAGGAAAGATAGAGAGGGAGAGAGGTAGTGATTGTTAACTCAAGGAAACATAGAGAGGGAGAGAGGTAGTGATTATTAACTCAAGGAAACATAGAGAGGGAGAGAGGTAGTGATTGTTAACTCAAGGACACATAGAGAGGGAGAGAGGTAGTTATTGTTAACTCAAGGAAAGATAGAGAGGGAGAGGTAGTGATTGTTAACTCAAGGACACATAGAGAGGGAGAGAGGTAGTGATTGTTAACTCAAGGACACATAGAGAGGGAGAGAGGTAGTTATTGTTAACTCAAGGAAAGATAGAGAAGGAGAGAGGTAGTGATTGTTAACTCAAGGACACATAGAGAGGGAGAGAGGTAGCGATTGTTAACTCAAGGAAAGATAGAGAGGGAGAGAGGTAGTGATTGTTAACTCAAGGAAACATAGAGAGGGAGAGAGGTAGTGATTATTAACTCAAGGAAACATAGAGAGGGAGAGAGGTAGTGATTGTTAACTCAAGGACACATAGAGAGGGAGAGAGGTAGTTATTGTTAACTCAAGGAAAGATAGAGAGGGAGAGGTAGTGATTGTTAACTCAAGGACACATAGAGAGGGAGAGAGGTAGTGATTGTTAACTCAAGGACACATAGAGAGGGAGAGAGGTAGTTATTGTTAACTCAAGGAAAGATAGAGAAGGAGAGAGGTAGTGATTGTTAACTCAAGGACACATAGAGAGGGAGAGAGGTAGTGATTGTTAACTCAAGGAAACATAGAGAGGGAGAGAGGTAGTGATTGTTTAACTCAAGGAAAGATAGAGAGGGAGAGAGGTAGTGATTGTTAACTCAAGGAAAGATAGAGAGGGAGAGAGGTAGTGATTGTTTAACTCAAGGAAAGATAGAGAGGGAGAGAGGTAGTGATTGTTTAACTCAAGGAAAGATAGAGAGGGAGAGAGGTAGTGATTGTTAACTCAAGGAAAGATAGAGAGGGAGAGAGGTAGTGATTGTTAACTCAAGGAAACATAGAGAGGGAGAGAGGTAGTGATTGTTTAACTCAAGGAATGATAGAGAGGAAGAGAGGTAGTGATTGTTTAACTCAAGGAAAGATAGAGAGGGAGAGAGGGAGTGATTGTTTAACTCAAGGACACATAGAGAGGAAGAGAGGTAGTGATTGTTAACTCAAGGACACATAGAGAGGGAGAGAGGTAGTGATTGTTTAACTCAAGGAATGATAGAGAGGAAGAGAGGTAGTGATTGTTTAACTCAAGGAAAGATAGAGAGGGAGAGAGGTAGTGATTGTTAACTCAAGGAAACATAGAGAGGGAGAGAGGTAGTGATTATTAACTCAAGGAAACATAGAGAGGGAGAGAGGTAGTGATTGTTAACTCAAGGACACATAGAGAGGGAGAGAGGTAGTTATTGTTAACTCAAGGAAAGATAGAGAGGGAGAGGTAGTGATTGTTAACTCAAGGACACATAGAGAGGGAGAGAGGTAGTGATTGTTAACTCAAGGACACATAGAGAGGGAGAGAGGTAGTTATTGTTAACTCAAGGAAAGATAGAGAAGGAGAGAGGTAGTGATTGTTAACTCAAGGACACATAGAGAGGGAGAGAGGTAGCGATTGTTAACTCAAGGAAAGATAGAGAGGGAGAGAGGTAGTGATTGTTAACTCAAGGAAACATAGAGAGGGAGAGAGGTAGTGATTATTAACTCAAGGAAACATAGAGAGGGAGAGAGGTAGTGATTGTTAACTCAAGGACACATAGAGAGGGAGAGAGGTAGTTATTGTTAACTCAAGGAAAGATAGAGAGGGAGAGGTAGTGATTGTTAACTCAAGGACACATAGAGAGGGAGAGAGGTAGTGATTGTTAACTCAAGGACACATAGAGAGGGAGAGAGGTAGTTATTGTTAACTCAAGGAAAGATAGAGAAGGAGAGAGGTAGTGATTGTTAACTCAAGGACACATAGAGAGGGAGAGAGGTAGTGATTGTTAACTCAAGGAAACATAGAGAGGGAGAGAGGTAGTGATTGTTTAACTCAAGGAAAGATAGAGAGGGAGAGAGGTAGTGATTGTTAACTCAAGGAAAGATAGAGAGGGAGAGAGGTAGTGATTGTTTAACTCAAGGAAAGATAGAGAGGGAGAGAGGTAGTGATTGTTTAACTCAAGGAAAGATAGAGAGGGAGAGAGGTAGTGATTGTTAACTCAAGGAAAGATAGAGAGGGAGAGAGGTAGTGATTGTTTAACTCAAGGAAACATAGAGAGGGAGAGAGGTAGTGATTGTTAACTCAAGGAAACATAGAGAGGGAGAGAGGTAGTGATTGTTTAACTCAAGGAAAGATAGAGAGGGAGAGAAGTAGTGATTGTTAACTCAAGGAAAGATAGAGAGGGAGAGAGGTAGTGATTGTTTAACTCAAGGAAAGATAGAGAGGGAGAGAGGTAGTGATTGTTTAACTCAAGGAAACATAGAGAGGGAGAGAGGTAGTGATTGTTAACTCAAGGAAAGATAGAGAGGGAGAGAGGTAGTGATTGTTTAACTCAAGGAAAGATAGAGAGGGAGAGAGGTAGTGATTGTTAACTCAAGGAAAGATAGAGAGGGAGAGAGGTAGTGATTGTTAACTCAAGGAAACATAGAGAGGGAGAGAGGTAGTGATTGTTAACTCAAGGAAACATAGAGAGGGAGAGAGGTAGTGATTGTTTAACTCAAGGAAAGATAGAGAGGGAGAGAGGTAGTGATTGTTAACTCAAGGAAAGATAGAGAGAGAGAGAGAGAGAGAGGTAGTGATTGTTTAACACAAGGAAAGATAGAGAGGGAGAGAGGTAGTGATTGTTAACTCAAGGAAACATAGAGAGGGAGAGAGGTAGTGATTGTTAACTCAAGGAAACATAGAGAGGGAGAGAGGTAGTGATTGTTTAACTCAAGGAAAGATAGAGAGGGAGAGAGGTAGTGATTGTTAACTCAAGGAAAGATAGAGAGGGAGAGAGGTAGTGATTGTTTAACTCAAGGAAAGATAGAGAGGGAGAGAGGTAGTGATTGTTTAACTCAAGGAAAGATAGAGAGGGAGAGAGGTAGTGATTGTTAACTCAAGGAAAGATAGAGAGGGAGAGAGGTAGTGAGTGTTTAACTCAAGGAAACATAGAGAGGGAGAGAGGTAGTGATTGTTAACTCAAGGAAACATAGAGAGGGAGAGAGGTAGTGATTGTTTAACTCAAGGAAAGATAGAGAGGGAGAGAAGTAGTGATTGTTAACTCAAGGAAAGATAGAGAGGGAGAGAGGTAGTGATTGTTTAACTCAAGGAAAGATAGAGAGGGAGAGAGGTAGTGATTGTTTAACTCAAGGAAAGATAGAGAGGGAGAGAGGTAGTGATTGTTAACTCAAGGAAAGATAGAGAGGGAGAGAGGTAGTGATTGTTAACTCAAGGAAACATAGAGAGGGAGAGAGGTAGTTATTGTTAACTCAAGGAAACATAGAGAGGGAGAGAGGTAGTGATTGTTTAACTCAAGGAAAGATAGAGAGGGAGAGAGGTAGTGATTGTTAACTCAAGGAAAGATAGAGAGGGAGAGAGGTAGTGATTGTTAACTCAAGGAAAGATAGAGAGGGAGAGAGGTAGTGATTGTTTAACTCAAGGACACATAGAGAGGGAGAGAGGTAGTGATTGTTAACTCAAGGAAACATAGAGAGGGAGAGAGGTAGTGATTGTTAACTCAAGGAAACATAGAGAGGGAGAGAGGTAGTGATTGTTAACTCAAGGAAACATAGAGAGGGAGAGATGTAGTGATTGTTTAACTCAAGGAAAGATAGAGAGGGAGAGAGGTAGTGATTGTTAACTCAAGGAAAGATAGAGAGGGAGAGAGGTAGTGATTGTTTAACTCAAGGACACATAGAGAGGGAGAGAGGTAGTGATTGTTAACTCAAGGAAACATAGAGAGGGAGAGAGGTAGTGATTGTTAACACAAGGAAAGATAGAGAGGGAGAGAGGTAGTGATTGTTAACTCAAGGAAACATAGAGAGGGAGAGAGGTAGTGATTGTTAACTCAAGGAAACATAGAGAGGGAGAGAGGTAGTGATTGTTTAACTCAAGGAAAGATAGAGAGGGAGAGAGGTAGTGATTGTTAACTCAAGGAAAGATAGAGAGGGAGAGAGGTAGTGATTGTTTAACTCAAGGACACATAGAGAGGGAGAGAGGTAGTGATTGTTAACTCAAGGAAACATAGAGAGGGAGAGAGGTAGTGATTGTTAACTCAAGGAAAGATAGAGAGGGAGAGAGGTAGTGATTGTTTAACTCAAGGAAAGATAGAGAGGGAGAGAGGTAGTGATTGTTTAACTCAAGGAAAGATAGAGAGGGAGAGAGGGAGTGATTGTTTAACTCAAGGAAAGATAGAGAGGGAGAGAAGTAGTGATTGTTAACTCAAGGAAAGATAGAGAGGGAGAGAGGTAGTGATTGTTTAACTCAAGGACACATAGAGAGGGAGAGAGGTAGTGATTGTTAACTCAAGGAAACATAGAGAGGGAGAGAGGTAGTGATTGTTAACTCAAGGAAAGATAGAGAGGGAGAGAGGTAGTGATTGTTTAACTCAAGGAAAGATAGAGAGGGAGAGAGGTAGTGATTGTTTAACTCAAGGAAAGATAGAGAGGGAGAGAGGGAGTGATTGTTTAACTCAAGGAAAGATAGAGAGGGAGAGAAGTAGTGATTGTTAACTCAAGGAAAGATAGAGAGGGAGAGAGGTAGTGATTGTTTAACTCAAGGAAAGATAGAGAGGGAGAGAGGTAGTGATTGTTTAACTCAAGGAAAGATAGAGAGGGAGAGAGGTAGTGATTGTTAACTCAAGGAAAGATAGAGAGGGAGAGAGGTAGTGATTGTTAACTCAAGGAAACATAGAGAGGGAGAGAGGTAGTGATTGTTAACTCAAGGAAACATAGAGAGGGAGAGAGGTAGTGATTGTTTAACTCAAGGAAAGATAGAGAGGGAGAGAGGTAGTGATTGTTAACTCAAGGAAAGATAGAGAGGGAGAGAGGTAGTGATTGTTAACTCAAGGAAAGATAGAGAGGGAGAGAGGTAGTGATTGTTTAACTCAATGACACATAGAGAGGGAGAGAGGTAGTGATTGTTAACTCAAGGAAACATAGAGAGGGAGAGAGGTAGTGATTGTTAACTCAAGGAAAGATAGAGAGGGAGAGAGGTAGTGATTGTTTAACTCAAGGAAAGATAGAGAGGGAGAGAGGTAGTGATTGTTTAACTCAAGGAAAGATAGAGAGGGAGAGAGGTAGTGATTGTTAACTCAAGGAAAGATAGAGAGGGAGAGAGGTAGTGATTGTTAACTCAAGGAAACATAGAGAGGGAGAGAGGTAGTGATTGTTTAACTCAAGGAAAGATAGAGAGGGAGAGAGGTAGTGATTGTTAACTCAAGGAAAGATAGAGAGGGAGAGAGGTAGTATTGTTAACTCAAGGAAAGATAAATAGGGAGAGAGGTAGTGATTGTCAACTCAAGGAAAGATAGAGAGGGAGAGAGGTAGTGATTGTTTAACTCAAGGACACGTAGAGAGGGAGAGAGGTAGTGATTGTTAACTCAAGGAAACATAGAGAGGGAGAGAGGTAGTGATTGTTAACTCAAGGAAAGATAGAGAGGGAGAGAGGTAGTGATTGTTTAACTCAAGGAAAGATAGAGAGGGAGAGAGGTAGTGATTGTTTAACTCAAGGAAAGATAGAGAGGGAGAGAGGGAGTGATTGTTTAACTCAAGGAAACATAGAGAGGAAGAGAGGTAGTGATTGTTTAACACAAGGACACATAGAGAGGGAGAGAGGCAGTGATTGTTAACTCAAGGAAACATAGAGAGGGAGAGAGATAGTGATTGTTTAACTCAAGGAAAGATAGAGAGGGAGAGAGGTAGTGATTGTGTAACTCAAGGAAACATAGAGAGGGAGAGAGATAGTGATTGTTTAACTCAAGGAAAGATAGAGAGGGAGAGAGGGAGTGATTGTTTAACTCAAGGAAAGATAGAGAGGGAGAGAGGTAGTGATTGTTTAACTCAAGGACACATAGAAAGGGAGAGAGGTAGTGATTGTTTAACTCAAGGAAAGATAGAGAGGGAGTGAGGTAGTGATTGTTTAACTCAAGGAAAGATAGAGAGGGAGAGAGGAAGTGATTGTTTAACTCAAGGAAAGATAGAGAGGGAGAGAGGAAGTGATTGTTTAACACAAGGACACATAGAGAGGGAGAGAGGTAGTGATTGTTTAACTCAAGGAAAGATAGAGAGGGAGAGAGGAAGTGATTGTTTAACTCAAGGAAACATAGAGAGGGAGAGAGGTAATGATTGTTTAACATAAGGAAAGATAGAGAGGGAGAGAGGTAGTGATTGTTAACTCAAGGAAAGATAGAGAGGGAGAGAGGTAGTGATTGTTTAACTCAAGGACACATAGAGAGGAAGTGATTGTTAACTCAAGGAAAGATAGAGAGGGAGAGGTAGTGATTGTTTAACTCAAGGACACATAGAGAGGGAGAGAGGTAGTGATTGTTTAACTCAAGGACACATAGAGAGGAAGAGAGGGAGTGATTGTTTAACTCAAGGACACATAGAGAGGGAGAGAGGTAGTGATTGTTTAAAACAAGGACATATAGAGAGGGAGAGAGGAAGTTATTGTTTAACTCAAGGAAAGATAAAGAGGGAGAGAGGTAGTGATTGTTAACTCAAGGACACATAGAGAGGGAGAGAGGAAGTGATTGTTTAACTCAAGTAAAGATAGAGAGGGAGAGAGGTAGTGATTGTTAACTCAAGGAAAGATAGAGAGGGAGAGAGGTAGTGATTGTTAACTCAAGGAAACATAGAGAGGGAGAGAGGTAGTGATTGTTAACTCAAGGAAACATAGAGAGGGAGAGAGGTAGTGATTGTTTAACTCAAGGAAAGATAGAGAGGGAGAGAGGTAGTGATTGTTAACTCAAGGAAAGATAGAGAGGGAGAGAGGTAGTGATTGTTAACTCAAGGAAAGATAGAGAGGGAGAGAGGTAGTGATTGTTTAACTCAAGGACACATAGAGAGGGAGAGAGGTAGTGATTGTTAACTCAAGGAAACATAGAGAGGGAGAGAGGGAGTGATTGTTTAACTCAAGGAAAGATAGAGAGGGAGAGAGGTAGTGATTGTTTAACTCAAGGACACATAGAAAGGGAGAGAGGTAGTGATTTTTTAACTCAAGGAAAGATAGAGAGGGAGAGAGGTAGTGATTATTTAACTCAAGGAAAGATAGAGAGGGAGAGAGGAAGTGATTGTTTAACTCAAGGAAAGATAGAGAGGGAGAGAGGAAGTGATTGTTTAACACAAGGACACATAGAGAGAGAGAGAGGTAGTGATTGTTTAACTCAAGGAAAGATAAAGAGGGAGTGATTGTTAACTCAAGGAAAGATAGAGAGGGAGAGAGGTAGTGATTGTTTAACTCAAGGAAAGATAGAGAGGGAGAGAGGTAGTGATTGTTTAACTCAAGGAAAGATAGAGAGAGAGAGAGGTAGTGATTGTTAACTCAAGGAAAGATAGAGAGGGAGAGAGGTAGTGATTGTTAACTCAAGGAAACATAGAGAGGGAGAGAGGTAGTGATTGTTTAACTCAAGGAAAGATAGAGAGGGAGAGAGGTAGTGATTGTTAACTCAAGGAAAGATAGAGAGGGAGAGAGGTAGTGATTGTTTAACTCAAGGAAAGATAGAGAGGGAGAGAGGTAGTGATTGTTTAACTCAAGGAAAGATAGAGAGGGAGAGAGGTAGTGATTTTTTAACTCAAGGAAAGATAGAGAGGGAGAGAGGTAGTGATTGTTAACTCAAGGAAAGATAGAGATAGAGAGAGGTAGTGATTGTTTAACACAAGGAAAGATAGAGAGGGAGAGAGGTAGTGATTGTTAACTCAAGGAAAGATAGAGAGGGAGAGAGGGAGTGATTGTTAACTCAAGGAAACATAGAGAGGGAGATAGGGAGTGATTGTTTAACACAAGGACACAAGGACACATAGAGAGGTAGTGATTGTTAACTCAAGGAAACATAGAGAGGGAGAGAGATAGTGATTGTTTAACTCAAGGAAAGATAGAGAGGGAGAGAGGTAGTGATTGTGTAACTCAAGGAAACATAGAGAGGGAGAGAGATAGTGATTGTTTAACTCAAGGAAAGATAGAGAGGGAGAGAGGGAGTGATTGTTTAACTCAAGGAAACATAGAGAGGGAGAGAGGTAGTGATTGTTTAACTCAAGGAAAGATAGAGAGGGAGAGAGGTAGTGATTGTTTAACTCAAGGAAAGATAGAGAGGGAGAGAGGTAGTGATTGTTAACTCAAGGAAAGATAGAGAGGGAGAGAGGTAGTGATTGTTAACTCAAGGAAACATAGAGAGGGAGAGAGGTAGTGATTGTTAACTCAAGGAAACATAGAGAGGGAGAGAGGTAGTGATTGTTTAACTCAAGGAAAGATTGAGAGGGAAAGAGGTAGTGATTGTTAACTCAAGGAAAGATAGAGAGGGAGAGAGGTAGTGATTGTTTAACTCAAGGAAACATAGAGAGGGAGAGAGGTAGTGATTGTTTAACTAAAGGACACATAGAGAGGGAGAGAGGTAGTGATTGTTTAACTCAAGGAAACATAGAGAGGGAGAGAGGTAGTGATTGTTTAACTAAAGGACACATAGAGGGAGAGAGGTAGTGATTGTTTAACTCAAGGACACATAGAAAGGGAGAGAGGGAGTGATTGTTTAACTCAAGGAAACATAGAGAGGGAGAGAGGTAGTGATTGTTTAACTCAAGGAAAGATAGAGAGGGAGAGAGGAAGTGATTGTTTAACTTAAGGACACATAGAGAGGGAGAGAGGTAGTGATTGTTTAATTAAAGGACACATAGAGAGGGAGAGAGGTAGTGATTGTTTAACTCAAGGAAACATAGAGAGGGAGAGAGGTAGTGATTGTTTAACTCAAGGACACATAGAGAGGGAGAGAGGTAGTGATTGTTTAACTCAAGGACACATAGAGAGGGAGAGAGGGAGTGATTGTTTAACTCAAGGAAACATAGAGAGGGAGAGAGGTAGTGATTGTTTAACTCAAGGAAAGATAGAGAGGGAGAGAGGAAGTGATTGTTTAACTTAAGGACACATAGAGAGGGAGAGAGGTAGTGATTGTTTAACTCAAGGAAAGATAGAGAGGGAGAGAGGGAGTGATTGTTTAACTCAAGGAAACATAGAGAGGGAGAGAGGTAGTGATTGTTTAACTCAATGACACATAGTGAGGAAGTGATTGTTTAACACAAGGAAAGATAGAGAGTGAGAGAGGAAGTGATTGTTTAACTCAAGGAAAGATAGAGAGGGAGAGAGGAAGTGATTGTTTAACTCAAGGACACATAGATAGGGAGAGAGGAAGTGATTGTTTAACTCAAGGACACATAGAGAGGGAGAGAGGAAGTGATTGTTTAACACAAGGAAAGATAGAGAGGGAGAGAGGTAGTGATTGTTTAACTCAAGTAAAGATAGAGAGGGAGAGAGGAAGTGATTGTTTAACTCAAGGACACATAGATAGGGAGAGAGGAAGTGATTGTTTAACTCAAGGACACATAGAGAGGAAGAGAGGTAGTGATTGTTTAACTCAAGGAAACATAGAGAGGGAGAGAGGAAGTGATTGTTTAACTCAAGGAAACATAGAGAGGGATAGAGGTAGTGATTGTTAACTCAAGTAAAGATAGAGAGGAAGAGAGGGAGTGATTGTTTAACTCAAGGAAACATAGAGAGGGAGAGAGGTAGTGATTGTTTAACTAAAGGACACATAGAGAGGGAGAGAGGTAGTGATTGTTTAACTCAAGGACACATAGAGAGGGAGAGAGGTAGTGATTCTTTAACTCAAGGAAACATAGAGAGGGAGAGAGGAAGTGATTGTTTAACTCAAGGACACATAGAGAGGGAGAGAGGTAGTGATTGATTAACACAAGGAAACATAGAGAGGAAGAGAGGAAGTGATTGTTTAACACAAGGACACATAGAGAGGGAGAGAGGTAGTGATTGATTAACTCAAGGACACATAGAGAGGGAGCGAGGTAGTGATTGTGTAACTCAATGTCACATAGTGAGGAAGTGATTGTTTAACTCAACGACACATAGAGAGGGAGAGAGGAAGTGATTGTTTAACTCAAGGACACATAGAGAGGGAGAGAGTAAGTGATTGTTTAACTCAAGGACGCATAGAGAGGGAGAGAGGTAGTGATTGATTAACACAAGGAAACATAGAGAGGGAGAGAGGAAGTGATTGTTTAACTCAAGGACACATAGAGAGGGAGAGAGGTAGTGATTGATTAACACAAGGAAACATAGATAGGAAGAGAGGAAGTGATTGTTTAACACAAGGACACATAGAGAGGGAGAGAAGTAGTGATTGATTAACTCAAGGACACATAGAGAGGGAGCGAGGTAGTGATTGTGTAACTCAAGGAAACATAGAGAGGAAGTGATTGTTTAACTCAAGGAAACATAGAGGGGAGAGAGGTAGCGATTGTCTAACTCAAGGAAACATAGAGAGGGAGAGAGGTAGCGATTGTCTAACTCAAGGAAACATAGAGAGGGAGAGAGGTAGTGATTGTTTAACTCAAGGAAACATAGAGAGGGAGTGAGGAAGTGATTGTTTAACTCAAGGAAACATAGAGAGGAAGTGATTGTTTAACTCAAGGAAACATAGAGGGGAGAGAGGTAGCGATTTTCTAACTCAAGGAAACATAGAGAGGGAGAGAGGTAGCGATTGTCTAACTCAAGGAAACATAGAGAGGGAGAGAGGTAGTGATTGTTTAACTCAAGGAAACATAGAGAGGAAGTGATTGTTTAACTCAAGGAAACATAGAGGGGAGAGAGGTAGCGATTGTCTAACTCAAGGAAACATAGAGAGGGAGGCAGTGAGTGTTTAACTCAAGGAAACATAGAGAGGAAGAGAGGTAGTGATTGTTAACTCAAGGACACATAGAGAGGGAGCGAGGTAGTGATTGTTTAACTCAAGGAAAGATAGAGAGGGAGAGAGGGAGTGATTGTTTAACTCAAGGAAACATAGAGAGGGAGAGAGGTAGTGATTGTTTAACTCAAGGAAACATAGAGAGGAAGTGATTGTTTAACTCAAGGAAACATAGAGGGGAGAGAGGTAGCGATTGTCTAACTCAAGGAAACATAGAGAGGGATGTAGTGAGTGTTTAACTCAAGGAAAGATAGAGTGGAAGAGAGGTAGTGATTGTTTAACTCAAGGAAACATAGAGAGGAAGTGATTGTTTAACTCAAGGAAACATAGAGGGGAGAGAGGTAGCGATTGTCTAACTCAAGGAAACATAGAGAGGGAGGTAGTGAGTGTTTAACTCAAGGAAACATAGAGAGGAAGAGAGGTAGCGATTGTCTAACTCAAGGAAACACAGAGAGGGAGATAGTGAGTGTTTAACTCAAGGAAAGATAGAGTGGAAGAGAGGTAGTGATTGTTTAACTCAAGGAAACATAGAGAGGAAGTGATTGTTTAACTCAAGGAAACATAGATGGGAGAGAGGTAGCGATTGTCTAACTCAAGGAAACATAGAGAGGGAGGTAGTGAGTGTTTAACTCAAGGAAACATAGAGAGGAAGAGAGGAAGTGATTGTTTAACTCAAGGAAACATAGAGAGGAAGAGAGGTAGTGATTGTTTAACACAAGGACACATAGAGAGGGAGAGAGGTAGTGATTGTTTAACACAAGGACACATAGAGAGGGTGAGAGGTAGTGATTGTTTAACTCAAGGAAACATAGAGAGGGAGAGAGGTAGTGATTGTTTAACTCAAGGACACATAGAGAGGGAGCGAGGTAGTGATTGTTTAACTCAAGGAAAGATAGAGAGGGAGAGAGGTAGTGATTGTTTAACTTAAGGACACATAGAGAGGGATAGAGGGAGTGAAAGTTTACCTCATCTCGAGAACATTTTCAGTGGGTAGGAATATACTGACGGGTGCGGAGAATACTCTAGAAACTTCCTCGGAACACTGGGGTACGAAGGAGGGGTTTACAAACCCTACCACGGGGGTTGTCAGTATTCTTCCGTAGGCCTGTATTGGGTAGGGTGTTATAGAGGGTGGGTGAGGGTAGTGTATGCATAGCATGTATATATTAGATAACAAAGAAAATAGATAGAAATTAATGCAATGCGTGTAAAAGATAGATACGCGAATGGCTCTTTTCTCAATAAATTAACGAAATGGAGTCAGTGATTTTTATTGGATATTAATCATATTATTTAGCGTGTGTATACGTGTGGGTATTACTATAATAATGAGTATAGCGAAGCACTAGGTAATAGTTTAAAGCAATTAGTTAAGTCTATTCTCTAAAGCTGGGTCAACACTTGTAAATATTCTCCAACACCGGATATGTTTGATCTATAAAAACCACGAAATAGTGGCGGATGATCACAAATTTGCTTGCGTATCTTATGGCATGCTTAAACCATCATTCTTATTTGTTCATTTATACTTATTATTAAACTATTGCTTCATGTAATTTCGTGTGTATATAACATTCAATAAACTATATATATATATATATATATATATATATATATATATATATATATATATATATATATATATATATGTATATATTCGCCTGAATTGTAGTCTCAGATTAAGAGTGTTCTCTGCGAATGTATCGATGGTATAGTTTAATGTGCGATGACGATGTGGATATTTAAATAAAACATATTTATAGCTCGTATCGGGAAACTTGACACGGAAGGAGCACATCTCGTTATCAGCTGGTTGCATTACGATACAGATAAGTACATATGTGCATGGGTGGTGACATAGCATGTATCGTACTGGTGTACAGCATGATCACGTGATGGCTAACGGGTATGTATGACAGGTAGGTAGGTAATGATGCGTGAGTGAATTGAAATTAAACGTATTGATTTCAATATTAAAATATATTGTGCTCAACGCAACTTTATCAACATTACTAATAAATATATATATATATATGATGATATATTATAATGTAATTTTGATGTTTGCATGCAGATTAATGAAAGTATTTTACTAATTAATGTAACTTTAATGTTTATTTCATCATTAATATAATGTTCTAAGGAAACCAGATGCAGTATACTTGGTAACTACTTATTGAACGTATCAACGATACCAGTACAGAATAGAGAGGCGTAGGGGGATACATAGTACTATGGGGGTACACAACACTACTAGGGGGGTACACAACACTAGTAAGGGGGGTACAACACTAGTAAGGGGGTATATAATACTAGTAGGGGGGGTACAATACTTGTGGGGGGTACACAGTACTAGCGGGGGTATACTTCACTACTACTACTAAACCAGCCATGATGGGGTGTAGGGTACAGATGTATGTGAACAGGTGGGGTGGCAGACCTATCTCTTCGTGAGCCTCTCGTAGTGCTACCATTAATTCATCTTCGTGCATACTATTGTGGTAATGTGTGTACTATTACTATGTATATATATATATATATATATATATATATATATATATATATGTATATTAATTTTTACTCTATTTTTTGTTCTACTATTTCTTGATTTTAATTATATTCCTATATAATTTTTTCTCCTCGTAATCATAAAAGGGTGAAAGACTTGATAAGCTCAGCTTCTTCCTTCACCCAGGCAATTGCCAAATCTGATTTTATTATTATTATTATTATTATTAAATATATATATATATATATATTTATATATACATATAAATATATATAAATATGTATATAGTTTTTTGAAAATAAATATAATATAAAAATAAAACTCAAATTTTAAATTGTATACAACATAACAATAGTAGATAAATATATAGAATAAATTAATCAATATGTATATTTAAATTATAAATTTTAAATTAGAATAACGAGTGCTAATAATGAAACTTTATTAAATATAAGTAATTATTAATAATATAAGTTATAATAAATGTTATAACTATAATAAGCAGTACATATTTTGACTGAAATAAGTAGTATTTATTGTATATATATTATAGATAATCTAATAAATTTTAAAATAATAGTACAATATTAGACGTATTATTTTCATAATGTACGATATCATATTATAATATATGTTTTTATTATAATAATGTAGCTACATAGGTACTATTCAGTAAACTGTTCCTAAATTGTACTTGTATGTAACTAAACAAAGATAATTGATACCCAAATCGGCATGGTACCAAAATTAAAATTTGGTTTACATATAATAAAAAAACGCCTTGGTTAATGTACACCGAACATAGTATATATCTATAATAATTCTAATTAAGGATGTTTGTATAGAATTTTACATCGGTAACGAAAATTAGTACAACTATTTAATTTACTAATTATTACTAATTTACTATGTACAATAGACCGGTTCGTTCGAATCAATTTTTAATCCTTCATATAAAATATAATACATATGTATTAATATATACAAATATATATCTATATTTTAGTATAATATGTATTAACAATTTTTATAAAAAAATAATTACCTTTGGTCACGAAGCATTTAAAGTTTGAAATATAAATTAATATTTTAAAATTTAATTTAAAATATTACATGTATAATAGTCATTCCACCATATTATATATTATCTTTGATGTTTACATTTAAAATAAAAAAATTTAAAATTAATTATATATTTGTATTATATTTAATGAATTAATATAATATATACCATTATTTATAATTATTATTAATATTATATCTATATTTCATTTTTATATCTACAAATAACCAATATTAATGACTCCTAAAACTCGAGAAAATACACCATTTTACAAAGTATTTATTTCAAAATAATTCAAAAAAATAATTAATTTTTTTAAATTAATATATATAATTATACTTTACATAAATTTGAGTGATCATATTGTATTGAATTGTGGATATAAGTTAGATATAAATGTCATTTAAACAAATAAAATTAAAAAAATGAAAAAAATTTAAACATATTTTGTATTTCATATTTCAAATAAAATCCAACAAAATTTAAAAATGATTTTAATTTTTTTTTCAAAAAAGAATTTTTTTATAATTAATTTTAATTGTATTATTATCTATAAATTATATATTTTAATTTTTTAAATTAAATTGTAATAATTTATTTATATTAAATTAAACGATTTTTAGATATTTTTTTTTACTAAAATTATTTTATAAAATGTGGGCATCTAGATTGTAATGAAAAATATGTTGTATTGTTAATACTACTTGTAATATATGTTTCTAGGATACATCCATAGTTGGCTTAAAAAAATCAGTCAATTTTATAAAAATTGAATAAAACTTATTTCTATATCTCCCCCATGTTAAATTTTATATGTATTCAATGTTAAAATAAAAAGGTCTCGTGACATAAAACTATTTAAGATATAGGTCTATAATTTTAAAAACTTATTCATCATAGCATACATAATTGTCATAGATGTGAAGGTTTATAAAATTACGAAGAAAAAAAAAGTACGAACCGGTCTAATGTACAATGTATATACATTGGACATTCAATGTTAACATGGACATATGTATAATTATTAATAATAAATCTATAGCTAATTCTTATATTGAGTATAGCTAATTCTAATGATAGAAATTTGTATTGAATTCTACTATCCAAAATATAATTAAATATATTGGTGTATTTACTAGATGATATTCTATTAAATACATTAAATATATTACATATTTAATATAAGTTTTATATAAATCTCTAGTTGTCCACACCTATCTCTTTTTCCTCCAGGAAATGCAATACTTCCGGGGTCAAAGATGTGCTCAGCTCTTTTAGTCAGCCAAACGCATAATTCATTATCCTGGAGATTGAAATTGTTGAATTAAATAAATTAGATCATATTTGTATCGAATGTTATTTATTATATTTAAGATAAACTAGCTATATTTCACGATACACATATTTCTAATTAAAAATGATTTTATACTACAAAGTATATATTTATATTGACAATATTTATAACTAAATACACGCAATATTAAATATATTTAATTTACAACATCATAACTAGGTATATTTATATATACATTATTAAAAAATCCAATAAAGCAATAACTTCTTTATAGTTCTCGATTAATTTGTTATTTGTGTAAATATACAGCTGTAAATATACAGATGACAATAGGAAGCTGAGATATACACAACGATAATGCATACAATGATGTTGGTGACGTATTGGCACTTATCATAATCAAGTCGATCCCTCGTAGGTGTTCCTAATAATATGCAAATGTTGAAATAATCTAATGATAATACGAAACTTTATTATTTATAGTTATTTAGTGGCTTTATTTTAATCATCCCGCGTAAATCAATTGTTGATTTATTATTAAGGGGATCACGCACATAACACGCAATTTGCCTATTTTGCGTATAAATAGATAGGAAAAATATAGGTCCACTAAAAAAATAGAACTGATATTATATTCATTCAATTGACCTACTTTTTTTTGTAATGTATTCTTAACATATACATGCATAGGAAAATAGAAAGTTATTTTTAATATTATTATTTATTTTATTATATATATATATCTAAATTAAAAATTAGCGATACTATAATGATGGTATTTCTATAGAAATTATCATTTTATACAATGAATTCTATACATTTTAATAATTATCTCTCTATTTTACTATTCACATAATTAAATTCTACATAAAGTAAAAAAATGAATATTATAATTATAATAGTTTTTATGTTCTATATTTTTGAATGCACATACCTAGAGCGAAATAATTATTCTGAGAAAACAGCGTTTGAAGTTTGACAGCATAAAAATGTAATATTAAATAGTATATAATATAGCATTATCTTATCGTCATAAAACACATTTTTGTGCCTTTCTAGACTGAATTCATGTCTAATTTTTTACAGATACTAAAAAACACTAGAATAAGTTGTATTATGTAATAAAAATAAATATTAAAAAAAATAAATTATCATCACTTTAAATGTGCGGGATCCCCTTAAGATTTTTATATACTTTTTCGTTTGGGGTAGTTTTGTTTCGTAAACCACGATAAACTATATATCTATCTATCTATATAATCGTGTTATATAATACCTTCCAGAACAACGCGACTAGAACAGCAGACTTGGGGGCGTGTCTAGTGTTGGCGTAAAGCTGCGAATCTATCTCCGTGGCGGTGACCTCAGTCGATGTGTCAGGCAGGCATTGGTAGTGTGTAGTACCGACTCTCTTAGTCATTTTAGTGAGCTTTAAACCTGTCTGAAGTGACATTGACTTAATATATATGAATGACCTTGACTTAATAAATATTAATGACCTTGGCTTATTAAATAATGAATAACCTCGACTTACTAAAGACTCAATGATATTGACTTACTAATAGATAATGACCTTGACTTATTAAATACGTAATTACTTTGACCTCATAAATAATTAATGACCTTGAACTATGAATGTACGCGCGATGACTGAGGAGTGTGAAATCACTTCAGAGTAGTACCATTGGGTACAATAACTACTAGTTACTACTTGGCTATACTAGCAACTACTGATTATTAGGGGCGCTGGAACGATGCTGTGTATGTAGGGGCACCACCAATCAAAATAAATGTTGCGGTAAAAGTAGGGGGGGACCAATACATAGTAGGTCCCCCTAGATTATAAAGTGGAGGGGACATATCCCCCCACGTCCCCCCTGTTGCAGCGCCCCTATTGGTTACTACTACTGGGAAATATTACTACTAGATAGGGAGTCTCAACTAGATAGGGAGTGATATAGATATAAATAAATAGGGATATAGATATAAGATAGGGAGTGATAGATACAAACTGCCCACACTTTATCCTGAGCGTCGTATTTAGCCCATCTGTAGTCGTTGTTGTTTCTCTTACGTAGGCGATGTACTATCGTATCTCTCGTTAGACTCATGATACTGTGAGGTAGGCGTACTACTGTATGGGGTGGCATGGTTTGTTGTATAGGTGGTGTAGTAGGTGTGCTGTATATGGGGTGGCATGGTTTGTTGTATAGGTGTAGTAGTCAGTACTGTAGTAGGTGTGCTGTAGTAGGCGTGCTGTAGTAGGTATTGGATTATATGTATTTGAGGTGGCATGGTTTGTTGTATAGGTATCATATTAGGTGGGGTATTAGGTGGTATATTCTGAATAAATATAATAATTAAAAATTGTTAATTATAAGTGGTACTTTAAATAAATTCATTAAATAATATATAATATCTCAATATATAAATTTATATATATATTAAAACCTTATATTTTCTGTTATTTAATTTTCTACACTTTGAAAAACTGTGAATTTTAATACATTTATAAATATATATATAATTATGATATAATTTATTAATATTTAATTAAATACATTTAAATAAAGAACAATTATACAGGTATCATGGAAACCGACACAAATAATTTCTATATATAATTGATGTGATTGGTTTGTGGGAGCGAAGTATACATGATAGAATTATATATCTAATAAATGTAATTAACTCTAATCTACTATTAAAAACTGGTTACTAATAGTAATATTATTTCGTATATACAAATTTTTCTCTAGATATAATATATGATATATTTAATAAATATATATAAATACTTTATAGGTATAGTGTTTAATATACGTATATTTTATAATATTAAGTTAATGGTTACACACAGTCTTTTCGCGCTCACCACATCCCCAGTAGGGGCGCTGCAACAGGGGGAACAGGGGATATGCCCCCCCCCCTGAACATAGAATGTTTTATAGATGGTAATAGTACATGCACAAGTTATATGAGATTATCATTTTGTACTGCTATATTAAATTAACTGAATAACTGTAATATATTTAATTAACTGAAAATAACACTATATAATATAACATTATATGTACAATAATATTATCATATGATCATCATGATCACTATGATAATGATGCAATTTTTCATTTTTCAACTTTTATGACTATTATTTTAAAATTTATAATTTCTTGACTAAATACTAATTCCAAATATAATATACAATATTTATAAAATAAACTAAATTTAATATATCGTCCGATATTATCTAGTCTGAAATTATTTCGTCCGAGATTACTGACTACTTTTTCAAATCATTATTATTATTATTATCACTTTGGAATCCCATACTTAGTAAATATGATATTTACTTATATAAATATAAGGTATTTTAATTAAAATGATATACTCTAATATAAATAACTTATATAATGGCAATGTTGTATATGGTATAGCTAATAGCAAAGTATTTAGGCTTTGTAATAGACCATAAAATATACCTTGGTGTTTAAATTAAGATATTTTTTAAATTATTAATATTTATTCTAGAGAAAACATGTATTTATATATTAAAACCATAATAACAACTCTCTACTATATGTGTTTACTATAGTAACGTATTTTGAATATTTGATAAACAATAAATCAATAATATATATTATACTATATTTATAAATAATATATAATGGTATGAATATCAATTAATGAAAACTAAATATCATATAAATTAAGAGAGATATTTAAAATGAATCATATATATTATAAAATTATAATCGATATTTTATATATTTTCAAAATTATTTTGAAAAATTATTATATTAAATTAATAATTATAATAATAATAATATATTTAAATGTATATATTTACTATATTTAGTGTATTAAATATTAAAAAAATGTAATATTAATTTATAATAATACACCATAATTAATTTATAACAGATCATTAATTGGCTGTATACGAAAAATAGGCAATTTTATTTTAGAACAAAATAAATTTGAATTATCATAATTATCATAATTATTATGAAAATGTATCATATAGATACTACTATTATAGTATAAGTTAACCTACATTATAAATAGTAGATTATATTCTTAAACTATATATTTTAACACATCTTAAAGATGATATTTAATATGATATTAGTAACTTTTGAAATAAATATAAATATGGATGAATATATTCATTGAATATATAAATTATATGATTATTATAATAATATCATATCATATTAAATATGGTTAACAATATAATAGTATAAAATAATGAAATATATACTTAATATATACTATCAGCATTAGTGTATATAGAAATAATAGTAATTTAAAATATTCATGTTTAATATTCATAAAGTTGCCGTTAATCCGTTGCCTCCATTAATTGTAATGATGAAATATATTCTCAATTAATTACAATTATCATATTTATTTTAATCACTCTTTAAATATTTTAATAACATATCTATATAACTTATATTTTCTATTTAAATATTAAATATAATTTAAATATAATAGAAATAGCATAATATAAATTAAATTATAACATTTACATATTATTTAAAATGTATAAGATAATACATCATATATAATAGTGTATTTTCTAATGCTAATTATAATTACATAATCTATAGCCTCCAAAGAAAAAGGGAAAAGGGAAGAAGGGGAAAGGGAAAAAGGCTGCCAAGTCAAAAACACCAACGGTAATAGATGGAATATCGACTGAAGAGATGTCTAAAGAACAGGTAAACATAATATATATATATATATAAGTTATAATATTAATATTTAATAGAATGAAATTTGTTTATATAATTTATAAAAATCCTTTTTAGTATAAATTTATTGAAAAAATATTAATAATGGTATTATATTTTTCATATATTTTTGTAGATTTTTAAATGTATAATTTTCTACGTATGGACTTAAATATATAGGAATGAAGAATACTATCCACCTACTTTTTTAAATATAAACTTTTATCCAATTAAATATACGAAATTACCTTAATTGACTGACAAAATAAAATATAAACCAATTAAATATAATATATTATTATTATATTATTGTAGCATAATTTTATTATATTTAAAACAATATAATTGAACTTATAACACTACTTATATACTAAAGTATGACTCTTTGTATACAAAAATAACTACTTTTATAATAACCACAGGATAATAACTAATACATTAGAATTTATTTAAACTAAAAATAATAATTATGTTAATACATGCATGTTCTTATAACAAATTTTTAATAATTGTATTCTATAATTAAGGATTTTTCTAAGATAGGATATGAAACTTAAACAAATTCGTATTATTCGATTATTGCAATGCAACCAATATTTAGTGAAAAATATTTTGTTTATAAAATAAATTTATATCAAACTATACACTTTTAAAATGTAAAATAATATGTATTCAAATATTATTTATTAAAAAACTAAGCGTTCATTACTAATATATAACAAAGCAATAGGATACATGGGTTTTAAATGTTATACAAATCTATTTGGTGGGTATAATCTAACTTATATGTCATGTAATTTAATAGAACAATGAAACATTGTATCTATAGACACCTCGTCAAACATAAATCTAGTTCAATGATTTCGATACTAGCGGTGGCAGGATGTGTATATTAATTATGTGTATATATATAGAGTGTTGTAGATTTTTATCGTAGAATATTTTTTATAATTAAGAACAATATATAGTATAGTAAAGAACTTTTATCATATATGATAGTATACTATTAATATGGTATTATATATCAAAATTAAAGCCCTCTGCTATGTAATCTGTACATCATTGAAATCTCTGTTTTATGTATGGGATAATTATTAGGGTTAATGTTAATATATTATACGGGTACATATACAATTATATAGTATTCTGTTTATAAAAAATTGTTAAGTTTTCACTTCCAATTTTAATTATGTTATGAGTATATATAACCCTTTTTTTGTACAACTCAAATACTTATTTCTTTGTATACTAGATTTTAAAATATCTTTAGTTGTATATATAACCCTTTATTTGTCAACTCAAATACTTATTTCTTTGTAATATTAATATATTTTAAAATATCTAGTTTTATTCCTCTCTTTAACATAGGATACTTATATTAATATTATCCTTCAATGCAATGTATTATTTAAATATATATAAAATAAATATATTGCAGATAATTATATTTTCCATTTATCAAAGTAATTTATTATTTCCGTATTTAAATCTGGTTTATAGACTCCTTAAAAATATACAAGGATAATTTGTAATTCTTATCTTGAATATTTATATATATATATATATCGATGGTATAGTCATCTGGAAGTGCATTCTATCATTGAGGTGCTGCAATAGAGATCGATTAAATATCATTATTTCTTCACACTGATTTGATATATATATATATATATTATTTGTATCATATATAATAAAACATACTATTGTATATAAAAATAACAACAAATATGTTTATTGTTTACCGAACCTTATAGTTATTAAGTCCCCTTAAGGACATTAAAGTACATTCATTTAAATGTAATAAGTAAACCAACCTCACTTTAACACGAGCCCACAATTTTCATTGCTTCCTGAGAGAATGATATTTAGTCTTTATAGTACATAATGTATACTTACTGTGATATATATTAACCGTGATACTAATATCATATTTTATAATATAAAATTACTACAATTAAATATTTAAAATTATTTCAATTCTTTAATTTACATCAAATATTTTTTTTTATATTTTCTTTACTAAGATTTAACAAATGTCATAACATTATTGCTAATGAAATTAGTGACATTCACTATTCTTTTAAAATATAATATATTATTGTCGTTATTTTATATTTGTTCATCTATCATTTATAGGATAAATTCCATAATAAAAATATCCAAATCTATTTACGATATTATCAAAGAATTTAATATATATATATAATTACATAACCTCAATATACCGTCGAGTACAGTTAAAGTTTAACAATAAGTTCAGTCGTTACTTATACGTAAAGCCTGTATTGATTGTTGTTAATGAGATGTACCGACTACTTGCCCTAACAGCTCGAGGAGCACATCATCAGGCTGCGAGAGGAACTGGACCGCGAGAGGGAGGAGAGGAACTATTTCCAACTGGAGAGGGATAAGGTATGAATCATGAATCATGTGTATACGCTATTAGTCACTCTCACTAAGAACTAAATATATGTATGTATGGTCTATCATTGCATATGTATACGGTCTACTTTAAGAGAATATGCATATTAGTCTCTCTAAGAGAGAGATTTTGCGATTAATAAATATATGTGTACGGTCTATGGTTTAGCATAGTGTATGAAAGTATGGTCTGTAGTTTATCTTTGTGTGTGTGTGTACAATTTATGGTTATCATAATGTATGTATAGTCTATGGTTAATGTTAGCATATAGTCTATGTGTTTAGTCACTCCCACAAATACCTAGCTATATCATCATTAATAATATAAGCTGTTAATCTATAATTTTCTTGTCTTTGTCTTGAGACTTAAATCTTAGTATAATAATATTAGTCAATATAATTCTAATGATAATAATATATAGATAATATTATTTATGTATCCACTTTCGATTCTATTATTTACCTAAATATATAATAAATATTATTATTTTCCCTATATAATATTATATTAATATTAAGATAAAATACCTCAAAAGTCTTCTGACTATTTTATTTGTCCATTTATTGTTTATTTTTTCTTATAATAATAACATAATAAAATTTATCTTATCTTATTTTATCTTATCTTTATATGTATATACTGTAAATAATAATTATCTAAATATTACCTAATTACTAATGTCACACATCATTTTCAATGTTACTAAAGTTTTAGAATTCTAAGCCGTAATCTATTGTTACCTAAGTAAGCTCACATTGACCCTTGACCCCTCACCCGTGCAGGTAAACACGTTCTGGGAGATCAACAAGCGCCAATTCGAAGAGAAGAAAGCAGAACTCCGCAACAAAGACCGCGAGATGGAAGATGCAGAGGAGAAACATCAAATTGAGATTAAAGTAGGCCGTCGTTATATCTAGTGTATACCCATAACTCCGCATTTCGTTATATAAAATAGAATAGAATATATCTATTGAGCATTATAATGATATTAAAGTAGTCCATCTTTATACAGAATAGAATAGAGTATAATTACAACACATTACAATTTAATTAGTTTTCATCTTTTATTTTCATTTAAACTTTTATTCTTTATTTTGCTCAAACGGCTTCAAATTAAGGTAGTTATATTTTCCACGTTGTTACCGATAAATGAGTATACCTATAATTCCGTCCCTAAACTACTACTGCCGCTATATTACCAATAATATATTTAGAATAGTGATCCTTAAAGCAATCCCAACACTCGTGAATACCTAATTATATCCCCCTACATATATGCTTGTGACTGTATGTCAATAACCACACCCCTTCTAAATACGCCCCCTTCTAACCACGCCCATCAGGTGTACAAACAAAAGGTGAAACATCTCCTGTACGAACACCAGAACAATGTGTCAGAGATGAAAGCAGAGAACACTGTAGCGTTGAAACTCTCACAAGATCAGCATAGGTTTCTGCATAAATATCGTATAGATATATAGTACCAAGTCATTTCATACCAATAAAATTGTACCATATGTATAAGTCACATTTATATTTGATAGTACAAAATGACTAATATTCAATGTCTATATAACATCCCAATTAAACCTATTCTTAGCATATCTATCTATATATATATATATATATATATATATATATAATATAGAATTATCGGATTTAGATTGTATTGTCAGTGTAATTATAGAAGCACTAATTATAGAAGCATAGTTTAATGAGGCGATAACTTCTATATTTATAGAATTCTTTTTTTATTTATATTCTTATATTCAATCATATTTATTTATATATATAATATCGTATTAATATCTATATTTAGTATTGTATTTGATTAATTGTACTTTAAAGGTAAATAGGCTATGTAAATTATATCAATTCAATATATATATATATATATATATTTATTGACTCAACAAGCTTTGGCTTTTTCATTCATATAGGCTTTCAGCCAACTCTTAATTTATCATTTATTATACATACAAATGTATTACTTCAATAGATTGTAGTAATAATAAACCTACACATTTTCCATCCACCAAATATTATAAATAACATATATTAAATATAATCTATGTGCACTATATTCTAATATTCCTTATTACTTACAATATATAGTATTATATTTTTATATAAATTCTATATATATATATACTAACAATTGTAAAATATCGGATTATCTCAATACTATTTAATATTTCTTAAATTATACATATTCTTAAAAATTATCTATCTATCGCATTGAATATAATAGTAACTACCTTAATTTAACATTTGTTTAATCTATAAATATTAATCAATTTTTAAATTATCCTGATAAAAATATAAATTCATGAGTTATATATTAGTTCATGAGCATATATATGATTAATAAGATATGATAATAATAGTAGAAATAATTTATTATAATTACATTTACGACGCTATTATTTGATCTTTACCTGCATGTTATACATTATCTTAAGATTGTAAACACTTAATTTTTCTGAATCCTTGAAAGTATTGAACATAAGCTAAATTATGTAACCATTGAAATATAGTTGACCATGAAATATAGTTTAATCCTTCCGTAGTAAATTTACTAATGATGCAGAAGTTCACACATTATTGTTATTAATTAATATTTAAAAAAAAATTTAAATAATACATTTATAAATAATATATTTAAATATAATATACATATTAGTTCAAATTCATCTATAATTACTTATCTCTAAGTATTCATAGTAATAATATAGTATATATAATGATGGGCACGACTTTTCATGATTTTCGATCAATTTTGTCGATCATTTTCTAACGAATGTCTATCTCTTTACTCGATCATTTGTTAATGATCGTCGATCGTTTAATTAATTTATTCGTCGATCGCTCTCTCGATCATCCATCTCGATCGAAATTAGTTTATTGTTAACTATTTTTAGATATATTAAAGAATGATTAAAACGTTGGTTTAGCGATTATTTTTCATTTGATTATTCCATCAATATTGCCATTATATTAGAAACAATATCTAACCCACAATTTAAGTTAAATTAGTTAAGTAATTATGCAGCAAAAAATATATATTGTTATCTACATTAATTAAGCAATATGTCTCATGTAAATATCTCAGATAATGAGTTTTAAATAACTACACCAGAACAAAGCGAGGCTAATTCAGATTAAGAATTCTATGTTATTGATGATAATCCACTCCTAAATTAATTTTATAAATAGAAATACTCAATTATATAAATAGTAAAAATATTAACTTAGATATGCTTAATAATTATCCTATTATAAAAACATTATTCTTAAAATATAATTCTATACTTTATTAAAGATGATATCCTATTATTATTTATTATTAATTTTATTATATCATATTTCAACATTTACATAAATAAAAGTTTATATTATTTCCCCTATTTTGTTATTTTTGATATAACTATTATTATCATTATTATTATCAGATTTAGGCAATGCTAGGGTAATTATAGAAGCAGTGTTGCTTATCGATATAATTACCCCTTAACTATATACAAATTATTTTTTTATTTTTTTCATGATCATAGATCGATAATTTTACTCGATCATTTTCTAACGATCATCGAACACTGTCACGATCGTGCCCATCACTTGGTATATACAACTTTATATTAACAATATATTTTGTTAGTATATGAGGTATATCCAAAAAATAACATACATTATATATATTTGTACATTAGAACTAGAATATATTATATTAAATTGTGTTTCAAACTCTATTTAACAATATATAATTAACATATAATTACATCTAACAAATAGATCCGATGAGTTGACATTGAGAAAGGACAAAAGATCACTGAAAGTAGAATTAAAAGAACAGCAACTGTCACACGAAGATGTGATCAAAAGTCTAAAGAAAGTTTACTCATATTATATCGTCTTATAAATATAAATTTTAGAGCATTCGTAAATTATGGTTATCAATTTATTACTTAATTTTTAATTGTTAAATCGATACATTTTTCTTATATATTATTTGAATTAAAATATATTTTATAAATATAAATAACTAAAAAATATATATTACAATTTTAATTATATGTGTTAATGTAATATATATTTATTATTTATAATTCTATATTTAATACATAGTTACAATAATTGAATTATATATCAATAAATTATACAGCCTTATATTTAGTATATGATATTATAATGATTCACTTTATAATGAATGAATGAATATTTTTATTTACTGAATATTGAATTAATATACATAAGGATATTCAGTAGCTATACGTAGCTTATATTAAGAATATCCATATAACAACAATATCAAATATTTAATATATAATAATAATTATGAAATAAGAAAATATAATAATAAAAATGGTGTAATATAAGATATTTATATCGAATATACATATTATAACAACTAATTATAACTATGATAGTAAATAGTGAAATATAACTCTACGCGCATATTGTTATTTTACTTTCCGGGATTACATAACATTCCACGCTTGACTTTAGGAACACGATGAAAGAGAGACAGAACAGAGAACACACTTCATCAGGGAGGCAGACGAAATCGAACACAAGTACGAAAAGAAGATGAGGTCGTTGAGGGATGACCTTGATCTAAGACGAAAGGTCATCGTTTAATATCTAGTATCGATAATGTTTATTAGATAATATTTAGTGATTTGTTTTTTTGTGTAAGATAATATAGAATTGAAGTGTAAATATGTTATGATATATAATTAATGATAATTTATTGCAGACCGAAATACATGAAATCGAAGAGAGAAAGAACGGACAAATAAACACTTTGATGAAAAATCACGAGAAAGCCTTCTCGGACATCAAGAATTACTATAACGACATAACTCTCAACAATCTCGCGTTAATCAATACATTGAAGGTTTACTATCTATTGTACTCTATCCCTTACATATATTATATATATTTGCTATAAATAATTAATCAAGTATATATGTTAATCGCATAATTTAATTATGTGAAAATACATTATAAATTACATTATATCTATGCATTATATTCATTAAAGTTGTAAATTCCTTTAGTTTGATAATTATTGCATCTTTTAATATTTAAAAATGAATATACCTATTTAATAATTTTATAGATAATTCATGTATATATAATGTATTAATTGATATATATATATATATATATTTGTGTGTATATCTTAACACATGTGTCACACTCATTAATACCAGGAGCAAGTGGAGGAAATGAAGAAGAAGGAAGATCGTCTGGAGAAACAGATGGCCGAGGTGATGTCAGAGAACAAGAAGCTCGTGGAACCGCTACAGAAGGCCAGGGAAGAGGTCGACGAGCTCAGGAGACAGCTCTCCAACTACGACAAAGACAAACAGGCGCTGGCGGTTAGTGCTATGAGTCATTATTATCATGAGTCATGAATTATGACTCATGATTCACGAGTCATCCAACTAGGTATTATATTAAGTACTAGCGATATTTAATTTTCCATTTTAATTACATTCAATAAATATACTATAAACTGAATTGAAATCCTTGTATAGCTATAGCTAATATTAAAAATCATAATACATATGTTACCTTAGAATAATATATATATATATATATATATATATTATAAATATATTTTAATATGATATGATTAAATTAAGATTTTTTTAAATTATAAAAATGTATTACTTTAAATCTAATTCTAGTAAAATAATTTCTTATTTCTGTATGATTAATTATATAATTAAATTCTATTTTATTGTTCTAGAATGTTATTTTATATTATGAAAATATGTAATAATAACTACATGCAATATATTATTTAAAACATTGCATTTTAACAATTTAATAATAATATAAAAATAAATCATTTGATATTAATATATTAATTATATATATATATAATAAATTATTAAATAAATATATATATATATATATATATAATATATATATATATATATATATATATATATATTTATTTAATAATTTATTAATTTTGCACAATCAATTTGTAAATATTTTAATAATATTATTAACATAATATTTATATTTAAAAATGTCCTATTGGAAAGATAATTTTTTTAATTTTATTATTTCTATATTAATCTTCAATACATATAAAAATACTATTAACATTATTATAGAGCGCAAAAGCAAGATTAAGAGTACTAAATGGAAACCACAAGGAATTGTCATGGGAACATGAAGTGTTGGAGCAAAGATTCGAAAGGGTAATCTAATTCATTATAATAATTAATAATATTCACTGATAAAAGAGTGATTCGTCTAACTATTTTATAATTCATTGTAATATATTTACATAATCATATATATAAACATAAATTCACAATATTTAAAATATTTCTATTAAGGTTAATTGTCTTTATATGTCATCACGTTACCTTACCAGGTCGAGCTTGCTCGGCAGATATCAGAAATATGTCATTAATACTTCGAAGTATAGAAATATATATCCTCAGAAATGTCTAAATCTAACAATAATAATATTAATATATAAAGTACTTTATTTTAAATCAAGTAAATAATATATATTATATAATATTAAATAATATCAATTCAGCTGCATTAATAATGCTTCTATAATTACTCTGGAAATGACTAAATCTAATAATATTAATATAATACTATATATATAATTATTTTCTTTTGAAAAAGTAAACAGATAATATACAATAGTGAATAATAACAACGCTGCAGGTACAAGAAGAGCGGGATGAACTCTACCGTAAGTTCGTGAAGTCAATCCACGAGGTACAACAGAAGTCAAGCTTCAAGAACCTTCTACTGGAGAAGAAACTTTCCACTCTGGCAGACACTCTGGAGAAGAAGGAGGCTCAGCTCAACGAAGTGTTATCGGCCTCGAACCTTGACCCCACCGCTCTTACCGTCGTCACGAGGAAACTCGAGGTTATCTCGCAGCGATGCTGTGATTGTATTATACACTACATCCTAGTCCTTCGTATATTTTACGCGAAACATTGTTCGATCAATTAGAGGCGAATTCTAGTGTTAAATAATATAAAACAGTGTACACATAGCATCGACTATAGTTGAAACTTAGAATATGTATCATAACATAGACAAATTTTAGACATTTATTTATTTTATTTACATTCATTTATTTGTATAATTATATAATTTTGAATTAAATATAATCACAATCCGTGTACAACTCTGGATGAATTTTAATCTTTAATAATTTTAATATCGGTGATTTACAAATAAATATTATATGTATTAATTTGATATTAGCATATTATTAATCACGTATTAACTATACACTTACAGGATGTTTTGGATTCTAAGAATAGCGCAATTAAAGATTTACAGTATGAACTCGCTCGTGTTTGCAAGGTAATATTACTTATCATATCACTATATATTGTTAAATACATATATACATTACATTATAGTAATTCCATTGTTATTGTATTCCTTATATACAATTAATTAAAATAACGTAAATTAGGTATCCTATTATTTTTTAAATCAATTTGCTCTTAATATATAATATATTTATATATTAGTTATACACATAAATTATAAAAGTTACAACTTAAATAAAATATATAACTTAAAAATATGATATAATAGATATAAATTATAAATGTAATCAAACTTTGAAAGTATTTATATAGTATAAACATATGTATTGTAACTGACAAATATATTTTTTAATATTTTACATTAATTAATATGTTCCTGAATATTTTGTATATACTACCTGAATAGTGTTAATATGTTCCTAGATTAATGTTTGATATAATATAACGTATAGAAAGCAAATTTAAATAATAATACTATTAAAATAAGTTTTTATTTCAGTGTATTTAATAATTTAGTTCTAAAACCTCTATAAAACAATATATCTTCTTTAAATATTCTTTAAATATTCTCTAAATACCTTAAATACTACTTTAAAATGGTTTATTAATATATAAATTAGATTATATTATAGTAGTATTATAAATTATGGTGTCCATTGATAAATATTAATATTATATTTTTTATATAAATATTAATAATAAATTCATTATGTATTAGAAACTACTTAATTATAATTTAATTATTTATTTTAATTATATAAACTTTATTTTACATACTCCATTCTACCAATCATTTTGTATACTATTGCAATATATTTTCAAACTTTCTTAATTTTAAATATAAAATATTATATCCTCTTAATTCAAATATAATAATAACCTAAACTTTTCATGTTATTATCCATATTAATATTTTTTTTAAAATACACTGAAAATATAATTTATAAATATTAATTGTTATCGGTTTTGGCAAAAAAAAATTATATATTATTTTGTGTTTTTGTATGTTTTTCATAAATTGTTGGATATTGTAATGTTATATTATTATCTATAAGTATGAATAATTTACATCTAACATTAATACTATAATAATAACTTTTAATAATAAATTAATCATTAAAATAAATAAAAAACATAAATATATATATATATATATATACATATAAATATAATAATAATCTAATATATTACTTCACTGAGTATTGAAAAACCATAAATATTATCTAAATACAAAACATAGAAGTTTTCAAAATTGGTTTAACATAGACACATTTTTTAAACATAGAATAACCCATAAACTAACAATCCATTTTTAGTAATTCCTTTATAGTATTATATATTATATATATATATATATATATGATTCTAAATATCTTTGTAATATTAGGATTGACATAGATATCTATATATATAAATATACATAAATTTCTTGTGAAATGTAGGATTGATATGCATAGGATAATTATAAATATAATATTAAAAATGGATGATCATGTGTTATTATATTATATTAGTTACATTTAAGTATATTTTTCACTAATATATACATTGTTAAATAATACAGGCACATAATGATCTATTGAGAACATATGAAGCCAAATTAACACAATTTGGAGTTCCCACTGAAGAACTTGGTTTCAAGCCTTTGGAAAGTACAGTAGGAACTCAACAACTAGGTCAAGGACCTGCTGGATTAGTCTCTGCCCCTACTTGATTACCCATACAAATAATATATATATATTCATTGTGATACAATTTATTATCAAATACATGATTACATAATAGTATTTTTTATTTATTTATATCAATTAATTTTATTTAAATTATTTATAAATATCTGATGTTATTTAATAAATTCTAAAATATTTAAATCATTATTTTTATTTATATCAATTATTATAAATAATATTATTATCCTAATAGTTTATAAATATATAAGTTAAATCCAACCAAATAGTTTTTAATACGATCTATAAAGTTTTTTTTGTAATATTTATATTGATTTAATTTTATAATTATTTAAAACATAAATTACAAATTTTATGATATATTATATATTTGTTGAATTTAATATTATTTTGTTATAATATTTCAAAATATATCCTGTATTTTTAAATAAATGTACATATTAATGATATATATATATATAATTTAATAAATTTCACACTATTTTTTATAAATTTATTTATTAGAATTTAAATATATTTTTTAAGACACTATTTTTTTCTAAATTTATTTATTATAATTTATTAGAATTTAAATATATTTCGAAATTGAAAACAAATTAATTTGTATATAATTTCATTTATAGGTTATAACTTCTTATAAATGAAATATATTTGTATTCTAGAATTATACTAATTTTAATTATATTACATTTAATTATGATATCTACATAATTATTATTTATTGATTTTTATATATTGGAAAGAAATGAACAACAAAATTAAATGTTGTTTAAAATATTATTGAATTTATTTATATTCAGTACGTTATTATAATTTATTGATTCTTATATATTGGAAATAAATGAACAAAAAAATTAAATGTTGGTTAAAATAGTATTCAGTACATTAATAGTGTAGATAACGAAGTGACTTCATTCTCTAGGGTTACTATTTCCTAGATTAATAGATTTTATATATATATTAAAATATTAGGTATAATGAAATTTAGCTAATATCCACAATTTAATAAATAAATATATATTACACATATAATAAAATGAATTAATAAGTAAATATAATAATATATATAATCTATACTATAGTATAAATATATTTATATATGATATTATACATACATATATGTATACAGTGTATATATATAGTATACTATACACTCGCACATATATGCATGCATGCATGCTTATATTTAAATGCGTCTACAAAATGTACAACTATATTAAGAATTAGGTCAAGATAACTGTCGTTTGATTTCGGTTGTTAGCCGGTATCCATGACAATAGATTTGTTTATCCCACCCAATTAGTATCGCCTAATTATCGCAATGTGTATATTGATGTATACTGTGCGTAAATTCAATTTTCAACACGTTAAATGTAAATGTAAACCTATTAAAATATGTAATGCATATAGGTTACCTATAAATATTATAAATGTGTTATTATTAAATATGTTTTAAAATACCATATATATATATATATATAATATGTACCTAATATATCCACACTGACTATTTGTATAAACGTACTATAGTATATTTATGCATATAGGCATTGTAAGCATACATATATTTTATATGATAAATATAATATTCATAAAGAAGTCTGTACATTTGTAAATCCTGGTAAACTTTATACATATATATATATATATATATATATATATATATATATATATATATGTGTGTGTGTGTGTGTGTGTGTGTGTGTGTGTGTGTTTATATGCTAGAGTGTATTATATAGCCTACAAAGACGTATTATACTTATACGTTTAGTTGAATTATATGTATACGTTTTCGGTTTTATATATTAAATTATATTTTATTTAAATATCTTATTAATTGAGTATATTTAATTTAATATCATAAATTTACAATTTATATACAAATGTATTATATATTATAAATTATAATTTATAATATATAATAACATATAAGTTTCCACATTGAATTTTTTAATATATTATACTGTTAAATTACATATATGATTTATTATAGTATATATGTTATATATATATTTATTAGGAAATGATGAATTTAACGCCAGACTTATATATATATATATGTGTGTGTGTGTGTGTGTGTGTGTGTGTGTGTGTGTGTGTGTGTGTACATACATATATATACATAGACATATATTTATGTGTGTGATATTATATACGTATAAAATATTGTTTAATATTTTAATTTTTGATGTCATCACACCTGATATTTATCGTCAGTTTCCTTGACCTCTGACCCGCCGGTAACTCGTGTTACCAGTAACGCTATACATCGGATTACCCATTGATTATGTTGAGAGCGCGCCGTCGCCTACCCGTTAATGCGCATGAGTCTACACCGTAATAACTCCATAGGGTGCGCTGCTGTGGTACTAGTAGTAGTAGTAGTAGTAGTAGTAGTAGTAGTAGTAGTAGTAGTAGTAGTAGTAGTAGTAGTAGTAGTAGTAGTAGTAGTAGTAGTAGTAGTAGTAGTAGTAGTAGTAGTAGTAGTAGTAGTAGTAGTAGTAGTAGTAGTAGTAGTAGTAGTAGTAGTAGTAGTAGTAGTAGTAGTAGTAGTAGTAGTAGTAGTAGTAGTCGTAGTAGTAGTAGTAGTAGTAGTAGTAGTCGTAGTAGTAGTAGTAGTAGTAGTAGTAGTAGTAGTCGTAGTAGTAGTAGTAGTAGTAGTAGTAGTAGTAGTAGTAGTAGTAGTAGTAGTAGTAGTAGTAGTAGTAGTAGTAGTAGTAGTAGTAGTAGTAGTAGTAGTAGTAGTAGTAGTAGTGGTGCTAGCCTACTCGTAAACCAAAGCCCGCAGTTCGCATCGAGGATTAGCCACCCACTAATGTATTTACCATTCAGCCCACTATCGCAGTCAAACTGACGTGTATATAACTTAACCCCGGGCGCGCACACACACACGCATACATTAATGCGTTTACATGTGTCGCTCGGACCAACATAATCGCACGCATACGCTAAAAAGTATGTATACATTAATCTATACGAACGTGCGCATATGACTGTATGCGTACGTGTGTGGGTGTGTGTGTACGTGTGTGGGTGTGTGTATGTGTTGTACGTTATCGTTATATCCTGGAGAGAATATCTTCTACATCGCGCCTACCTAAATATTAGTTAAAAAGCGGATCACGCGCGCCGCGTAAACACGATGACTCATCGCCGTATGACGTAATCGCTCGCCTCGCGTTATGTAATCGCGCGCCTCGCGTTCTATATATAGCCTAGCCGATATTCCAGTATAATCACACACACGCGCGCACCCATTAGCGGTGGTTATACCGACCTACCGGAGCCTAATGCAACGCATGAGGTATGAGTTAGGCCCTAACGCTTTAGTCCCTCAACGTTAACCGTGGCTAATTAAAACAATAATGGTGCTGGGCCATACACGATTTACAGCGACATCACTAGGTATATAGACATACACATACGCACACAATATAAGTGTGTGTATGTATATATATATATATATATATATATATATATATATATATATATATATATACGTGCATATACGTGTGTGGATATACTAAGGCCTATCCGCGGACTACGGCGTGTACTATAGAATTCGGTTACGACTCATCACGTGATCGACCCCCCGTCCGCCCATCGCCGCCCGGCCCCGCCCACCTATGACTCATCGCATTCTAATCTATATAGCCTGGCTGGCTGGCTGGCAGTCCGGCGACCACGTGGTGCGTGCGTTAGTTCGTGCTTCTCTCGTCGGTCGGTCGGTCGGTAGGTGGCGCTGTTGGTATGATGGATTGCCGCCAGGTCGAGCCGCCGCGTCGGTCGACGTACACCACCACCACGACCGCCTACTTCAGCGTTACCTATACTACGACTACGACAATAGTATTATCGCATGCGTCACCGTACACTCGCGTGCGCACGTCTATGCGCATGAACGTGCGCACGTGTGTGTGTGCGCACGTGCGTGTGTGTGCGGTTATCTCTCCACTAATCCGACGAACGTTTAGTCGTCGCCCGTCGAGAAATAAACTTTGAATTGTTATCTACCATTGTTATCTATTGTTATCTATTGTTAGTTTACGACTGTCGCGCATTGAACTGCATCACGATTGTTATATAACAATAATATATATATATATATATATATTTATATGTGTGTGTTAGTACGTGTATGAGTGAGTGAGTGTGCGAGAACGTATATGTGCGTATGTGTGTTTGTGAGTTTAATGTGTGTGTGTATATATATGTATATATATATATTAAATTTATTTAACTAGTTATATATAGGTTATTAAAGTTGTTATATGAAATATGTACTTTCCAGTACGAAATTGTTTTTAAATATCTTCAAAATATTATATTGGTCATCATTACATATAAATATACTGAATATTTGTATGCTACGTATATACGTATATACGTTAACTATATAATTATATATATATATATATATATATATGATCCATATATGGATAAATTATTGTATACAATAATTTATAACTAATGATGTAATGTTAAATAATAAAAATATTCTCCTATTCGATTAGATAGTAACTTTAATATTTACAATCCGTCGTATATCAAATATATGTTTGTGTTTACTATATGTGTATACAGCCTGTAGCCTGTTTGCATAACAATAGATTTTCATTTTTATTGAAATTTATTACACGTGCCGAAATACAGCCTATACGATTTGTTTACACGTGAATATGATATAAACACGGAAGGTTAGGTAATATACTACCTCGCTCTCTCTATTTATACAACTATATACCCCTTTTGTGTACCCCTTCTTAGCGAGGGTAAATAACGCACGAAATTCACAGATATTACGTAAGCCCTATGAAAAGCGCGTGCGTTTAAAACCGAGAAATACGACTATCCCGCAACGTTAACGCACGCAAACATAGGCGCGCACGGACATGTGTGCGTGTGCGCGCGGATGTGCGTGTCGACCGTGGGGGACTACGACGACGACGGATGCAGCGGCGGTGGTGGTGGTGGTGATGATTAGATGGCTAAGGCAAGTGTCTATTACCACCCAGAGAGAGAGCGAGAGAGCGACCCAGCCAGGCAAGGCGAGCCAAGCCAGCGAGCGAGAGACTAGAGGCTCGACTCGCGCTAGCCGAGGTGACTGCGGTAAGCCCGGCTAAGTGGGCGCGGCCTAAATCTCGCACGCCGCCGTAATTGGGCGTGGTCTATCGGCGGCGGCGTCGTCGTCGACCGTCGGGAGTGGGCGTAACAGAGTGGGCGTGGCGTAGCCGGGAGTAGGCGTGATAGCGCGTCGAGCGAGAGAGAGAGAGAGAGAGCGGGTGGCCGACGCTAGAGGCTTACGGCGTTCGAGGGCTCAAAGCACGTCAATTACCGTTGACGGAAAAACTAGTGATGCCAACGGTCGGTAAGTGCGTTCTAGTGGTGTGACGGGTCGCCGCGGCTAGAGTTCGGTCTTCGACCGTTAAATGCGCTCTTAATTCACTATTACATAGTTCCGACGCGTATAGCGGCTCTGTTGTACAAACACACACACTCGCACACGCACACCGACGAGCGCGCACACACACGCGCACACAAACACGTACAAACAATTACGCACGTACTTATAGCTCGTATGTGTGCGGGTACATACTTCGTCATACTAATTATCATCATGCGATATCGATTTAAATCGTAATATATATTTATAGATATCTACGAGAACCGGAACGATAGGTAACGAGAATTAGGCCTACCACTAATTAATAATAAACGTAATTATTAATCTCGTGTATCGCGTGTTAAAAATGCGTAATTATCGCACGCAAATATACTCTAGAACGTATAAGTATAATGTCGCCGCTATATTACTATAGTATACTATTTAACGGTGTCTATAGATTTCTATAATAACTATTACGTAACATAATATAATATATTACGCGTGTGATTATACTTTACGAGTATACCCTATAGGTATACGTGTAAAGTATGTGTACAGAATACTTCTGAAATAGACTATATCTCGGAGTATATAGACTATATCTCAGCATATATAAAATAATAATATCGAAATACTAAAAATAAACGTCGAATACGGTTGTTATTCTAAATATATTTTTATTTACTTTTAAATTACTTCTCGAATACGCGCCTAGCCTATTCTTACGAGAATTAATAGTCGACGTGCACTTAGACAATTATATATAGGTTTAATAGTACCTATAGGTTTAATTGATCAGTATATACGCACGCACACACTCACCCACACACACACGCGTACACTAGCACCTACATGAAAGTAATCGTATACGTAGATGCGCGTTCGTGTGTGCGTTCGTGTGTGCGCTCGTTTGCGCGTTGATTAATTAACGAGTTCGCTAAATACTCTGGCGGCGTTTGAGGCGACGGGGGGTGGAAGGGTGGCGTGAAGGGGGTTATAACAGACGGCGCGTACCCTCTCCCCGCCTGTGTGTGGGTGTGGGTGTGCGATAGCGTGCCAGCTAGCGATAGCGATAAGCGCACACTCGGCTCACCCCCCCCCCCGCCGCCCCGTCGTATTATCTTTGCACCTTAGACCCACCGACGATGTACACCGTCGACCGGAAGTAAGCGTCAATATCGTCACTAGGCGGCTACACTAGTCAACAACTATATATCGGGGTTAGCAGGGGTTAGCAGGGGTCACGAGGTTATGTATCCGTTAGGTTTACGAGGTTATGGCGTCGAATAATTGTGATATCGAAATTAGTCATCGGGAACAGTTATAGCGCGACTAGAGGTAGTTATCTTAAGCGGCCAATGGGAGCGCTCCGAACTAGGTCGACTTACTAATAGTGGAGTGTCGTCGAAGATGTGCGAGACGGGGAGGGGAGGAAGCACCGCGCGACGGCTATAGCCGTTCTATAGAATCACGTGACTCGGAGATCGGTCACGTGCGTGCGGGCGTCGCTCTCTCGCGCGCGCGGGCGGGCGGGTGGGGGCGTGCGCTTTAATACGTGCGGAAGCGCCTCGTGCTAGTACGTATACGGCACGCTAGGCGGGGCTGCGGCGTAACGGGTGAACGGGCTCTATCGAGCGGCGGCGGCGACCCGAACCGATGCGAGCGGCGTACGACCCGACCCGATGCGCGGCAGCCAGGCAAGCAGACCGCCCGCCTGCCAGTAGGCCTGCCCGCCTACCGCCCACCCGATACGTAGTCGTTACGTAATCTCGCGATCTATTACGAGATACGCCGAGATGCGGCGAGAACGGCGCAGTAGGCCGCTGAAACGCACCGCTACGCGTCACTAGTAGTGTACTATAGCGTGTGCGTATGTGGGCGTGCGCGTGTGTGTGCGTGCGTGCGTGTGTGTGTGTGTGCGTGCATGCGTGTGTGTGCGGCGCACTGTACTCGGTATATACAGTATACAATATATCACGTGCTGTGTACAAAGTACACTGTATATCACCCATGCTACGTAAACTGCTGTACATAGTACCAGAGCCCTTTGATTTTCTTAGGGCTTTGATAGTACTATATATATATATATATATATTATGTACATTATATGATTATACACAAATGTAATAAAATACAATGTAAGGTATACCTAACACATACTTGTGTACAGTGTACACTACATATGTAAATTGCAGTGTACGATATCCTCCATATATTATATTACAGTTGTTACTACACTAACTTTAGTAGACGTTGTACACTGTACAATGTACAATGTACTATTTTATTCTTTTCAGTGTATATTGTACAATATGAAATATACAAATGCATATTGTATACAAGTATTGTATATTGTGCATTGTACACCGTACACTGTACAGTATCACTACAGTTCACACTGTATAATGTACAGTTTATATTGCACACTGTATAATATAACCTTTATAATGTAGGACACAATGAAAAATATAAATGTTTTATTTTCTCTGGTAATATTGTACATATTATACCGTGTATTTTTCATTGTACACAATATCTACATTGTATAGTGTAGATACGTATACCGATGTCTTACATTATAGTGAATTCGATGTATAGTTAGAGATTTGTCTAACATCTTGTTCTTGAAAGCTTTGAGCACTTGTTCATTATACGAATACACACGTTGAACACGTGCATTGTACACCGTACACAATGTACAATGCGCCTGGTTATGTAGACACTCCGCATGGAGTGATACGTTGACAATTCATATAACAATGATAATAGAAGTAGTAAGGACTATAGCAGAAAACAACCATGTATACACTATACCACGTGGTTGTTAACGTACTGCGTGATACCTATTGTATAACTCTCGAGTTGCTATAGCAACCGGATCACGGATATAACCCTTATTCGTAGGAGTATAATAGGGTTACGCCCTACGGTTTAGGGGTATGTTATATATCGTGGAAAGAAGGTATAGTTCTACGAAATGTAGCTTATGTAGGTTTCGATGTACATTGGATGGAATTATACGGTTTACATTGTATACTGTATAATTCCATCCAGTGTAAATCGAAACCTAAATACATATACACTGTACATTGTAAACTGTATAGTGTACAATGTACACTGTAAATTGTATAATCCGAATACGGACACTCTCGGTATCTCCGAAACCATAAATCCTATAAAAAAATTGTTAACGTATAAAATATTCATATATATATAAATAGTCTAAATATGTATTTTTTATTTCTTAATTATTCAAAATTGTTCTTTTTAATTATCTATATATCAAATAAAATAGATTATTTTATTACGTTTTTCAATTTATGAAAACAAATATCAACTTAAACTTTCTCAATTATATACAAATGTATCGATATAAAACATAATAATATATTATTAAAAACATTATAAATATTATATACATAATTTCTATATGTGTTATCAAATATTAATTAAGTTATAAGGATATATAGAGGTCATATAAGTACCAATATATCAGTCCCCTAATACGGACACCCTATAACTAATCAGCGCGCAGCGTGTGAACTATTCTGATTTTCATAAAAATCGTCTGGGTTATAATAAAATACCATATATGAAGCTAAATATACAAATGTTATTATTTAGATACTTAACTTGTATTAGTAATTAATAATATAATAAAAATTAATAAATTAATTACTAATTAAATTATATTAAATTATTCATAAAATGAATTGTAAATAATGTAATTGTATGTTATATGATGTGTTCATCAATAATATATAGTGTATCCTATAGGATAGTGGTATATAGAGTGTCCGTATTATAACACAGGATATCCGTATTCGGACATGGGTACCGAATACGGACATCCCCATTATTTATTTAATAAGAAGATTAAATAAAATTTTTAAATCACAATAATATATATAATCTTATAATATTAATATATTGTAATTTTGGAATAAAAATGTAGAGTCATGAAATGTTAAGACCATTTATTGTTAAAGTGTCCCCCGTATTAGGTGCCGTCCACTTTCCCCTTCACCCAGTTGCATGGAAGTTAGCCGTATTATCGATCAGATAACACGGAAGTTAATACCTACTAGGTACGGCACGATAGCACACTGACCTCGTTGATGTGTACGTGTGAAGGTCACGATAATCAACAACGCTGGCCATAACTTCAAGGTCATAGAAACCTGTTACTCGATCTATACTTTATAAACTTGAGGCGGGAAATTCTTTCCACGAGATATAGCATATATGTGAGTTAACCTATAATATTGCCCCTATAGGGGATATATAGTATATATTATATATTTATTTTTATATATTTATATACTATATATAGTAGTGCTCCGAACTATAATATTATCTCTAGAGTCGGTGGTAATACACTATACACTGTATATTATACACTATATACTATACTACTATATAGTTCTATATAGTATCTCGTAGCTTGTTAGCCGCACATTCACACAATGTGTTTGAAGTCTACTGTCTTCTGTTATTTTCCTCGTTACTTCTGCTTTCATTGTTATTATTCTATCGTCGTTGTTGTATACATTGTATACGATTTCAAGGGGTATCACTCTATCGATAGTCTACAAATAAACAGACGCAATGTACATTGTTCATCGTGCGACGCAATAATGAATTGTAAATATAAAATACACAATGTACATTGTACAATGTACATTGTACAATATATATGGTGCTCAAAGATTTCGCGAAAAATAACTTTATTGTACTTATAAAATACGCCGAATTCAATATAAATGTTTGCAGCCTATACATTGTAATACATTGTTCGTGTTGTATACAATGCATGCTATAATACGCATACTACCGAGATGAATACAATACAGGCATTGTTCATTGCATCTCTGCAGAGAAACAATAGTATTGAAATCGATGCATACATATATATATATATATATATATATATATATAGACAGACCTGCACAAAAACAAACTCAATGCAACAATATATATGTTGTGATAGTCTAAGGAACCAAATGTACACGGTCAGCTATATTTATAAAAAGATAGATGGTAGGCGTATCTACAACTATTGGTAACAAGTTCTTGCCGGTAATATCGGGTAAGACTTAAATGCCGAAAACTTCGCGGTAAACAATGAACTATGAATGATGCTCGCAAGATACATCGTGTGTACAGTATGTGTATGTGATTAAATTAGACATAATAACCCTTTTATTCTCGCGATTATAAGCGCAAAAAAAGGGTATACTCTTTTTTTGTCGTGACTGAAAAGCCCCTCTAACCCCCCCCCCCCCCCCTCCACACGTGTATTTCCATAGTAATAATATAGGATATATGCTATACCTATATGTATACGGCATACCATGTATAGATACTGTATATAGGCAGCGTTTACATGGTATAGTAACACTAACTATGATAGTTAACATAGGTTACATACTATACCATATATATATATATATATATATGGAAAGGTCATGACCCCGCGATAACTAATTATAGAGATAACACGTTATGATACCGGTTGTAATGCATGTGTTAACATTGAAGTTACGTGAGCGAGGTTAGGCCCAAGGTAGCTCTACCTATAATATACACATATAGGTTAGGAGGTAGGAGTTACTTATACACTAGAGAGGAGTAGTCGGGTAGTCGGGGTAACCTTATGCTAACTCCTCTTCCTTTCTTCTATCATCGGCACCAGTATTCTATTAGGTTTAGTATATATATATATATATATATATATATATATATATATATATATATAGAAAGTATTTGCTATGTAATATATTAATGGGAGTAAATACAGATATAATACAGTTATTCATAAGATAAATATCAAATAATTCACAAGAATAGAATATAGTTTTTTGTTAATGAATTTTCTAATGTAATATATGCATGTATATCCATGACGCATATAAACGTAACGAGTTTATTTTATATATAAATATAAATAGGTAAACAAATTACATAAAATACTAACAAATCTATACAAATTATTTTATATAGATATAGATATATAAATATATATAAATATATATCAACTATTTTATGAAACAATCCTTAGCAAAACGTGCATTGTATATACCATAGTATTTATATTGTAGAGTTGTTATACAGCGTGAAGTATACGCTATTATTGATGATGAAACAATAGTTTAGTTGTGGCTACACAACACAAGGGCCACATGTGTACATTGCGCACTATATACACGTGTACACTATTCGCAGTGTACACGTGTTCACGTGTTCGCTATTGTGTATACATTTACCCGCGCTCAATCCTTCGTGTCGCTTATATACATAGAGCTATAGCTCTATAGAGAGAAATAGAGCTAGAGAGAGAAAGCTTTCTCTCTACGCTTATAAATATCACGTGACGCTTCATATATCACGTGATGCTTACAAATAATCGCTAGTATCGGTGTTAACGGGTTTACCCCATGGAGCTAGAGAGAACGTCTCTCTCTCTCTCTAACTCCGTGGGTTAACGCGTCGACTTAGGCGGGTCGTTGTAAAGGGCGAGCTCTACCATTGTTTATATTGCATTTAACTAGTATTTCATTATTTATTTAAAATAACGAAATACACATTAATATACGTATATATATATATATATATATATATATATATATATATATATATATATATATATGTATATATAACGGCATATGTGGCTCAGTTGGCTAAAGCGTCAGACACACAATTGTTTAATTTTCCCTTAAATCAATAGGACACGGTTTTAAGCCTCGTCCGGACCATTAGTTAATTTTATAAAATGGGTTTTAAAATATTATTTTGAAGTGATCTTATATAATTGTGTATAAATAAATGATAGGCTCTCGTTAAAACCATGGATGCCTTAACATAAGAGCGGATTCGATGAGACATTATAATGTTTATAGAGCCATCTATAGAGTCATATATAGTTATAAGTGAAAACGTCATCTAAGTTCCTGGATGGGTGAAGGACCACCAAATAAAAATAACAATATATATATATATATAAAATAAATTAAAAAGTTATCCTATTCAAATATTGTATCTGTAGATTAAAACGTATATTATATAATATCTTCTGATACATATAATAAACGTATACGTTTCTACGTATATATATTCATATATACATATCATGTAATATGAACGAGGAGTTTCCCATGGGTATGCATACTATATAACTTAAAAAAAGTGTTACAGTGAAATATAAAATAAAGTTTCGTATGTATTATGTTTATATATATATAATATATATCATAATAATAATAATAATATGAAGTTCGTGTCCCATTATAAGTGAAGTTTCGTGGACATCGAGATGCATCGAGAAGGGCATGTCCTTGGTCGTACCCCTTAACACATACCTATAGTTATTGATATTTGTATTCACATTGTTCTTAACAATTATCAATTTAAACACCAGACATTATATATATATACATATATATTATTTATTTGCATTATATTATCCCGTATACGTGTACCCCAAACACGTTTTACAAAATATGCAATTAATAAATTTATACTATATATATATACTTATACATATAGATTACTACCTACTTTATGTTATGTTGGTAACCATTAATTGTATTCGTATAACTATAGTATTATCGAATACAATAGTATTATAATATACTCAATAATAATAATGATAATTTTTCCCGTATTTTCTAATGTCATTATATAGAATTAAATAGATTTACTAATTAAAATAATTCTCTCGATGTCATAATAAATTATGTCTATAGACACTATAGACTATAGACACTATATATAGTGCCTAACTATAGTGCCCGCAGGTACTAGCATTCGAAATTGAAATTAGAAACAATTTAAAATAGATAATATAAATTATCCATATGGATGAAATAAGATGTCAAGTGAACATGTTGAGGTGATATGTGATATGTCATAGTTACATCGGTAAATAGGGTATTATATATATATGTATATATATAGTAGATATATCTACAAAGTGTTATCTATATGTGTGATTGTTTGAATAATATACCGATCAGTAGATAACTTAGTATAAACACGATAAATATAAATAATATAATTATATTATATTATATTATAGTTAACTATATAAAATAGGTTTAAAAACATTGTTATATTTACAATGTATATTATATACGTATACACTTACACATATAAGTTATAGATAATAGACTATATATATATATATGAATTGATTTAAATAATGTCACTAATTCACGTATAACGTTACATCACAATCGCGAGTCATAACCAGATCGCCATAATTATTTCGAATTTCACTCCAACCTAATATATATGCTATAGTATGAATTCTAGATATAGTTAATATTAGTTTCATACGTAATTATAACGAATCGTTTACTACATATATGCTATATATTGGTGTATACATAACCTATAGGTTTTACGGTATACATCGACGGTAATGCAATATTAAAACGAGACTTTATCATCTGCGCAGAAGTTGTATATATATATACGAAAACGTTATATTTATAGGTACGTTAACTATTCTGACGTAAGCGTATTACATAACGTATACGTTAGCCTTAGTGTATATATATATATATATATATATATATATATATACTTCCGTAAAGAAGCGTAGACGAATTCGTTATTTATATACGGTTGCTTGT
>OZ025244.1:4561183-4793683 GCA_964019155.1 Osedax fenrisi | reverse complement strand
GAAATGTGCTTGTATCCTGTAAATATATATTTATATATATATATATATATATATATATTAATTAATACATCAATTCATTGAAATTAATTAGCTAACATTTAATAAAGTAGAATTAGTTTAAAATTTAAATATTAAATGTTAACATTTAGTTAAAAGTTAACTATAATTATAGTTTAAACAGTGTTATTAATATATAGTCATTTCTTCATACACATATATATATATATATACATATAGGTAAATTGTCTACCAATTATTATAATATGGTTATTAGGTATTTTATATATATATATATATATATATATATATATATTTATTATTACATATGTTAATTTAATATAACCTATTAATATATGTATGATCATAAATATATGTAGGTAATTCCATCATATTATAGTCTTATAGTATACTATAATATATGTATATAAGTTGATGATGATATCATCATCATCATCATGTATATAAGTTATAATGTTATTGAATATATGTTTATTCTTAATTTCATATTAAATAACAGATTTTTGCCTACAATTTTCGACTTGTATTATTATATGATATACCTGTGTGGAGTATAACCATAATATGTATAGCTTAAATCTTGTAGAATATTAATGCTCTAAATTGTCATTTATTAATTAATTGACTAGTCGATGATGAGCATCATAATTATCGGTTAATCATAGATCGCACCGTTTATAAATAATCAACGTAGTAGGCTAATTAGTCGAAAGTGACATTCATAAACATTGATTTATAACCGAGTAACCCGTATACATGCGGTACGAAATATGCATGCGAGAAAACTCGACGTGTACCGTTGCATTACTAACGCCCGCACTCTGACAACACTAGACGTCGTTTCGTGTACGGTTACTATACTAGACACCCGCACACCACTAACGCTTGGCGAGCTCGCACCTACGCATCACTAGACCGTCGACGTTTTGTTGATTATTTCAGCTCAGCATTTCACTAACGATTCTCGTACCCTATACTACTTTATACATATAATGTCGGATTCGGAAAATAACACCACGATAAACGGCGAAGAGTTCATACTAACGGTTGAATGTGGAACGAATACTGCTAAACTTCATCTTAGTAAACTCAGACAAGGTTCTAGAGCTGCTTGCGTTATGTTTGAAGACCGATGGCTTAGCCCTAATCAGTTCCAATGTGTTAGCGGCAGGAGAACTACTAAGGTTAGAACATTAATACATACATATATACCTATAACAAAACACGTCAATAATAGTATAATAATTATATGTGTGAATAATATTATAAGTTTTAACTAATATCAATATAAACTTATTTTACTACCATATGATTTATATACATATCAAGTAGAATACATATTATTATATATAATATATAAACTCATCAATATTTTAATAATTAAAATAAATTATAAAAAGTAGGTGTTGTTTAAATATGGTAGAATATTTTATATTGTACTATGGGCTATATTTATAATAATTCATATAACATTCATATCATTTTTATTTAGTAATAAATAATATATATATATATATATATATATATATATATATATATATATATAGGATAGATTATAGATATATTTATATATAATTATATATATATATATAAATGGAAACAAATTATATATATATTTATTACAAATTTATTTCCCACACATATTATATTGTTATACATTTTATTCTTGTATAACATGTTATTATAAATATTATTATGTAACTATTGTAAAATGTCATAATTATTTATTTTTTAACCATTATATGACATATTTATCTGTCCAGTGTATACTATATCCTATTTTAATTACCTGTTTTCATATATGAAAAATTGTCATATATTGTATACCATATTTTCCAATAACCAATTTCATAAATAATATATATATATATATAATATAAAATTATAATAAATTACATTTATTTATTTTAATATAATTTATAAATCAACAATTTATAATTTAATTTAAATAAGTTTTATACCATTTATATTATTTAAAAAAAATTGAAATTTTAAATAAAAAATCTTATTTGTTGACTATCCGAAATATACATATATCTGAAAATAAATGGAAATTATAACTTAAATCAATAAAATATAAAAATAATATTTATGGGCTATCTGAAATATACATAAATGTGAAAATAACATTTATTTAATTAGTTACAAATCAATAAATAGATTTCACTAAAAAATATGTACTTAGTTAATTTTATTTTAGTAACTCCATGAGCCCATCTGCAGATAATAATATTGTATTGATTTTGTATCAAAATATATTTATTTAAAAATGAAATAAATAAAATAAAATCAGAAAATAGGTGTATTTTCCTAGTACTTTTAAATATATAAGTAGTTATAGAAACTCATTACATTAAATTAAAAATGAATTCATTGATTATTAACATTATTGTTATCCGTATTATTATCATTAACAATAACGTATCATATGTATATATATATAGGTTATGTTAAGTTAAATATAAACTCTATTAAATACGTATGGAATATGTATGTTACATATTTAATTTAATTAATTATATTACAATATTAATGTATTTTTAATAATGAATATTGTATTAGTTATATAAATAAATCTAAAAAATATCTTAGTTTTAACTTTTTAGTTAATTTATTAGTTTTAACTTATTAATAAAATTTATGTTATTACTGAAATAATAATATTACATCCATTTATTAAAATTAATACATGTAATTATATTTAATTATTAATATATACTAACATACTAACATGTATAATTACTGATATTTTATATTAGTAATATATTAAAATTAAATAAATAAATTCAAGATATATTAAAACCTAACTTAATATTAGTAAATGTTATACATTAATATAACTATAGTATACTAAAAGTTATAGTCTAGTTTTTGATTACAACTAATATTATTAAATCTTATTAAATCTTATTAACTCACACTAAATAAATATACATGTATATATATATATACATATATATTTCTTATTATATTTGAAGTATTTAAAATATTTCTAAACTAATTGATAACGATATAATCAAACTTGTAATTCATTAATATAAACTATTAGATTATAATTCTGATTAATAATTGTAGGATTGGAAACGTTCAATACGCCATGCTGGTAAAACTCTACGTCAACTAATGGCCCAGGGCCTATTAACCGTGGAACCCGCTAGCTGTGTGTGTAGCTCTTGTACCGGGATTCCTTCATCTTCAGATACTGTTAGTATTCTCAAATAAAACATTATAATTTTTATTGTATATATATATATATGTGTGTATGTATATATTAAACTCTTTCATTTTTAATGTGTAAATACAAATACCAAGAAGCATAAATATACAATTTTAATATTTACACTTCACAAATTACATCGAACTGTTTTAGTATCATAAACATAATAGCTTCTGTCTAAAATCATTGCACTGGTTACATAGAATTATAATTTATCGCCGAGGTAAATTTTATACTAGACTTTTCAATTGAAAATCTATATTTATTTAAACCATTTTAAATCTCAGACTGATCGATATTATTGTAAATGACAATTTCAGTCGGGCCTATATTTTACATGGGTTGTATATGTAGGCGTGGCTTATAGAATGTTCAATTTAAAAGTCTATTATCACATTGACCACAGCATACAAATAAAGTATATTTAATTCTATAGATATAGTATAGTATGAATTTATTTTATTAATACAATTTAATTTCAATTATATATGTCCGGTGCAAATTGTCCACTATAGTAATGTTGAATATATGTACAATGTACACTTGTGTTGCATATTACAGTGCTGTTTCTATAAACTCATATTTAAGTACGTTGGATTTATTATTTAATTTTAATATTGACATATTTATATTATCAATACATATCTATATATTTTTAATATAATAATATATTAATAATATATTTTCAATATAATAGATTTAAAGTAATATTATACAGCCGAATTAAAAATAAAATACCACTATTTTCCGACATTACATATCCTGTAATTATAACTATAGTTAAGGTATACATTTAGGGGTTCACTATATAGAAGTTTACACACATTCACGCTTGTAAACTTCACATAGAACAATACTCAATATATTTATACATATATTTATATAAATAACTAACAAGTATTATAGTTGTAAATATCATTTTAATTAATTAAAAACTATATATATGTTTAATATATTTTGTATTCATATTTTCATAAGTCAATCGACTTTAACTTATGTTTATAATATATTATATTAAACTATAGTTCGAGACACCATTACGGATTTACCGACGCGAATTCGTATTCTTTATAATGGATATCTCACACTATATAGCAACGTCTTAAAATACGTCAGCGTTCACGTGTGTATGTGTGTGTGTGTGTGGGTGCACCCTAATCAGCAATCTACCGACCGAAATCTTATTACGGCGACCGCTGGTCTAAATGACCGCGACCAGCAGAGGTTGCGTAATAGCACCGCCGCCCCCGACGCCATGTGACATAATCGGCTCGACTCGACTCGGCACTGGTTTCCACTAGTAATTGATCACCGCCTGACGGATGGCCTGTACTAGCTAGTTACGTCACGGGTCGAAACCTCACGACGAACGCGCTAATGGTGTACGGGTAACTCGCGGCGTCGACTAGCTAGTTAGGTCACGGGTCGGCGATGAACGCGCTAGTGATGTACGCGCGTATAATCGCGGCCAGCTCTCTCGCTCTTTCTCGCTCGCTCTCTCTCTCTCTCTCACGTCGTGAGTGCGTGCATGAATGCGTATATGTGCGTTTCGCCGTAGGGAAGATACGTGTGTGATGGATAGCTATTGATGAATTCGCGTGAATGTTCTGTCGAACCGTTTCTTTTAGCGCAGTAAACTACTAACGTACTAGATAGCTAGCTAGGTATGCTGAGTTATATATAGTTATAGGAATTATATATATATATATATTTATAAATATATATATAAATATTATGCTATATAGTTTGGTTTATGTTTAAGAATAGGTTTGGTAAAATACATTGTCAAATAATATATCATATAATTTAGTAAGGATATTTCGCATATAAAATTTAATAATATTGTATATTAGTTAATTGATAAAATTAATATATATATAAATACATAAAATACTATTAAAAATGAATTTATTTAACCGATTACTTATATGTATACAAATATTAATAGTCCTATTAATATAAACTGTTCTATATAGTATATATAATATAGTATCTATACATTAATTTATACAATAATTATATACTTTATTTATATTATAACTTTTACCAATAGATTATGATATGATATGTTACACTTTTACAAATTATATTTCACATTAATAATTTAATGTTTAACATTATATATATAGCTATACTTATGTATTTTTCTCAAATTTATAATATTTATATCCCAACAATTCAGGATATTAATATTATTATAAATTGTAGTTTAAAATGGATTCCATATAGTCATATGATATAATCCAATTTTCTCCGAGACTAATTATCCAAGGCTTTGGTGATCATTATGTGTTTACAATTACGTGAGATATTATTATTACATTATGTTGATAGGTAGAACTACTACTATATAGTGATGTTTTTAAATTCAAACATATTTTCATATATACATATACCTATTGTAATGATATATAAATTAAAATAACGTATTCATCAGACTTTAAAACTATTCGGAACAATGTTTATTTAAACTTTATCGCTGTACACGATACGGATTCTAAGCATGTATTTTCCATATTTAATCGTACATTTTACATGTTTAAAATATACCCTATGTTATAATATAAATTATTAATTTAAATATATACATATAATACATACACATTATTGTACTTAAGTGATATCCTATGCATATAAGTAAGGCGATGCGCTGTCGATCCTAACGCCCGTACCCGGCTAGTACTCGCTGCATACTACAGCGCGCGCTGGTAAGACGTATGCACGCTGTCCGCCGTATTATCGCCATCGCAAATCAATTACGTAACAGTACGAAGTCGGTAGACGTGAGGGGGCGTGGCCTAGAAGCTGCGCGAGTATACATAAGTGCGTCGTATATAGTGCGTCGAGAGAGAGCGAGAGGGAGGGAGGGAGCGGGAGAGATTGCCCTACCGCCTACTTTTTTTGACTTGCGCACAAGCGATAGCGAGCAGAGAGAGATATGCCGACGGCAAAACTCCGCCGCCTATGTATTATAGCGCCGACCCAACCCGACTGTAGGCGGACTACCCTAAACAACGTTTACGATTTTACTGCGGTAACACTGGATTGCCGATACGCTCGTTATTTTTCATCGAAATGTTTTACGTTCAACGATAATATATATATATATATATCCAACTTTCTATTCTAGATATACATGCACACATTAATGTATTGTACAGGTACATTGTACCTATAGGTCATATATGAGCATACATAGGCACAAGAATTTAGATGCAAAATAACCAGCGTATAGCAGTTCCGCAGTCTAAATAACCTACATATTCGACATACGTAATTTAAAAACACTCCTATAGGTAATATATAATCGTATTTACTAAATCATTATTAATATTCCTTATAAAGGAATATAATGCACACGAATATATTCTACGCGGCAACACATGCTATAGCGATATGAAACGTTGCTCTCGCGATAAGAATACGACAGAGTTAGACGACACCAGCATATGCAGCGTGTACACTGTCCTGTAGCCTATAGGCTGTTGCGCGTGCACACACACGTCGCCCACGTGATACCGTATAGAGCTGCGACCTACAGAGGTGTGACCGTTACACCGGGCTCACCAGTGCCACGTAATAAGGATTAGCGGCTACTAATGCGAGATACGGGTATAACCTGCGCACGCGGCGCTATAACTTTAGTGCGCCTGCGCAGCACTAGTAGCGCTAGTAGTGGTGGTAGTGGTAGTAGAATAGAACTGCGGGCTGCCGGGCCGCTAATGACGGTAGTGGGCTAGGGCGTGACGTAATGCACCCACGTAATTGATCGGTGACGGCTAGATATGGCACGGTTCAATATCGGCTGTGGCGTAGTATTTAGTTATGCAACGGGCCGACCGTGTTTCACGTGTGTACGCCTGGTTATATATATATATATATATATATATATATATATATATATATGTGTGTGTGTGTATGTGTGTGTATATATATATATATATATATATATGTGTATATTTTAATTTATCAGTTTGAATAACAAACTCGAAGAGTTAAATATATTAGAGTATTGGGTAATGTTGCGTACGATAATTCTCTAGCCCACTAGATATATCACTAGTTTTCTCTAGTACGTATATACGTGCGTATATATATATATATATATATATATATATATATATATATATATATATATTTGTGTGCGTATACGGTTTAAAGTCGCGATAAATAAATATCCGGTTGACTTTAGAGTGTCGGGCGGCTATTGCCTGGGTGGCTTGTTAGGTCGTATATTATATTAGTGATAGAGTGCGAAGCTTTTCACACACGTACATCGAAACGCGCACACCACGGTCGGAGCGCGCACGCACGCACACCCACGCACTCGTAAACACGCACACAAACAGCTCTCCGGCGCGCGAAAGCTATAAACGAATAGCTGGCAATAAATAAAAGAGGGGCCGCTCTCTCGCTCTCTCTGTAGGCATCGCGTTCATCAATAGAGACTGCCTGCCTGGCTGGCTTGCTGGCTGCTAGCGCTAGGGTTTGGCTGCTAGCGCGTGGGCCTGGCTTCTGCTAGTGAGGGGATGCGACTATGCCTAGCTGCTAGTGGGGAGGGGTAGGCAGGGATGCGCCGACTGACTGACGTGATTGTAGCGATAGACGACTGTGTGTGCGCATACGTGTGTGTACGCTGTGATGTAACCGTACGAGAAACCGGATCGTGGTGATGACGCAACAGTATATATATATACGTCGTATATATATACACGAATACTAACATCTTAGTATAGAAGTGTACTTCTATAGTTATGATAGTATTATCTATAGTTATTGATTAAATGGTATACTATATATAGAACAAATATTTAGCAAAGAATACAAAATTAAGAATTAAATATGTATTCGCATTTATATTTATTAATTAATTTAATAATATTAATTATTTATTAATTTTATATATAATATAAATATTATATGTACGTAAATATAAAAATATACATAATTTGTAATACATGCTAGTTATTTTATTTATTTTTTTAAATGTATATATATATATAAATCATAATATATAATATAAATATACTTAATTGTTTTGGTTTATATTAATTAACTACTATTTATTAACATGAATTATATTTCAAATTAATCTTATTTATATTTTTTCCTTTACAAACTTTACAAATGTCAACAAAAAATATATATAATAATTATAAATATATATTATAATATTAATTGTATAATAGTATAATTGTATAATTAATTTAAATTTAAGAATTATGTTAATTGAATATCAACATGTTTATCATATAACATGAATATCAACTACGATATATAAGATATATGTACTATTAGTTAGTATTACTATATACGATTCATATCGTTATAAGTAATTTACGAAAAAATAAACGATTGTATAGTTAGGAGTAAAGCCTTTGTAAAGTATAACTAGAGTATATATATACTATATAAACTAGAGTTGAATAGTACAGCTAAATAATAGGTTTTCCAGAACCGCAGACTTTGTGTGCGAGCGTGAATGTGTACCACGTGATGTCGCATTGTTATGGCTGTTTATAAGCTGTCGAACACACCAGCACACACATGCGCACTCACGTATGCGCCGTGTACCACTACGCGACGACATATGATATAGTAATTTTACTTCGATTATCGCTCACATCGATCTCTCGCCACGCCACCTAGTGCCCGTAATTAATGTTTCCGGTAATAGTGGTGGTGGTCCCGCGTGATAATACACGCGTGCGAGCGGTACCGGATAACTCTAGTTTGCCGCACCGCCACTCACCCCGCACCACTTCGGATACGGTGAATCATACGCGCATGCGCGACTTAAAAACCGCTCGCTCAATTATCTCTTACGTAACCACCCGCAGAAAAGTGCTATTAGGCAATATACGTATAAGTAAGGCGAAATAAAATATACGACCAATTATGTTTAATTATAATAAAAAGTTATTTAAATTCCTACTATTTCCTCGTATAAATAACGCCTATTTATCAGCAAGCGAATAACTTTAAATAGTTAATATATATATAACGTTAACTATTAAAATTTAGTTTAGAACGTGCGTAGTCGTTAACATCCGTGAAGGCTGGTAAAATAACAAGATGCGTGTAAACAATGAGTCGACTAGTTATGCGATAGTGTCGTTATAGTGGTGTAACGGGTCGTTATAGTGGTGTAACGGGTCGTAAATCTATATTTAGACGTCGGTGGCGGCGGCGTTCGTGTGCAATCTAATCAATTCTTTACGTGCTTTAAGCGTGTGTGCAGCACGTGAGAACCGCTGCAACGTTTCTTCTCCGCTCGACTACTACTACTAGCTAGCCTCGACTACTACTACTACTACCTGCGTGGTAAGAATACCCGCCACGGCTGTGTGCGACTCGCGTGTGTGCGCACACACACGCACACCACCACACGCCGCACACGCACATAATTAGTGCGGATCTCGTCGAATCATGCGCTTTCGCGAGCCTCGCGCCTGTAGGCGTCTATAGACGCGCGCATAGTAGTGCGGACGTACGCGCGCGTGATAGCGCTGCTGCTGGTGGTGGTAGTGGTGGTGGTGGATCGACCTACCCTTTAGGCCGTGTTTTCGCCGGGATTAAATTTCCACGGATCGCCGCTAGGATTATAGAGGGCGCTGCACGACGAGCGGCGGCGGCGACGGTGGCGACGACGGCGGCAGCTGTGCTCGTTACTCGCCGCCACTTCCGTCAGTGCTCGCTAGGGATGCAACATCCGGTAGTAGTGTAACGGTACAACGCCACCGCTGCGGCAGGTGCTAGCCCGGTCAATGTTGACCAATTCGTACTTGGTAAACTTTGTACTGTTTAAACCCGCCGCCGTTGTGGGTGTGTGCGCTATTGTTATCATAAGCATTCGTAATCAACTATTGTTTACGAAATCTTTTGTTTATGAATAATCATTATCGGGCAGCGCATTAGTTAAAACATTAATGATGAATCTATTCGTATAATGAGACACACGTAATGACTATACGAATTCTGACGATCATTATTAATACAAATTACGTAATTAGCAATATTTCCATTGTATTTCTTCATGCGCGAGTCTTACGTATGTTTTCTATACAATTACTAATAATACACCACGTGTGGGGTGTATCATACATCATGTATGAATCACTGTCACACGTGTGTGCGTATATATCATCATACGTATACCTATAGTTACATACGAGTGTGTGTGTATACATAGAAAGTGTGAGTGTCGTTGTATACATCTGTATATGTATGCGTCTGTGCGTCTTTCATGCATGTGTTTATACATGTGTTTATACGTGGTGTATATATTGTTTAAGCCGCCCTAAAAATATTATATTATTATGTTGACGTTGATCATTGTATATAGAAAATGTATTGTTAACTATCATTGAAACTATACAACTATTTACATGCACAGGTCCCGTATTTTAACATATATATAAATATAAATATATATATATATATATATATATATATATATAAATATATATATATAAATATATATATATATATATATATATATAAAAATATATACACGCACATATATGTATATGTGAATGCGCATGGGTACCCCGCTCTCTATTTAAACGTGTGTGTGTGTGTGTGTGCGTGTATCCCCCGCCTGAAATACGATACACCGCCACAGTGTGCGTGGTAAGTTGCATAACTCGCCCGGCCTAGTTGTGTGCGTGTGCGTGTGTGTGTGCGTATAGATAACACAGAGCGGCTCGTAGTTTTACTACTACCACCACCACCTAGTGGCTCGTGCGAGCGGAGAACAAAGGACTATTGTTCGCTGTCGGTGTGTGTGTTGTAATGATATGATAACGGGCAAGATACTATAATTACGAGCCGCATTAAACTACGCACTACTCGCCTCCACATGATTATACATACCATTGTGGTCGGCTTGTTTATAATAAAGCAGCTGTATATCACGCGAAGGTGTGTAATGCATGCGTGTACTCAATTGTTGACTAAATCATCTTATACATGTAAATGTTGTATACGAAATATAATAATAAATTAATTTATATACAATAGTTTATACATTTCAGGATGTATATTCTTGTTAACAATATGCTATACTATATCGCAGGTATGTGTACAGAACTGATAGTGCATAGTTGTATAGAGCTGGAATACACACGATTTAGCTCGCACTTCATTATTTACTGTGCGGATTTACGCATGCTAGTGAGCGAGTGTGTGTGTGTGCGTGTGTGTGTGTGCGTGTATGTACGACAGTGTACGACGTAGCCATGACTGTGGTCAATACTGACCAACCGCTACAGGCGGCAGCAGTGTGTGTGTTATACACTGGGGATAGTTGTCGATACGGTCATCTCAACGGTCAACCTACTACTACTACGAAACCTTACCGCCTACATACACCGTGCAGTGTACAGTGTAGGCGGCCGTCTTACGTGATGCATACGTAGAGCGGAAATCACACTGCTGCGAACTCTAATTGAATATTCATTCTATACTCAAACCCATGTATATACATAGGCATATATATGCATGTATATATATACCAAATGTATTCAAAAAATTACATTTTTGTATGATAGTAAATAGTATTTACTAAATACGGTTGAATTTAATATACATATATAAATATATGTATATATATATATATATATATATATTTATTATTTTGTTTTTACACTATATTTTATATATTAAGAATTTCATGAATAACACGACATTTATACGTTGTGGGGGGGGGTAATCGATGTAGAAGTGATGCGGTGTTCAGCGCGTACACAAAGCGAGGACATAGTTGTGAGAGTTATTTCACGAGCGACAACTTTCCTCCTGGTAACGTAATCGCGCCGCTGACGTGTTCTATAAATAGCTCTCCGCTAGTCGACCGGTCGCTAGTTCTATTTATAGAACGGGGGTCGTCGTCGTCGTCGCCGGTTTTATCTGCAGAAGTGATTAGTGACGACGTCGACGGCTACGGGTGAACGTAATCGTGGCCCTAGATGTCGCCACCACCACCGCTAGCCCCACCGATACTAGTAGCGCCACCTATAAGCACTAGGTGGTTCCTACTACGACTTCAATCAATACAACGGCGTAGCGCACAGATTAATATATTACCCATGCGTATATATATCACCACCAGCACCACCAGGAGCGCTGCTGGTGCAACTTATCTATATAGAGTACGGCAGGCCTATTGATTTATTAAACGTTTCAACCTATTGTTACCTTTGCAGGATACCCCTTCTATTAGTCGATTACCGCCTACACTAATACGGCCGATACCAACCAAGATAGTGGCTAACAATAGCACCCCCACCGGCACCCCCACCAGCACCACCATACTAGCGGGTACCAATGGCGGTAGAGACCTATCTAGATCACCGGAATCGCGATCATCGTCCAGGTAAGTCCTCACACACCCGCACACTCGCACACTATATGTATGGTAAGTACGCTGGCCTATATTACGAGTTGCCTCGAACACACTAGAGCGCTGCGCCGTAGTTGTATTGTCTGGAGTATAGTGTGACTCGCTAGCCTAACTATTTGCCCTGACACACACCCGCACACACCCGCACCCGCACACACAATACCTCAGTCGCGTCATCACGCTAACGTTGTAGGCGGTATTGTTGTGCGCATGTATAGCCATCCAGCCACTAGCCACCAGCCACGGCCACTGGCCAGGTAGTCATCGACATACGCGGCAGGCTTTGAACCGTTACATCACTAGGTCGACAATGAAAAAAGCCGACGGTCCATAAATAAATTTATAAATAATGCCGTGACGTCCTTCACTACAGGCCGCCGCCACCGCGTAAATATTCTTTAGTCCTGCGCTGCGCATGCGTAAATATTCTCTAGCGCATGCGTAGAGTTTCTTTGATCGCGACTGCGCCTGCGCCTACTTACTGCTCTGGCTACTATTGTGATTATTTATATACGTTCACATGCACATGCTATTGACTTTATACACTGCACATTAACTTAACAATACCGCCTTGCACATGGCTAACATTGATGCTCCATGAATGTATTATTCACGCTTATAATACATTCACCGTATATGTGTGTGTGTGTGTGTGTGTGTGTGTGTGTGTGTGTGTGTGTGTGTGTGTGTGTCGGCCTATACATAGAGAATTTAATATACTGATAACTCATATTTCAAATGTTTTAAATTGATAACCGATAACGCATTCAACTAGTATGTTAATGTATGTAAATAGGTCATTAGAACGGGCTACACATAATGTATTCCTTCATTAAAATAAACTTGCTTTCTAATAGTTTAGTTTCTTTATATTTTATATTTATAATATAATATTCGCCATTTATTTGTAATGGTCCATTTTTATATCAGTTTTAATATTTATTATTACAATATAATATTGTTAACATATATTAATATATAAGTTATATCGGTTTTAATAGATTATCATAGTATACTATGGTTATATATAATATAACTATTCACATTAAAGTCATTAAAGTCTTTATAAAATATTCAAAATTGATTCCTATTTATATTAGAAAGAGTAATAAATCACATTAAATATTAATAGAATATTAATATTAAATATTAATAGAATATTTACTATCAGATTAACATTCGATAAATAATAATAAGTTAAGTTGAGAATATATTCATGTATACACGCACACACATATACATATAAATAAACATATACCTATAGTATAGTTGCATGTATAGTATACATTGTATACATAGTATACATTGTATACATTGTGTACATACACGCGATATCACGTGTTAACATATGTTATATTTCGTGAGTATTTTAAATATGTAATCAGTATGTTATTATTTAATATAAACTAATATGCACACACACATAGGCGCGCACCTACACACAGGCGCGCACCTACACATATACGTGAGCGTGTGTGTAGATAACCGCATACTTGTAGAAGTATTCGAATATAATTATTAATTATACGTGTATACATCCGCTTATTAAATTAAACTAATCACGTGACATGTTACAGATCACCGGATGTCGAGTCGGCAGTAGTTAATAATGCCCTGTCCACCTTTAGTCTACCTACTTCTGCATCTATAGGTTTGTATTTAACACCACACCCAAACACACATAGTAATGATATGTTATTAATATATATTTTATTAATATAGATCCATTTAAAAATAAAAATATTACTTTTAATTTAATTATATTCATTGTTACTATAGATTATATATTATATTATTTTACTTTTTAATATAAATTCACTATTCCATAATTATAATACAATTTCATTGAGTTAAATAATTCCTTTGTTTACAGCGTCAGACATAACCGCCACCAGTAGACTGTCGGCTAACACTCCGATGATAAACAACATAGCGATGCCTGGATGTACAATCATACCGGAAGCTAGTGATTACGCCACCTCACTATCCGGACAATGGACCAACTACTACACGCAACTGTTCAAGTCTACACTATCAGCCCAGTCTCCATTAGCTGCAGCATCTTCCGCCGCCTCCTCTTCCTCATCATCGCAGCAATCCTACACGTCCGGCTCCTCATTCGCAACTCCTTCATCCCTCGCAGCCTCCCAACTTCCGGTAACCTCTGCTTCGATGAGCGCCCAGCAAACCTCGCTGATATACCAGCAATACGCCGCAATCGTTGACTTCTACTCTTCTGCCGCTAGGGGTCACGGTATTGATATGGCGGCCTACTTCGCTAAGCTGCAACAGTACTTCCAACAATCACCTACAGCCGCTAGCCCAGTCTCCTCCTCCTCGACCGCCTCCTCACACCACTCCACGCCTACTTCCGCAACCATCTCTACCGGAAGTGACAATTCGCGAAGGAGGTCGGCCGATACTTCCCCCGCTCTGGGACCGGAAACCAAACGACGCCATTTCGAGAACCCTCTAGATCTCAGTGTTCGAAACTAGACAATGATACACGCAATACATTATGTGATGTTACATCATTTTATTTTCTCAGAAATTGTATTATTATCATATGTATTCATATATAGTGTATTTATATATATATATAAATAAAATCTATATTAGTTTTGATATACTAAGGAGATAATGACCTTGCTGGTGCTACACGTGTCATTGTAGTACAGTTGTTCGTGCATTGGTACTACTTCTTTAGTGAGTATTACTATACTAGTACGTGTTATTATTATTATTACCATGTAACCGTTACATCATCATCGCATCATTGGAGTATTCATTATCATCATATTAGTATTATCTCATCGATATTATTTGTTAAATTAACCATTGGGTTCGTTTTTCACCCGGAAGTAGTTGTTTATACCTCCCAATGTATTACATAATCATTATATATATATATATATATATATATATGTCTGCCAAACTCATCAATATTGGTAAATTATTACTTGCATTTTATTTTTAATTAATAATTATTATTTGAATATATTACATACGTTTACAATTACATCGATTGTACCATGTTTAATAAATATAACATAATACATATAACTAATTTTTATAAATTATGCATATCTTATATATATATATAGAATTATAACCTGACAGTAAATAAGTATATATATATATATATATATATTAAAATATAATTAACATCAATATATAAACATTATTATATATTGTGACAATACATAGTTTACTATACTAAGATTATTAATTTAATTATAATGAATTACTTATTAATAATTATATTGAATATATGTAATATAGTGGGTAATATCTATAGATATGGTATACCATACACTATAGTGTTAATGTATTATAACTGTGTAGGTAGGTACTATATATAGTACCTACCTACAGAATTACTCAATAGGAATAATAAAGGTGCCTCGTTGCTAAATATAAATATCAAATAAGAAAATAAAGAGGCATAAAATAAATAAAAAATATTATTATTTATTAATGAATTGATTTATTTTTAATAAATACAAAGATCATATTTAATGGGTACAGTTTTACTATAATTATATAAAAGTTACTAATTAAAATCAAAACTATATTCATTATAATTTCATAGTTGTTTTGTTTTCATTTATAATATATTATCTTTGAAATAAAGTATAAATTATCATATATTATTAATATATACATATTCATCATATATATATATATATATATATATATATATATATATATTGTTGTATATATATAACATTATATAAACGTAAAATAAGAGGTATACAGTACATACACTACTAACGTATGACGCATTGCTATATAACGGCATATACGTTACGCGCTGTTATATCGTCAATCTTATGACTACCATTACGTTGCCGCATATACGCAGACTGGCCGTATATATCCGCATATACGCCGTCATAATCATGCCGTAATATTACGTAATATGACACATTATAATAGGTTACCGACACGGAGCGTTGTTACGAGGTAGGGGGTTATGTTACCACGAATATACTCGCCCTATAGGGCTATGAGTCATAGCCTATGACGACATCAGTCTGCGTATACCATATATGGTATACTTCCAGTGGACGTTGTCCACTAATGTTAGTAGACATATATGTCTACTCTAGTATACTAGATGTATATTGCGTACTCGAATTATACTCGTATATAAGCGAGGTACTCGGTATAAGTATAATTTAAATAATATACAGTTGATAATATTTAAATTACGATTAATTCGTGTTTCATTAATAAGTGCTATATTATAATTAGTTCATATCGGAATAGCTCGAAAAAAGGGTAAAAGTAGGATATAGTTGTTTGCGCGTTGTATACATAATATATATATACATATATATATATATATATATATATATATATATAGGGATATAATATATATGATGTATTGCAATGAAAAGTTTCGTTTACAACACGTGTATCTGACTACGGGAAACCATGGTAACACCTCACCGGGTAGTTAGGGTATGGGTGCTACGTGATAGGGCGACGCCATTACCGCACGCAACGATCAAATAAGCCGGTATACCCCCCATCGCTGGGACACCCCATGCCCAGTTCTATAGTAAGGGGTGGCCAGGGTTAAGTGGGGGAGTGTAACCGTGACCGGGCAGTATAGTATTTATAGGTATACTATATCGTGTGTAGTGTGTGTGTGTGCTTTATCCCGTATATCATATAAACTCTAGTTCACTCATTATATATGTATAGTATCAAATCCCTTTAAGGTATTTGATAATACTATAGTATTTAGTTTATTATATATGTATATGTATATATTAAAATATGTTTAGAGTACGATGTAAGGTATTATGATAACCTCGATTAGGATTGTTATGATAATACTCAAACATGGTACTATAGTATATATATACTATAGTACCATGTTTGAGTATTATTATAACAATCCTATAGGATACTATAGCTACTACTATAACAGGTTTTGCGAAACATCTTTAGAACAATATGTTGTACTATATATAATATATTCTATTGTGTACTGTATATATGTATATATATATTAGTACATATGGACCTTATTTTATTTTTCTTTGTACACATTCTATAACACTGGGGATTGAATGTGTACTAAGTAATACAGTGAAATGTACATAGGTACATTTGTAGGTACATTTTAATACACGATATATGGATATGAATCATATTTTGTGAAATAATCATATATGATATGATTATTTCACAAAATAAAATTATTAAATTATATAATCATATATATATATATATATAAATGTTATATAGTTATTTAGTTATATATAACTAATGTATATATGTGTATATAGGTACGTGTTTATATGTGTGTGCGTGTGTGTGTGTGTGCGTGTGTGCGCGTGTATATTTGTACGTAGTATTCTAAATAGGAATAATTAACATATAAAAACAGTACACAAGCTAAATATCGTTCATTAAAACTGTAAATTTTCAGACTGCATCTCTCCGCGTTAAATATGCCACAGTGAATCTAATATTATAACTATAACATCGTGTAGGGTTCTCAGAATAGATAGTGTACCCAATATGTACACAATCTGTACATTGTATACGTAGTATACTAGGTGACTATAGTGAATGTGTAGACGATTATGATATAGCTGTGTTATTAGACATAACTACAAATAGAGAAAGATAACATAGATAACAATGGCATATACTTGAGGACATATACAGATTAGAAGCTATAGGATAAATAGTACTACAATACCCATATATGTATCATAGCTATAGCTACTGTTTCATAGAAAGCATTACTGATAAACATAGTCACATATATGTTCTATAGCATAGGTTTAATACCTATTTCAATTTTGTAAACTATATGTAAATAAATATATATATATATATATATATTTGTGTATGTAATAATTTAACAATATATATATATTTATCAGACTAAAAATATATATTCAGATTATAACTAAAGTATATAATATATACTATGTAACACACTCTCACACACACACACACACACACACACACACCAACAAGTGAAAGCTAATCCCGCAGTACGCCGTACGGCTTACGTCGCGTCGCTCGGCACATAATAGGGGGGCAGGGGGATATTTAGGGAAGGGGAATCACTCCCCGCTACTAACAATGGCCGCGCGCTAAACAATAGCGGCCCTCACCCGTCCCCACCCCCCGCTCCACCGCCACCCCAACACCGGGTCATCACTAACGTCACCGTCACACGATAGGTGGCGCTCACGATTAACTAGGCCGCGCGAGTAACATGCGCATGCGCTCCTCCTCTCAATTATTAAAATAACGCCGCCGCCGCCCGCCGCACGTCGCCTCGAGTCTCCACCGTATATCTATTAATTACAGCAGCCGCCACAGTCACAGCCTGCCCGTTTGGCTATAGACTACACAGGAACCTATAGCACGGAATAGAATATATATAACGACAGCATCTATAGGCCACCTATCGGCTATAGTATAACGGATATATGGGCATCACGTCGTCTACCTATAGCTGCGACCACCACCACCACCACCACTACCACCACCACCACCACCACCACCATCACCACCACCACTACCACCACTACCACCACCACCACCACCACCACCATCACCGCTATCATCACCACCACCACCACTACCACCACCACCACCACCACCACCACCATCACCACCACCACTACCACCACTACCACCACCACCACCGCTATCATCACCACCACCACCACCACCACCACAACCATCACCACCACCACTACCACCACTACCACCACCACCACCACCACCATCACCGCTATCATCACCACCACCACCACTACCACCACCACCACCACCACCACCACCATCACCGCTATCATCACCACCACCACCACCACCACTACCACCACTACCACCACCACCACCACCGCTATCATCACCACCACCACCACCATCACCACCACCACTACCACCACTACCACCACTACCACCACCGCCACCACCACCACCACCACTACCACCACCACCACCACCGCTATCATCACCACCACCACCACCACCACCACAACCATCACCACCACCACTACCACCACTACCACCACCACCACCACCACAACCATCACCACCATCACCACCACCACCACCACCACTACCACCACCACCACCATCACCACCACCGCTATCATCACCACTATCGGAACAATAGCTCACGATAACAATGCAACGGGCCCGACAAAGGCACGCAGGCGACAGGCGACGTCACACATAAAAACCCGGCGCACTCACGCGTTATGATTATAACAAAGCGACGAGGGGTGATAGTGATGGTGGTGGTGGTGGTGGTGGCGGTGGTGGTGGTGGTATACTAACACCGGATCCCTTTGCCCTCGGTTTGCTAACGATATAGTGAATGTGTACCTACATACAGGTAGACAAAGGGGTGGTGTACCTATATAATGATGTACGGGGTATACCCGTATATGTATACATGTACAGTGTACATTGTACACTACAGTGTACCGTGTACTGATTTTGGAAATAATTAAAAGTAATAACCCTTAGTGTACAGTGTACAGCGTACAGCAAGAGTGATGTTAAACATGGTTTTTATTATGGATTCGGCCTTGACATTTTGATAATTTAAATATGGGTATTGAGAATACCCATACATTTTTTAATTGAGGTCAATATTGTACATGCGCCAGCCTTGTCAAATTTAACAACATTTAAAATAGGAATAGATAGGAAAATACCAAAAAAAAACATAAATATGTATATTTATCACATTTATAATTAAGCTAAATCCAAGACATTTTCAGAATATTTGTAATGTGTATAGTTACTTTGAATAATATCAAAGTGATAAACAAAATGATTATATTTCTATAGAAAAATCATATAGGATTTTTTTTTTAATTATAGGATTTTCCATAAAAAAAAAACAATTCATTAACCACTATATATAACAATTTGGCTTTAAAAATGATAACTACAGTGGAATTTCTTTAATTTTGTTAAAAATCATCAATAAATTACCATATTTGTGTTGAGTTGATACCCTTACAAATGTTAAGATTTGTTTAACCTCATCTTAAGATGTTATATTTTAACGTACAAGTATTATAAATTAAAAAAATAGCTATTTATAATTATAATTAAATAGACAAAGTGGTTTAATTTTTAGAAAAATTGTATATACTTATATTCTTTTTCAAAATCAAAATCTGAGACTGAGTCTAATAAAAAGTGACTATGTATGTTATCTGATGTAATTAGCATTTCCCTTATTAATATTCGATCTCTTCGCTCTAATATTGTACTACTCCTTTCCTATCTAAAAATTAAACCTATCTCTATTATTGGGATCACTGAAACCTGGATTAGCATTGATGATACGGATATATTCTCATTGTGCTGCGAGGCGGGTTATAATCTTTATCTCCAACCTCGTAATTATGGTCGTGGGGGAGGCGTTGGTATCTTAATTCATATGGACTTACCAACGCCTTCCATTTCTTCTGTTACTTTTTCTTATAGTGATTGCTTATCTTGCACATTTAATTTCCCTTTCGATATACTTCGTATTATAGTTATTTATCGGCCTCCTAGGCCTGATTATTCCATCTTCTTTGATGAATTCTCTGATTGCATAAATAATGGCTTACATTCTAGCTCTTTTAAATTCATTTGTATGGGCGATTTCAATTATCATTTTGACTCCATGTCTCAACCCCATTCCTTATTTAGGCAATTAACTTAATCCCTTGGTCTTCATCAACATATATCCTGTCCTACTCACACAAGTGGCAATATTCTTGATCTGATTTTTACTCCTAATGATACACCCACTCAGTTCATTTCACCCTGTATTCGTTCTGATCTCTTAACTGATCATTATCTGATTCATACATCTATTTCTCTAAGGAAACCTGTATCAACTAAGTCATTAGTTTTTTATAGGGAGTTGAGGAAATTAAACTATCATGAACTAGGCCTACAATTTGAGAATAGATTATCCAGTGATCACATATCGTTTGATTTTTTAAATTACTGTCTTTCATCTACTTTGAATAACTTAGTTCCTTTAAAATCTCGTTACTTCACTCTACATACTTCATCACCTTGGTTTTCTTCTCATCTTGCTATAATGAAACGTTCATTAAGGAAACTTGAGCGTAAGATTAACATGTCCCCCTCTCACAAATCTAAATTTCTGATAGCGAGGAAAGCCTATAAACATGAATTAAATCTCCATAAAACGTCCTATTATGAATCGAAATTTAATGCTTGTGGAAATGACACTCGAAAAATTTTTAAAATGGCTAATAGCATCCTTGGTACCAACATCAAATCTAAGTCTACTGCACTACCTGATGCTGCTCTGTGTTCTTCTTTTGTCTCCTCCTTGTCTACTAAGCTCTCCCATATATTCGACAACATCAGCTCTAAATTGGCGCAATTACCGATGACACTTTATGCTCATATAACGACTAACCCTATATCTTGCAAACTCTCTTGTTTCACTCCTCCTTCTATTACCGAAATCCGTAACTTGATTCTCACTGCTAATTCCACTTCCCCAATTGACCCATTACCACTCGTTGTTTTTAAGAACATTGTCCCTATAACTGAAAATGCAATACTTTACTTGATCTCTCAATCACTTGACGATGGAATCATGGTCAGTTCCTTGAAATATGCCATTATTAAGCCCATTCTAAAAAAACCGTATCTTGATCCAGATGTATTGACCAATTACCGACCGATCTCGCAACTTCCAATATTAAGTAAAATCATGGAACGTGTGGTCAGTCGTCAGCTCATTAATTACCTTGAAAATAACAATCTGCTTGATTACTTTCAAAGTGCTTATAGAAAATCTTTCTCTACTGAGACTGCCCTCACACATGTCACTGACCTGATTCATAACTCGCTTGACTCTTCTCATTGCGTACAACTACTCCTGATTGACCTTTCTAGTGCATTTGACATGCTCAACCATTCGATCCTAATTAACCGTATCATCGAACTTGGTATTGAAGGTTCCCCCCTTAAGTGGCTGATGTCGTTCATCACTGATCGAACTTCGTCTGTTAAAATCAATGACTTCATATCACCTCCCACCAATATTCTTAAAGGGGTCCCTCAGGGGTCAGTTCTTGGGCCACTTCTCTTCTCTATATACTTACGTCCTATCTCTAATATTATTCGCAAATACCCTAATATCTATTACCACATATATGCTGATGACATTCAACTACTACTGAAACTGCCCATTGACTCTATGAACTCTAACTCTGAGCTGTCAGATTGTACTTCTGAGATCACTTACTGGTTACTAACTAATGACCTCTTAGTCAATACTTCCAAAACTGAACTTCTTAACATCTCGAAGGTACCTGTCACTTTCCCTACTCTGTCAATTGACGGTATAATTATTAAACCTTCTGAATCTGTGCGCAATCTTGGTGTTTTAATTGATAGTACTCTATCGTACGGTGCTCATATAAATGCAATCTCTAAATCCGCTAATCTCTATTTGAGAAAAATTCGTCACATTAGAAACTATTGTTCGCCCAACATCACTAAGCGCCTTCTCAATGCCCTAGTATTATCTCGAATAGACTATTGCTGTTCTCTATTCTACGGAATTAAGAACTCTGAAGTTATTAAAATTGACCGAATTATTCGCTCATCCGTAAGATTAGTTCATAGGCTTAAGCGACGGGATCATGCTTTAACTGACACCCACCAATGCAATATGAAATGGCTATCGTTTAGAAAACGGTGCCAATTTAGGCTTCTCTGCTTAACACATAAAACACTATTCCTAGGCAGACCTGCATACTTACGTGCATTGCTCACTCGTCGCAACATCCTCCCACATCTGCGCTCGTCTGATGCCACACTACTTGACTTACCTGTTACTCGTAACGTGATGCGTTCTCGCTCCTTTACAAGCATGGCTCCTACTACATGGAATCTGTTGCCTTACCGCCTAAGAAGATTGAAGTCGCCTCACGTATTTGCTAATAGTCTCAAAGACTATTTAAATTTAAAATTAAAGTAACCCTCTCCTTGATGTTGATCTGGTTCCATCTCTATTTTTATATATTATATTGCTACCTTATTTAATGTTATTGTTTCGTTTTGTTTGTTCGTTCACAACACCAGTGAGGGTAATCTTTCTTTACCATATTTGGTGTATAAATAAACCATCCTATCCTATCCTATATACATTTTATTTTATTATTTAAATTAAATATCTAATAACTAATATTGTAAATAGGGATACAATAGATAATATTTTCTATATATTAATTTTATCTATTAGAAGAATACAGTATCTAAGAAAATTACTTATTATTATATAGATCCATTACAATAAAATAAAAATAAAATTTACAAAATTCAAATAAGTGTCCTTGTTTATAAACATAAACAATACAATTATATAGGAATAACGACATTTTGAGATTATTATTTTGTATTTATTATTTTTTTTAAAACCTTCAGCGCATCACCAATATTGAACCAAAATGTATATTAATTAAAAAAATAGTATCGTCATAGGACATCATATCTATAGAATATATTATGTCGCGGTATACCTCATATATGATCTGGAAAATGAGATCACTATTACCATACACTGTACTAGTGGTGCACCACATGTAGCACCTCCATGGAGACTATCGGGTTATGTGTAAATCTAACTTGCACTTACTATAGTAAGTTACTTGTAGCTCTACTTGAAGACCTACTCGTGGGTTTTGTTAATACCCTACTTATATATACAATACCTACCTATAGGCCCCATGCATATACCATTCGTCTAAGCCCCATGCAGACGTGCTGATACTACGAATGGTAATCCACACTATATCATGCTATAGCATGCTATATAGATATGCATATCTACTATCTATAGCTAAGAATACTATAGATTTGTTCTATAGTTAATGTCCTCCGAATTGTACTGCCATATTAGGGAATAACGATTGAGTATATATAGGGTATACCCTATAGGATTGCGAATTATGTGTTGTTTTAATTCCGAGATGACAATACACTATAAATACGAATATATATATATATCTATAGATATCTAAATATATAAATAAATCAATATATATATATATATATATATATATATATGTGATTCATTATACTTAACACGTGTATGTATATATAACCCTATAAACCGTTATAAGTTATAAGGGGTAATAAACATGTAGATAAATACACAGGTATACTTATAAACACATATCACAACATAAATATATATATATATATATATATATATATATAAATATATATATATAAATATATATATATATATGTGTGTGTATACACATGTGTTGTGATGACATTATATATTTTGCAGTGTAAATTATCACAGTTTTGTAATATCTTAATCTTATCATAATGATTAATAATAATTATGTTAGCGTACCAATTTACAACAGCTATCATTATCACATACGAATATAATTATTTTTTTATTTTTTTTATTTTTTTAAAATAAAATAAATACCTTTACACATATATAGGTTAATAACATAGGGGTACCACTTATAACCGGTTATGTAATTAATGTGTTTCATGATAATGCAAGTTAACACTTTTACATTTATTAAATTTAAATATTTACTTCTATGGGCGATCAAGGCCAGAGTACATACATATACAAACGTATATATATATATATATATATATATATATATATATTAACATCATTCTATCACCACGTATGACTAATCTTCCTTATTCCTCCCATAGTATACTACCAAACTTAAATCCAACATATCCTCTACCTACATTTATATTTTATTTCCTATAGAGATATATCTCTTCTATTTTCGTATTCTTATTGTGTGTTATCATATTGTTTGGCTATATGTTCTTATTCTTATTATCTATTTCGTGCACTTCCAGTAGTGTTATCACTTTATTATTGTATCTAATGTATATCATAATTTAATATATGAAACCATATAGGAAATCTCGTATTCGCTTTGAATAAAAAAATACTTAATTAATTTATAATGACACTTATAATTTATAAACTTATATACGAGTAGTAATACATATACTACTTGTAATATCACAATACTTCATAACTACTAACTTTAATGTAGATTGATAACAAGTTAGGTAACATACATTAAAATATAAGTAACTGAAAAGGATATAGACAAGAAGTACAATGAATTGAAAACAATTATATTAAAATATAATTTTAGTTATAATAATAATAATATAACTAATAATATGTGTTTATCAATTGAGTAATAAATGAGAGGAAACCTGAACACTGCAGTGTGACATGTGAGGAATAATTATAATTTAATTTCGTACAAAGTAAGTAGATGATGTTAACCATTATAATAATTTTTTTAATAATACTATTTATTTATTGAATCATGTATATAAATATATAAATATATAATAAAAATGATAATAAATTACATTCATTTATTTTAATATAATTTATAAATCAACAATTTAAAATTTAATTTAAATATTTTACTTAAATGGAAATTAAATGGAACTTAAATGGAAATTATAAATTAAATCAATAAAATATAAATATATTATATACAAATTTTATTTTGTATATCTAAAATATACATAAATGTGAAAATTAATGGAAATTATAACTTAATCAATAAAATATGAAAATATTATTTGTTGGCTATCTGAAATATACATGAATGTGAAAGTAACATTTATTTAATTAGTTACAAATCAATAAATAGATTTCACAACAAAATATTTACTTAGTTAATTTCATTTCAGTAACCACATGAGCCCAAATAATAATAATGTATTTATTATTTTATAAAAATATATTTATTTAAAAATGAAATAAATAAAATAAAAATCAGAAAATATGTGTAGTTTCCTAAGAAATGTAAATGTATATGTATAGTTACATATATAAGTTACAGGTACTATTAATGATATATAATTAATGATATATATATATATATATTTAATACAATACAAAATAGCAGGTACAAGTGGATAACATGTTATTGCAATTGTTGTTTATATATAATTTTAAAATATAAATTATACAACTTAAGTTAAGATACGTGTCAACTAAATGTTATGGAACTGACATCATCATGAGTGAGGTTCATCTCGGATCTCGAACCATCATGTGGAATTCAATAATCATTAACAAACAGTTAGAAATTAATGTATTATAGGTTATTTTAGATTACATAGATCGTATATTGAGTGGGGTTCGCATATATATATATATATATATGGTATACAGTGTATAATATACACTATACTGAGTAGTAATACACTATAGTGAGTAGCTAATTAGCAATGCCTTTTATAAATAGTTCACCAATAGGTATATATATATACATATATAAATAATGATATTGATAATGATGCAGAATAACTTTAACTTAAATATATCAGTTTAATTTATTTCAGATATATATATATATATCTTTGAAGATTCACCCACCTAATAATAGTCTACATGGTGAATTAATTATATAAATTAGTAGTTTTAACACTCTATTTGGGTTAATATCTCTTCTTAATCATTATATTATTAGCAATGACAATAAATAGATAATATATATTATTGTCGGCTAAAAACCAGAGTAAATAAATCGCTGTAATCATAAAAGTGAGCATGCATTGCACGGCGTGCAATGCACGCCTATAGGCATCGCTTTATAAACTATAGTTTATAAAGCGATGTTATAACAAAGATAACGAATGGCAGTGCACTGTACTACAGTGCATTCGATATATGAGTATACACATGAACATTTCATATATTAGATTATGATAATAGAATACTACTCACATATAAGCTAAATCTACCTTAGTATAAGCTAAACATACCTTAGTATAAGCTAAACTTACCTTAGTATAAGCTAACCTACCTTAGTATAAGCTAAGCCTACCTTAATATAAGCTAAACCTACCTTAGTATAAGCTAAACCTACCTTAGTATAAGCTAAACCTACCTTATAAGGTAGTATAGTATAAGCTAAACATAGATTCTGGGTATCCTCCGATTATTATAGCCAATATTCGGTAAATTCACTCATTTAATTTGTTATAAAATAGGTATCTACATTGGTTTATATTTTATGAAAAAGAGATTGAATAATAAATAATACATCTATTAGATCCGGTATATATATATAGTTAATAATATTATATTATCAGTAATTTTAGGGATAAAGAGTATAAATCAACAATATATTGTTATATACTGTATACAGTTATATTAAAATAGCATATATATATATATATATATATATATATATATATATATTGTTTAAATATAAATGTAATACCTATTTATTAAGATAATATATTATAATATATTATAATATATTAGTATACTAGGAACAACCATTAGATAAAAATACTAATCTTAATTAAATATACACGACAAGTAATATGTTAGGTATCAAACCAGTTATCATAAAACATTTAGCTAGTGAGATAGACAATTATAATTTATATTTTGCGAAATAAATTTTTCGAAAAAAAACGTTGTTATAATTAAGGTTATATAGGTTATATATAATATTATATATATATATATATATATATATAAGTTTACTTTAGAAAAAAACGTTGTTATAATTTAGGTTATATAGGTTATATATATAATATTATATATTTATATATATATATATATATATATATATATATATTCTTACTTGCTTAATTTCGAGGATGTTCTTGTTGATACTCTACTCGAGCATCGGTATTTGACAACTCCCGTCAGACATCTCTATCTAGCATACTGGTTCTTATATCTTGCTTATATAGGAGACCAGTGTATTTTCTTAACATATCCACATAGTTTAAACGCCTGCGACATCTATTAACTTTGCATTGTTTAGGTTCCCATAGACTGAGCGGGTGTGCTGATTGTTCAAGATTCCATATACAGTGTCCATCCATTTTCATCCTTCTGGATTTAAATTTGGAAGAAACAAGAGGTAATTTACAATAGGTTATTGTTTGTGAAGTGTTCCTTCTGATATATATTTATGTCATTACGAAGCATTCGCGTGTATGTGCCATCCAATTATGTCTGCTCTTGATGGTTCAGTGTCCATGACTCATACCCATATATTAGTAAACTTTCTAAAGTTGCTACAAATAGTCTTCTTTTAAGTGGTAAGTTTATCTTAGACTTTTACATAATATGCATGCTATGTAGTGCGTTCCATGTTATAACCTTTCTCACTTTAATGTCCTTTTCTGACGAGTTGATCCAAGAACCAAGATATTTGAAGTATATTTCGACTTGTAACGATTGACCACCAGCTGCTTTTAATACTATTGGATCAAGAGTGTTACATATTAAAGGCCATTACTTTAGAATTGTTAGTATTTAGATGTAGTCAATATTTGTTGCATTCAGACTCTACCCTTAGCAGTAACTCCCTCACTTGAATTACAGAATTGGATAATAAGGTTATATCATCAGCAAAATACAAATATGTTAGAACAGTTGGATACAATATCCGACTTATGTGCAATGGGACAATGGGACAATGGTAAATCCCTATTACTCTTCCCGGTCGTTGATTGCTTTTCTAAGTGGATAACCTAGTACAATAATAAATAGGTAATATTACCTATTTATAACATATGTTATAGAGTATCCCCAAAGATTTTCCAAAGGAAAGATATAACACTTACGCGAAATCGTGTAATTCGAATTTGTATACAAAATACCATGGTACCACCTATAGCGGGTTACTTTTAGGAACTATGCGTTGTTTATAATGTAAATTCGTATTTAACTAAACACTTTAAAATGTTAAATAATATGCTTTAAATTAATATTTATATGATGAAAACTAAGTGTTCATTACTAATATATAACAAACAAATATGATATGTATGTTTTAACTGCTATAAGTATATATTTAGTGAGTAAAAGCTAATTTATATTGCATGTAATTTAATAGAGCAATGAAAACATTGTTGTATGCAAACAGAGCCGAACCTAAATCTATTTCAGTGATTTCGATACTACTGCTAGCAGCGGTTGGGTATATTACTAAATTACGTTGCATGCATAGGGAGTGTTATATCTTTGCTTCGCAAAATCTTTGGTATCCCCTTGTAGAACTATATATCAAACTCTTCAGATACGCTTTCTAGTGAGTATAATTTCGCTATATTATTAGCATAGCTCCTAGTTTATTATCTCCTAGTCTATTCCCCATTTATTGCATTAACAAGCTTATCAGGTATTCCATATGATCTAAGTACTTTAGCCATATTACCTATATGTATAGAATCAAATACCTTCTTATAGTCAATAAATGTTAAGACAGCTGGTTAATTATTATTAGTAATTCCCTCCAGCATCCTTCTTATTACTATTATCTTGCCGACTGTTTATTTCTTTTGTCTGAATCCATTTTTATTGGGTTTAAGTATATGATATTGACGGTATTCTAAGTATTGGTACTTGACTAATTCCACGGTAGTTATCAGCTTTGGTGAGATCTCTCGATGTAGGTAGAACCTACTGTGATTATGTTAGAAATATTCCATAAGCCAGAAATTGTCACTGTTTATATATTACTTGTTTATGATAGCAATAAAAATATCATCAATTGGAACATATTTGACTACTTTTGATATTATACAATCTTCCCCAGCGCTTTTCCCACGTTTTACTGATCTATTAGCTTTCTTATATTCACCAAATGTAAATATATGTAAGTTTTCAAAAACTGGAGGTATTTCTTCGTTTTTATCTATCACTTCAGGTGAGTTCCCGAGAAGTTTTCTGAGGTGTTCATACCATAGAACAACTATATCCTCTGCACTATCACCATTTAACTGTGTTGATTGGGTACATTTCCTGCCAGATATGTCATTGATAAAGTTACAACTTTCTAGATATCTCATAACCAGATTAGGTTGCTCAATTACAACATCTTTCTTTTCCAATTACACTGTTAAAAATAAGGGTATAACATTATGAATTATATGGTATAACATATGGAAATACGAGTTATACCATACAATTACGTTAAATGGTATAAGATCACATATTATATGGTATAACATTTGATTTTTTTTAGTTATACCATATAGCTTCATTGAAATGGTATAAGATCACACATTATATAGTATAACATTTATTTTTTTTAGTTATACCATATAGCTTAATTTAAATGGTATAAGATTACGAATGATATGGTATAACATTCGTAATTTTTAGTTATACCATTATCTATTAAATATAATGGTATAACTTTATGAATTATATGGAATACAATATGACAATACCAGTTATACCATAACATTTTAAAATTAAGTTTAAATTTGATTGAAAATAAAATGTATAAGAAATATAATTCATAATAGTATCCTTCATAATATCCTTAATATAACAGTTTACTTATTGTTGTGTTATATTATTATAGACATAGCATTTATTGCTTCTAATTGAAATTAAACTGGTTTTCAGAAAATATATAGATTCCCCATAGGGAAATATGTATACATAGAACTATAAAAAACTATTGTTATACATTTATTTACAATACAAGCTAATAGGCATAATTTGTATATTATATATAATTCCCAGAATTAACTTATAATCAACCCATAATTCCATAATTTCATTTTATTTATTTACACATTATATTTCCACTCTACACTCAACATGAGAAGCATCTATTTTTCAACTCATTACAATATACATAAGGTATTTATACTTATATTATATATATATATATATATATATATATATATATATATATATATATATATATATATATACACACAAATTATATCATATTATATATATAATATAAAAGTTTATATAATATATAATTTCATAATATATTTATATATTATTTATAATATATAATTAAATTGTTAGAATATTATTATATAATTATATATATATGTTATAAAGTCACAGTTGTAGATATATCGATTAATGTAATATATATTTAAATGCATTTATCATTACGTAACAGAAATCGATATATCTACATAAAACTTTAAACTAGATTTCGGTGTCTCGCTCTGTGTTAATTGTATAGCCATATCCATGCATGGCCATACATGTAAATGTTGTTATCGTCTGTCAAGTATATTTCGTTATTTTTCTATAGAATAAATTCCACTAGGTGAGATTGCCTCAGTCTTCGTTATGTATATCATCAGGTATGTACTATTATTATTATTATTATAATTATTATTATGTTATATTATTATTATGTTCAACAAGTCTTTGCTTTGGTTAATAAATTATATTAGAACATTCACTTTATTACATATATATATATTACAAAATCATGATAACTATATGCTATAGAATATAATATTGTATACATATTAATATGCAGGAAACTGAAGAATTATTTGCAGAATTTCAAATTCATTTAAAATATTAGAAAAACGGCCGGAGAGGGATGAAAAAGCATATAAAGTATATACACAAATATATAAACGAATATATTGATGTACTAGGTAGCGTTAATACGCAAACTGATCAAACAGGTAATTTAATTATCTAATTAATAACATTAGTTAAATATCTATATAAAATAAATATGCAATTATATTTTATTACTCCATATGGATAGTATACTATATATCCATATATAGTCAATTATTTATTTTATTTTTAGCTCACAATGTAATTAAATTTAATAATATTACTAATAGTTATATATATATATATATAAATATGTTAACTGTTGTACAAATATTATCAATATCCTTCTATCCTTAATCAAATATAGATTATAAAGTCTATAATTAAATAAATAATATAATTTTTCCAAAAATAGATGCGGGAATCTTATATTTTATGATGGGAGTTTGCGAATTATTGAAAAATGAATTTACAATGAAAATAAAAATAAGGTTACTTAATAATCACTTAATAACTATAGATTTAATATTATAGTTATTTTATGATTTTTCGTATGCTAATTCAAAAGTATAGTATACTCTATTATATATATAACTGCTATTGGATTTTTCTAATTACAATTCTAACCTATACTTTATATAGTATTATCATATATGATATTAACTGTATAAAGTTTCTTATACGATACATATGTATACTATTATATAATATGCAATATTATTATATACTCGAGTATACTATATATATATATAGATATATATAACTTATATAACTATTTTAATTTTAATTGCAGGAAATAATGACTCCATATATCAGAAAAGAGGATGCTTATTATGTGTGTCGATAATTGTTTTGTTTTCGTTCAAAATAATTTATTTCGTATAGAATAAAATATATTTTATTAAGTGGTATTGTTAATTTTATTTGTTTCATAACATGTCCTGCAAACATTAATTGTTTATGTAATTTTGTATCACGTTATTTATTTTAAAATGTATCTGTTAATTAACAATATTGTTACACTAACATATATGTGGTTTTTAGAAAATAAATTATCATTATAAATGTCGATTCCATATATAAATTAATAATATAGAATAGTAAGTTATTATAAACACTGGAGTAAATTAAATAAAATATAGTATAACTTTTAATAAATTATGGTATAACTTTATATCAAATATGGTATAACTTTTTATAAAGTATGGTATAACTTTATATAATATATGGTATAAATGATGGTATAACTTTATATAAAATATGGTATAACTTTTTTAATTAGTTATACCATAAATGGTATACCAGGGCGCCACGGGGTTATACTATTTTTTAATCAATGTTATACCATTTATTTCTAACAGTGTACCATATACATTTGGAAAATATATATTATATTTTGCTTGTATAGAGTATGATTACTTTGACATTTTGTTCTTAAGTTCTTTATGTGCGGTATGTATAGCTTACCCTATAGCTTCTCGAGCATTCATAATTCTTGAGAATTCAATTACATTTTTAATTTCGGGGCTTGTCTCATGAATCCTTCCGCTGTCACATTAATTGCTTCCTCAAATCGTTGATAACTTTCGGACATTCTTTCTTCATCTAGTCGTTGAATGTTAAACTTATTCCTTACTTCAACTGCATACCTATCCTGTAGTTTGTTTTGGTCCCTTAGATAGCTACATATATACTTGGGTTTACGCTGTGCAGTCTGCTTTGTTGCTCGGAGATTTAGTGTCACATTCGCTACTACTATTCTATACCATTATTCTATACTATTCTATGGTCTGATACCAAAGATATGAAAGTGTTATAGGCTTCGAAGTTTCTTATACTTTTCTTCCATTTATTTCTATATATATATATATATATATTATATATATATATATATAATATATAATATATTATATATTTGATATATATTATATATATGATGTAGTATATAATATATAGCTAAACAATGATAAGTAGGATATAGTATATAGTATATACTATAGTATAATATTTATATTATTTTATATTATATTATCTTATAGCTCGGCAATATCATACATTTTTATGTACATAATTTAATTATAATGCAAGATATATATATATATATATATATATAATAGTATTAATTTATGCATGTTAACTAAGGGAAGAAATGTTGAAATATACAAAATGTATTAGTAATGCATATTATAAAGTGATAAGTAGTATAACCTAATATTTAAAATAATATATATATATATATATATATATATATATATATATATATATATATATGCATATACTGAATATGGCGAGGAGAGAAAATGTTCCAATAGATATACTAAATAATTTAATATCAAGGAAGAGTCATTTTGGATAACTATGGACAGTAATACGATGAATAAGACGATGAATATTAACAAATGTAGGATATATCCTCGTATATACTTTAGTAAAGTGACATAGGTTGACCTACACATCACCTACATATGATGACGATATGAAGTATAATTAATAAAAGTATAAAAGAGACTTTTTTATATATTAAAGGAGCTATTTTTAAAAATTATATTCACAACTAATCGTAAATTATATATATATATATATATATATATATATATATATATTATTCAAACTGTTTATTTAAAAAAAAAATCATTTAATTTCTTCATATTTAATTTTACTAGTGATATTAATATATTTCTATTGGTGATGTTAACAGCACATATGATCTTTCATTGTGTATTACATCTAAAAATGAGCAGAAATAACTATCAGATGGGTAAATTTAACTAATTTAATTTAATTGTTTTTATACTTCTTCATTTAAAAAAATTAAATAAAATTTTAATTTATTTACTTCTCTCAAAACCTATTTATATTATATTCAAATATTATTACGAATTATATACATATATATATATATATATATATATATATATATATATATATATATATATATATATATATATATATATATATATATATATATATAGTTTTTTTTTTACTTTAATAAACTACCATTTACGGATGCTCGTGAATAATGAATACGGTATATTCATTGCATTATGATTTTGTAGTGACTTGTTGAGGGGTATTTTTTTTAGAAATTGTATTAGACTATTATTTTCCTTCCTCAATTTTTACATTTTATCAATTATATGATATAATTTATGTCATAATAATATTTATTTAGTATATATCAGTAGATGTATTTTATTAGATTGTTTTTCATATACATTTGAAAACAAAATAATTATTTTTGGAATCCCCTCTCCACTTTCAAATGCTTAAAAAAAGCTCTCTCGAATAAAGATATAGAGATATACATATTGGATACATATATATATACATATATATATATATATATATATATATATATATATATATATAGGGGAAAGTAACCTAATACGGACACTTTAATAATAAATGGTCTTAACTTTTTATGACTCATTATTTTTATTCAAAAATTACAAAATATTAATATTATATGATTATAGATATTATTGTGATTTTAAAATTTTATTTAATCTTTTAATTCCATAGATAACGTGGGTGTCCGTCTTCGGTACACATGTCGACATGGACATTCGGATCCGAATACGGACACCCTATATACATCTAGATAAACTATATATTTTTGATGAATCAATCATACAAATTACAATTACGTTATTTAAAATTAATTTTATAAAAAATATATTGTAATTTAATTAGTTAATAATTTATTTTTATTATATTTTAATTAATAATACAATTTAAGTATCTGAATAATAATTTTTTTAGAATTAGCTTTATTGGTGGTATTAATATTATAACGCACGCAATTTTTATGAAAATCAGAATTGTTCATACGCTGTGCGCTAATTGGTTATAGGGTGTCCGTATTAAGACATTTAGAGTGTCCGTATTAGGAACTTATATGACCTCTAGATATATGCATATAACTTAATGAATAGTTGATAACAAATATAGAAAATAAAAATACAATTTTTAGAATGCTTTATTTTTTAATAAAATATTGTTATATTTTATATCGATACATTTGTACAATCTTGAGAAGGTTTTAAGTTGAAATTTGTTTTCATAAATTTAAAAACGTAATAAAAAAATCAGTTTATTGGATATATTAGGAATATTTTGTATAATTCAAAGATAAAAAATACTTTTTTAAACTATTTTTATAATTATGAATATTTTATTCATTAAACATTTTTTTGTAGGATTTATGGTTTCTGAAATACCGAGAAAGTCCGTATTCGGGCACTGTCCAAATTCGGTTACTTTCCCCTATATATATATATATATATACATATATATAGAGAGAGAAGGAGGGAGAGGGAGAGATAATGGAAGTTATGGGGATAGGAGAGATGGGGGAGGGAGAGGGAGAGGGAGAGAGAGGTAGAGAAAAAATAGAGAGATATATAGGTATACATAGAGAGAAATAAATATAGATATATAGTGAGAGATAGATAGAGAGAGAAATAAAGATATATATATATATATATATATATAGAGAGAGAGAGAGAGAGAGAGAGATAGAGAGAGGGAGAAAGTGAGTGAGATACAGTACAGAAATAGATATACACTATGCACTACATTGTAATACCAGCATATATATTACGACTTAGGAGGGAAATTCTTACGACCTACGGGGATGACCTACGGAAATGACTTACGACCTACAGGGAAATGGACTACGTAAGTAATACGTAATACGACTTAAAGTACTTTAAATAATATTTTAAGTATGTTTTAATTGGTTTGTTGTTATTTATTTAATTGCAACTAATTAAAAAATATATCATGTGTTATAATCATAGATTTATAGTGTACAACTATAAATAGTGTATTATAGTGTCAACTATAAATCTATGGTTATAATTTAGAATGTAGATTTTTCTATTGATCGATTACAGAATTTAAAATATTCATATATATTATATTTAATACAATTTATATAATTAATTGAATAGTAAATACAAATTTATAATATTATTTACAGATTATAGATATATTATATTATATTATATATACATATATATATATATATATATATATATATATATATATATATATATATATTTACTAATAATATGAATTAGGTTTTATCTTATAAGTTATATATATATTTTCACTACTAGAAAGTTGTGGATTATATTTTATTTATATACTAATTTTCTCTTTTAACGCGCCATTTTGTTAGTTACTATTGTAAATAAATAAACTTTTAAAATTCATATTTTAATATGATAAACTAGTATCATTAATTGAAATTATTTTATATTTATTATGGCACAATCGACTGCTAATCGAGCTCCAGAATTAATTCTAAATCCATTAGCTAATCCTAAAGGCGTTAAAAAGCTATGTGAATTGTGCCAAAAACCAGCTTTTTTGGAATGTCTAGACTGTCGAGTTACATACTATTGGTATTCAATTAATAGTATATTTTAAAATATGTTATAATTAAATATTGTAATTAAATATTATAATTAAATAATTTATTACATGTAATTATATAATATTTAATATAATTATTATAATTATAATAATAATATGTAATATACTTATTACTGTAACAGTGTTACACTGTAACACTGTTACAGTACTGTTACAGTGTAACAGTATTACATTAACTGGACTAATAATTATTACACTTATACTATATATAAGTATACGTTTTAATGAGAACTGATCATTTATGTATACACAATTATATAAGATCACTTATAAATATTATTTTAAGACTTATTTTAATAATTATAGTAACTATATATTATATATAACACATTATAATAATGATTATTATAATTTTTGTATGTAATAATTATATAATATAATTTTTATATATTATTGATTGATTGATTGATTGAATGATTATTTAGACACTTAAATAAATCATAAATGATTTCTCAAAAGTGTATGTATAAATACAAATAATAAAAGTAGGTAAACAATAAATACCATTAATAATAAAATAGAATAAGCCATACGGAAATTAATAAATAAAATAATAATGACAAACAATATCAGTATTTCAGTTTCTAATAAAATAATAATTATAATAATAATAATACAGTATACATGTTATATTTTCTAACTATAATTTATACTATATTTAATATCATGATAATTATTATGGTTACTTCAAAATAATGGCAATAATTTGTCTGGTTCAACTATGCGAGTCATTAATCGATATACAAATAATATATTTCTAGATGTCAAATATTTATTCTGATTATACTTTGTAAAAAATCTAATTAATTATTATAATGATTATAAACATACAGATGAAATGTGTATACATGATAAACATTTATACTATATTTTAAACTATAGTTATTTACTAAATATTCAAATATTTTTTCAATATAATTAGTGCCCTATATATTTAATCGTTACGTAAAATTATTAAAAAATATTATTCAAGATATCACAATATTACCTACTAGGGAATCTCTTGCAGGGTACATGCACACTACCTAAATACGCATACCTATATGATTATATATTTTTATTTAACTTACTTACTTACTTATGTCGAATTTTCATTAGACCTGATTTTATTTTTCTCCAGTCTTCTCTGTCGCTCATAACATTACGTATTTCTTCTACATCGTCCAACTCCGTATCATTCTTCAAGTTATCTATAAATGTTATAGATTGCCGGCCTCTGTTTCGTTTTCCATGTCTTGGTTGCCAGAAGATTAGATCATGACAGGCTTCATCTTTGTGTCGTACACAGTGGCTGGCAATTGTCATTCTTCGATCCCTTATGACTTCTGAAATCTTCGGGAGTCCGATATACAGGATTTTATTAGGTATATTGTCTCGCCATGAGATATTTAAAATCATTCTAATTAGCCTGGTGTAGCAGTCATCTATCAAACGTTTGTGTGATTGTCCATGTTTCACTGCCATATAGTAAGATTGTTTCGATTGTAGCTCTGAATATCTGTATTTTAAGCTTCCTGTTCATGGTTGACTTCCAGATTTGCTTAAGTTTATGGCATGCTTTCCAAGTGATTGCCTTCCTTACTTCAAAGTCTTTAAATAAACTTGCCATACATGCTCCCAGATACTTAACATTATCGAATACTTTAAGGACAGTTTTACATTTTATATGAAGGATTATTGGTTTAATTTGGTTATAAGCCATTATCATTAATTTTATTAAATATTTATTTTGGTGGAGTCCTTTCATCCCATCCAGGAACTTTGATGAAGTTTTCACTTATAACCATATGGCTCTAATATTCCTTCAAAGCTGCTCTTATGTTAATGCATCCATCGTTTTAACGAGAGCCGATCATTTATGTATACACAATTATATAAGATCGCTTGTAAATTTTATTTTAAGACCCATTTTAATGATCCGGACGGGGCTTCAATCCTCGTCTTACTGATTATGTGTCTGATGCCTTAGCCAACTGTGCCACATAGGCAGTTATTATATTCTATCATATTATATATAATATTTACTATAAAGTTATTATACATATAATATAAGTTAATTTATAAGTATAAGTTACTTATTTATTCTAAGTTTTATATACATCCATTATAGAAATATCAACAATGTTCATAGGAATTGCCTTGGTTCTTGGTTATCCATATTATAATAATAAACTCAAATAGTTAGGGTACTTCTTATAATATTATCTTACTTTTGAAATATACATACATATAAACTTATATAAGTTACTATTTATACCTTACTATTTCTAATATAATTAATAATTATCATAATTTAAGATAAATTAATTTGTGTTTAAATTTACTATAATATTATTGATCAATATATTTGAAAATATTTCATATAACTATACAATTAAATAATAATTTAATTAGGTAAATTTGTCAATAAGATAATATTTAAACATAAGAAATTTGTAATACAATATATCGTTAAGAGTAAGTTATAAATATATTGCTGTACAATTACATTTGTATTAAAAACTATAAAATATTTTATATATATATATATATATATATATATATATATATATAATTATAAATACAAATAAGAAATTGTATATTTATTATTATACAATACATCACTAAGAACTTTCAATACGGAACTTTTAAATATATAGTTGTTAAATGACGTTTGATTTAAAAACTATTAAATCCATTATATATATATATACGTGAATGCGATAAGTAACGATACACTATTAACCTGTAATTATCGCAGTACGAAGGAACACCAGATATACGACTACCGCGGCATACACGAGAAGATCTGTCAGCTGCTGATCCCCCTGCGAACTGTTCCGGCTTTCTTTACGTCAGGCGAGGAGAGGAACCATCACATCGAACAGACCAAGATACGACAGGTTCACCGGGGGTCATCAGGGGTCAACCTAGTAATGGGCGGGCTTAGTGTTAATGTTGCTATATGATTCTTAATAGGTATTACATATTTATATATATAAATATATATTAAATTAAACAGTCCAAAATACACATGGTTCACTAGGGTAAAGATTTCTCTAAGGGAATATATAATAAATGCGAAGTCATGTAATTCGATTTTGAACGCAAAACATGAACAGTCCACCTACATATGTTGTAATTTCGGATAAATGTGTGTTTATAATGTAAATTAGTATCAAACTATAAACTGTTAAAATGTAAACAACATTTTTAACTATTATTCATATGATGAAAACGAAGTGTTCATTACTAATATATAACAAAGAAATAAGATAGTTTGGTTTCAAATACTATACATATCTATGTGGTGAATAAAAGGTAACTTATATTGCATGTACTTTAATTGAACATTGAAAACATTATTGTATGGGAATCGGGTCAAACTTAAATTTATTTCCGTGATTTCGATAATAGTTTTAGCAGAGGCATGAGTTCCTATTAGTTACATTTCATAGGTATGGAGTGTTATATATTTGCTTCTTTCAATCTTTGGCTTGTGTCACCTCTTTAAAAATGTGTTTCACGTGTACTATAGCGGTTATATAATCTTAACGTTTATTAAATCTTTGTATCTATCTAAATAAGCAGAACAGACCAATATATGTGAGAATCATCAGTTTCAGACAGATAGGTGTCAACATAGTGACATAATAACTTCTTTTCAGTGCGCTTATAGAACTTATAATATAATATAAGATAATATACATTTTATTATTTTATATCATAAATGGTTAAAAGTAACTTATTAAGACTTAGGGTGTGTTTTTTGTCAACCACTTGGGGAAAGTGGTTTCTACTAACCACTTTCAAGTGGTTTTGGTCAACCACTTGTAGTTCAACCACAAGTACAAGTATGTATGTATGTATATAATACATATTATGTATACATACATACATGCTTGAGATACATAACTTCAATTTAATTGTTGATAATAATAAATAAATTCGCGCATACCTAAACATAGCAAAAATTTCAGGATATTTTATGATTCAGTTGGTGGGTGGAGCTTATTATGCGTGCGTTCAAAGCTACACCATAAGTGCGCTTTCAACCACTTATTTCAACCACTTATAAAAAGTGGTCTGGTATGAATAAATATTACTACCAGTTAGGTTTACGACTAGTTATATGCAGTGTTACTAGGCTGTTATATGCAGTGGATCCAGGTTTCTCAACTCAACCACTTGATGAACAAGTGGATAACGAAAAACATACCCTTATATGCTTCAATTATTGAATTATTATAATAGTGTAGTCTGTAATACTGTATTTTAATAGTATAGTATATATAAAGTATAACCTTACTCCTATTGTTTTGATTGTTACATTACATTTACATATTTCAGTTTTAGAACTGCGAACTGTGCTTATAAAGCAATCGGCCGTCCATATATATTTGAAGTTAACGTTTCATATTAAATAAGTGGGTTTTCAGTATTTCCTTGAAGTTTGGAGTTGATGGTGTAGTACGGATGGATGTAGGGAGAGTGTTCCAGGAGTATGGGACTGATGTTAACATTTATTAAATCGTTAAACTTTAACATTACGACTATTAAGTTACGCACATCACCATGTGTATCTCAATACCCTATCTTTATTATCGATTAAACAGTGACTTATAAATAGGTGAGTTGAAAGTTTAACGGGTAATTTCATTTAAATAGCATATAAGAATCATAATATTATACCCTAAATATCAGTAGTATATGATATAAATGAAAATAATAATAACTTTATAATAATTTGATTTATATAATTTTTAGAAATATATGATTGATCTCACTAGAACAACTGGACAAAAACTTCTTTTCCAAGGTTTATATCTAATAATGTATGTAATAATAATCATAAAGTATTATATATTTAAAATATACATATTACATACTAAAACTGCCTGTGTGGCTCAGTTGGCTAAGGCATCAGACACACAAGCAGTAGGACACGAGTTCGAGCCCTGTCCAGACCATTAAAATATGTCTTAAAATAATATTTAGAAGTATTCTTATATAATTGTGTACAAATAAATGATCAGCTCTCGTTAAAACCATGGATGCATTAACACGAGAGCGGCTTCGAAGGGCCATTAGAGCCATATGGTTATAAGTGAAAACTCCATCTAAGTTTCTGGATGGGATGAAAGGACTCCACCAAAATAACAATAACAATAACAATATTTTACTTAAAAATAATATCTCATTATCTTTAAAACAAAGCCACCGGAAATAACTATATATTAATACCCTCAGAACATAATTCAATTTAAACTTCTCCATATACCTATACCTATATTTGATCCTATATTAATTTAAATTATTAATGGTTCTTTAATAAATATTAATCAAATATATTCTTTTAAATCTGCGAATATATTACACCTATTATTAAACAATTTTCCCTATGTTTGAAAACTAGCTCTCACTTTCAAACATAAATTAAAAAACACACTAATTATAATAACCATAGTTATAACACTATTATTAAATTTTCCAATTTAATCTACTTATACTAAGTCCTTATAAGGAGATTTCCTTATCTAATAATATCTTCTCTAAAATAAATAACAAGTCTAATGAATACATAAATATATGTATATAAATATATATATACCAATACTATAGTATAGGCCTACACATATAATATAGATGTTTTCTACTTCACCAGATTATCCCTATATATGTTAATTCAAGCGTATCAATGTTGTATCCTATCCATCCGAATCATTCTATAGAAGTGCCTACATTCATCTCTCTGATCAAACAAAATTACATTCACCTTCAAATGCCATCTTAAGTATCATCTATTTGTTCAATTCATAAAAGGCAATAACAATGATGACTGGGTGGTCTTATACTCGAGTTCCCAAAACTTAAAATAATAAATAAGTAATTATATATATCTATTATTACCACCACTACCTCCACCAATACCACAACCAGTACCACAACCACCTCCACAACAACTTCCATTACTATCACTACCACCACCATCACCACCACCACCGCAACAACCACTACCGCGGTGCAACATGTCCAGCCTTCACGAGGCACACCGTGTCCATCTCCCCCGTGGAGATGGCGAAGAGGACTCATCATGGCAAGGACCATCTCGAGCCCAAGGCTCGGAGGCTCCAACACCCCCAACAACCGCTGGCATTTTTTTGTCAGCCGAATCATCCCCCTCGCAACTGATTCGGATGCTACTCTTGAGAGCCGGGGACGTGGAACAGAATCCAGGACCAACCTGCAAAGCCTGCAATATAGCGATCGCTGCCGGCAAGCCATACCTCTCCTGCGGTTCCTGCGACGCAATATCGCACAAAGGGGAGAAGTGTAGCGACCTGTCAAGGACGCGGCAAGCGCTCGGCATCTGGTTTTGCATGGGCTGTTCGATAGCCAACACCCAGGTCTCTCAGCCTTCCCTACTAACCCCGCCACAGACGTCATCCCTAACAGTGTCCTCAGTCCAGCCGACCTACGACACATGCCATAAAGCTTTTCTCACCAGCAAGCCCTATTTATCCTGCTTTTCCTGCGACGCTCGGTCTTACAAAGGGGAGAAGTGCAGCGGCCTGTCGAGAACACGTCAAGCGCTCGGCATCTGGAACTGTAAGAGCTGCGCCCAAGACGAGACCCAGGCAGCATCGACACTGAGCCCCATGTCGCCCTCACCGCCGTCAGCTTCATCACCGGACTGTACCCTCAGACGCGGTAATCAGGTGACATTGGTAGGCCAAGTTGTTGGAGCTCCCCGACAAGTCTCTTCCTCCGCTGCTTCGTCACATCGTTGTACGCATTGCGACAGGGTAGTCAGAGCAACACGTTTCCAAATTAAATGCGGAGGGTGCGATATGCTCTGCCACAAGAGCTGCACAGGATTAGTGAGATCAAGACAGCTTGTCTTTATAGACTCAAACGCTTGGAGATGTGAAGGATGTAGTAAGAAGTCCAACTCTGCAGCAACGGACCCGGCCCTAAGGTTACTCGATGCATCGGTGAAACGGTCATACTTCGGCTCCAGAAACAGCATCAGGATGCTCCAGTGGAATGCTAAGAGATATGCTGAAATCAGTAGGCTAGACATCAACAAAGAAGACAGGCTGAAAAAGACGATACGCCACACACTGAATGCCCCGCGAGCAGATGAGCAGTGCTGTCAACTGTTCAGTACAGTGGAGTTATCCCAGGCGATCGAATCAATGAAAACCAAAGAGGCTACGGGCAAAGATCAAATCGCTCCTCGCTTCTTAAAGGCTCTAGGTCCAAATGCAATAGACTTGTTGCTAAACATCATAAATGAATCCTGGAGTACGGGTATAAGCCCCTTTTCTTGGAGAGAGGCAATCATAGTCCCTCTTCTTAAGAAGGGTAAGCCGGCCAGTGACATAGACTCGTTTCGCCCAGTCTCCCTCACATCATGCGTCGCCAAGACTATGGAGAGGATGGTGGCAAACAGAATTACATATCTGGCAGAAGTGAACTGTTGGTGGTCTAAGGACCAAGCAGGTTTCCGCTCCCAAAGATCCTGCGAAGATCAAGTACTAAGACTTACACAATCAATCAGTAACGCTTTCCAGTCAATCCCCCCATCAAGAAGTATCCTTGCACTGCTGGACTTTAGTAAAGCATACGATAAAGTGTGGAAGAACAGGCTATTTCAAATTATGCTGAACAAGGGTGTCCCACGGGCTATGGTTAATTGGTGTCGAGGATTCCTGAGCGATAGGCGAGCGATGGTCAGGATCGACGGCGTATTAGGAAAAAGCTTTAAGCTGCACCAAGGTGTGCCACAGGGAGCAGTACTATCACCTATACTATTCCTATTCTTCATTGATGGTATAAGTGATGTCATTCCGGAGGACGCCCAAATAAGCCTCTACGCAGATGATATAGCTGTATGGGGACAGAACAAGGACAAGGCTAGAGCCCAGGAAGTGGTACAAGAAGCGGTCTCCAGAATAGCCAATTTGTCCAAGTCCCATAAGCTTGTCCTGAACCCCTTGAAATGTGAGTCGACCTTATTCTCCACTTGTCCCAGCGAAGCGAACTGGACTCCGCTAATCCGTATCGAGGCGAACGTTCTAAAGGTGAACCCGACTCCAACATTTCTCGGTGTCACTCTGGACAGAACCCTAACGTTCAGGTAACACGTTACGCGGATAAAATCCAGAGTGATGAACCGAATTAGAATTCTGTCCACACTGGCATCCAAGGAATGGGGTTGTTCAAGGCCAAGCCTATATCGCATTTACCAAGCTACCATACATAGTGTCTTCCACTATTGTGGTCCAGCCTGGCAGCCATGGTTGGCAAAGAGCAATAGGACTATCCTGGAACGAGTTCAAAACAGGGTGCTCCGCGTGTTGACCGGGCAGCTAGCAGATACACCATTAGAATGCCTTCGTCTTGAGGCAGGGATATCATCTTTCGAGACTGCAATAAGGCGTAACTGTGCAGAGGCCTGGGAAAAGTCTGCAAGAGTCCCCTGGTCGAACCCAAGACGCCAGCTCTTCGAAGCCCCCGTCTTCCACAGATGGAAGCGAAAATCCTGGAGTGAGTCGGCAAAAAGAGAGTGTGACGATCTAGGCATCAGCGATTTCGAGAGAAAACTGTTTCCCGATCCAGGCTCTCCACCGTGGCTCTGGCTCAACAATTCTCGAGTTTCGATCCACACGGGATTAGCTAATAACTCGAAGAAGAATAGCAGCCATGTAACGCTACTGGAAGATGCCATATCATCAATCTCTATGCACGGCCCAACCAAGTTCACGATATACACGGACGGTGCAGCTGATGCGGGTATGGAGAATGGTGGAAGCGCGGCGATAATCACGACGGGCGGCCCGAGTAATCCTACCCTGATAAAAACGTTATCCTGTAAGGGTAGTCGTTGGACGTCCTCGTACGAGACAGAGGTCACGGCCCTACTACTAGCAGCGAACTGGATAAATCAAGAGGGAACAGAGGAAGACCATATCTTAATTTGCTCAGATAGTCAATCAGCCCTCTCAGCACTTGAAGGATCCGGCAAAGAAGACGACAGCGACATATCCACAGTCCGCAACCGCCTAGCCTCAGTGAAACCTAGAATATCCATGCAATGGATACCCGGTCACTGTGGTATTATCGGAAACGAGTGGGCGGACAAAGCTGCAGGTGTCGCCGCTACTACGGTAGCGAGTCTCCCGCCACTCTCTCCAGATACCCAGACGCCCCTGATCTCGTACGCCGCAGTGAAGGTCCTAATAATAAGTGAAATAAAGGACCCTCCCACATCGCACCAACGCACAAAAGAGATATACGGCGACCGTTCTGGGATTACCAACAAAAACAAAAAAATCTATTAAAATCACGGTATCCCAGACGACAACCAGACTCTAAGCAGAAGCGAAGCGGTCCTCATAGCGCAACTCCGGAGTGGCCACTGTCATAAGCTTGCAGCATACAGGAATGTTGTCGACCAGAACTCGTCCCCGTACTGCCCATACTGCAAGGACGAATTCGAGACGCTCGAACATTGGCTGAGAGAGTGCCCGGCGACGGCCAGAAAACGTATACGTGGTTTTGGGGGTACGACGCCTCCTTTGTCCGTCTTGGTGGATGACCCCAAGATGGTCCTAGCGTTCTCTCATGGACTTTCGTCCATGTGACGCATCGCCGCACTCAACAACAACAACAACAACCACTACCCCTACTACAACTACCACCACCACTACTAAAGTATATTGACACCCCCTAACAATGATATACATTTACTTAACAACTGCATTACAGATATACATTCCTATCTTACCATAACTCCTCATCACTGTGTTATCAACACCTCGCAGGTAAACACGAACAAGCCGTTCCAGCAGCAATGCAGGCTCTCAAGTTCGCAATCGACGTGTACGGTCTGTCTAGTATTGAACTGGTGCCCTCGTATCTTATTCTAGGGGAGGCGAGTATAGGTTAGCTGATCTATAGGGGAGGCAAGTATAGGTTATGTGATCTATAGGGGAGGCAAGTGTAAGTTAGGTGAGGAATGTGTGTGTGTAACATAGTGTACACAATGATTCGCGAAAAAATGATATTTAACTTTAATTAATTTGTGAAATTAATGAAAAATTGTGACATGTATAGCAAACTATTTATTTCTAATTCTATTTTTAGTTTATATTTGTTTAGGTGTAAATTTAAAAATATATCACTATTATAAATGAAAAATTATGTATATTTTTAATACAAAACAATTTCATTTATAGATAATGTTTTAAGAAAATAACATTATTTTATAATTAGAATCATTTTTCTTAAAATTTATAGTGATATTTGAGTAATATTATAAATTATTAAGTTAATTCTCAATGTAATATTATACATATTTTGTAACATGCTTTATTATGTATCAATACTTTGACAATTCGTTATTGAAATTATTTAAAACGATAGTATTTCCACCTATATTTAAAACCAATAGATATTACAATTTATTTCACATAGACATATACAAATTACATATATTTGTTTCGCAATATACTTGGTGTATAATTATATATATATATATATATGTGATTCTATGGGATGCGAGTATAAGTTTATTTACAATAATGATGTGTGCAAATATAATGTATAATAGATGTAGATATGTGTATAATACATATGTAGTGGAGGCCAGTGTTGGAATATACCGCAGCTTGGTCGTTCATATATTTAAAATACGATATAAATATAGGTTTCCATATACTGCGGTTATTAACGACGTAATTCTATTACATAACGATGATTTAAATACATTATTAATAATTATATTCAGATGAATTATTGTTATACATATCGTTACTTACCGTTTACATCACATTATTGACGAATTTACAAAAATGAATTTCTGTGATTTTATTTCAATATATAATTTTTTCTAATGCTAATTTTTTTCTAATGCCAATAGAATAAATATGTAAAGTAGTTTTATAGATAATTAAATATATATATATATATATATATATATATATTAGTATATAATCTATTATTTTCTTACTAAACTCAATCATAATCTTAAGCTTATAAATTGATATACTATATAAATATAAAATAAATAATTATTCCCTTGCCTCATAATTATTTAATATCTATATATTAAAACTATATTTTTATTTAAATCGTCTATAACTATTGTTATTCCTTACCGTTGATAAAGTGATTTACTGATAATTAAACTTATATAGTGTACTTAGAATTACATAGATCTTATAATAAAATAACTCAATCTATTTTAATTTATTGTCCCACTATTTAAACTTCTACATATGTATAATTAATCTATTGTTAGTATATCTAAGTATATTTAAATAAAAGTTTATTAAATAAGTATAATTAAATTTGTTATACAATATATCTAAATTATTTATAGTATATGTTTAAAAATGTATCAGGTAGCCAATATTTAAAAAAATTAAATCTATTATATACTTATATATGTATATATTGCTATTTAATATTGATACCAAAGATTTTGCGAAGCAAAGATATAACACTCCCTATGCATGCAACGTAATTTAGTTATAGCCCCAACCGCTGCTAGCAGTAGTATCGAAATCACTGAAATAGATTTAGGTTCGGCTCTGTTTGCATACAACAATGTTTTCATTGCTCTATTAAATTACATGCATTCTAAATTAGCTTTTACTCACAAAATATATACTTATAGCATTTAAAACATACATATCATATTTGTTTGTTATATATTAGTAATGAACACTTAGTTTTCATCATATAAATACTAATTTAAAGCATATTATTTAACATTTTAAAAGTGTATATTTTGATACGAATTTACATTATAAACAACACATAGTTCCTAAAAGTAACCCGCTATAGGTGGCACTAGGGTATTTTGTATACAAATTCGAATTACACAATTTTGCGTAAGTGTTATATCTTTCTTTAGAAATATCTTTGTTTATACCTTACCGATCCTTAATATTCCTTTGTATAACAAAATTCATTCATTCATTCATTAATATATACTAGTATATTCTATAGTATTATAAATTTTCATAAACAATGTTAACTAAATAAACCTTCTAAGTTGACTGGTAATTCGAAATACATAATAGAACATGATTAAAATAATCATCAATAAGCCAAATAAGAATATTTGCGATATTTTGTGATGAGTAGTTTAAATATGTCAAAATTATAATTAATATTTTCCTGATAAATGTTATACCGGGACAGCTCCATGTATTCCCATATGGAGCCTAACCACAATGTATATGATATAACTATATATAGTGTGGCATTATTGTTAACGCTATTGTTCTTTAGCGTAACATATCTATGATCTTTTGGTCAACATATAACAACTCTAGACAACTTCACTAACAACACAAGTAATTAATTCTATCAAATATTATATTACTACTACTACTCTGAAATGAGACGAGGTAGGCAACATACAATATATCATTAGTCGCCTAATAACAAGTAGCATACTATACATACAGGTATGTATTAATAGTCTCATGTGAACTATATGATTGTGATCCTCGTTTATATGCAATCTCTTCTTACCCAGGGATGGGCTCACTGTCCCATGCCGAGGAGTATCTATATGCCCTTGGTTCACCCTCCCTCACCCTCCCTCTCACCCCCAGCTATAGGCTCCCTACCCCATGCCGAGGAGTACCTGTCACAAGCTCATTCACCCCCCCTCTCACCTCCCAGGTATGGGCTCCCTACCCCATGCCGAGGAATACCTGTCACAAGCTCATTCACCCTCCCTCTCACCTCCCAGGTATGGGCTCCCTACCCCATGCTGAGGAGTACCTGTCACAAGCTCATTCACCCTCCCCCTCACCCCCCAGGTATGGGCTCCCTGCCCCATGCCGAGGAATACCTATCACAGGCTCAGTGGACGGTCCTCAAGACCCCCGAGGTCAGCCACTCCATCCTGTCACGTCTGCACCGTAACGTGGGGTTACTGTACGCCGCTAAGGGTCAGTACTCTCAGGCCCTCAGTCAGCTCGGTAACGATGTTAGTAAACCACCCTCACCCTCGCCCCCCCCGCTGTTGTAGTAGTAGTAGTAGTACTGTGGTAGTTCACTTGTATTCTTCTCAACACGACTGGTGTTTGTTGTGGAACACGTATATATATAAGTATATATATTATATATATATATATATAACTTAACTGCCTGTGTGGCTCAGTGGCTAAGGCATCATGATGCAGACACACAAGCAGTAGGACACGGGTTCGACCCTCGTCCGGTCATTAATTAATTTTATAAAATGGGTCTTAAAATATTATTTAGAAGTGATCTTATATAATTGTGTATAACTAAATGATCGGCTCTCGTTAAAACCATGGATGCCTTAACATGAGAGCGGCTTCGAAGGGACATTAGAGCCATATATGGTTATAAATGAAAACTTCATCTAAGTTCCTGGATGGGATGAAAGGACTCCACCAAATAAAAATAACAATAACAATATATATATATATATATATATATATACACACTGCCTGTGTGACATAATCAGTAGGATGCAGGTTCAAGCCCTGTCCGGACCATTAACATAGGTCTTATAAATAAGTGATCTTATATAAGTGTGTATAAATAAATAGATGGGATGAAAGGACTCCACCAAAATAACAATAACAATATATATAGTATATATGCATATAATGATTATCATATGATAAATTAACCATACCTCCCCCTCCCCCATGCTCCGTTAATTATAGTAAGTATAGTAAATGAGAACCACAATAACTATGAATCTCTACGATATTTATATAAATGATATTAATGTTAATAATATTTCACCACATTCCTCGAATTCTCTGTCTGTTTGACCTGTTTGACCTCGTTTTCTTTGACCTCCAGATCTACCACTCTTCCGAAGCTAACGGTACGGACGATGTAAGAACATCTGGAGGCTACTTCCACATGGCTAACGTGTTCACCAAGCTGATGAAACACAAGACTGCAGACTCTCTCTATAGGAAGGTATGGGGGGGGTTATTAGTGGGGTATTAGACGGGGTATTAGAGGGGTATTAAGTGGGTTATTAAGTAAGGGGTCGCTACTACTGATGCAAACCAGATGTAATTTCATCGTAGATATATATGAACTTCCTGTGTAGCTCACCAGGCTAAGGGAACACATAAACTAATGAGAGGTAGGACGTGAACGTTCAATCGTTCAACATCCATCGATATAAAGAAAGTGGATAAGCAATTGACGCACGCAATGCATGTAAAAGATAGATACGAGAATGACACTTTTATCGATAAATTAATAAAATGGCATCAGTGATTTTGATTGGATATTAGTCATATTAAAACAGTAGGATTTTCTTCGAAATAGATTCAAGTGACTTCTATCTATATCATTGGATTTAGATTATAAATATCAATAAAATAGTATGATATCTTCAATTTAAATGCACAAAATTACGAAGAATGTTGATATGATATATTTTAAATATATAATTTTATTTTTAGTATAAATAGTACATTAAAATCGGTAGTAATTATCAATATGTATAAATAAATAATATTAATTTAAAATTGAGTAGGTATTTAGTAGTGGGCTGAGACTGCAGCAACTCTATCGCAAATTGCCATACACAACATTGAATTGCACAGGTCCATTTTCTTTATATTGATGGTGAAATCTCACCATTAAAATATGTCAACATAATATTTAGAAGTGATCTTATATAATTGTGTATAACATACAACCTGCTGATAACTATCATTCTTTGTGTATAACCTATTTTCACGCTAGATAAGATATATCTATATATATATAATGATCGGTTTTAGTCATAACTTCAGAGAGGCTGAAAGGTATATAAGAGTCAGTTAAATGAATACTATATATTATAAAACATTATTTAATAGTTATAAACATTCGCTATTGCATTCAAATATTGATATATTTGGATGTATATATGGACTCGGGTTCGAGCCTTGTCCGGACCATTAATTAATTTTATAAAATGGGTCTTAAAATATTATTTAGAAGTGATCTTATATAATTGTGTGTAAATAAATGAATCGCTCTCGTTAAAACCATGGATTCCTTAAAATGAGAGCTGCTTCGAAGGGACATTATAGCCATATATGTTATAAGCGAAAACTTCATCTAAGTTCCTGAATGAGATGAAAGGACTCCACCAAATAAAAATAACAATAACAAAAAAATTACAATATATATATTGTAAAATTATAGATTTGAGATAATTTAAAATCATTTAAATATTGTATCAAAACTTACATTAATTTTAAATCAAATAATATATATGTGTACAGCGGTATTCTATACTACAGTACTAACCGTGACTATATTGTATTCATAGAGTTCATTTTCTAATTTATTGTTTGATACATACATAGTATGTATACTTTTACAGTATATACTCACTAATATATATATATATATATATATATATATATATATATATATATATATATATATATATGGTATATATATATATATAATATATATATATATATATATATTTATACATATAATTATTGATCATTACTACTGCCAGGTTACTAAGCTCCTTACAGTTAATTATTTTAATGATAACAAAATTAAGTTTTCTCCGGAAATTTCCGATACAGTGCATAGAGATAATTACATTTATTATACAATTGATATCATCAGAGATATAATGCATGGCATTAATGGACAATTACTGCCAGTAATATATACTAAGTATTATATATTAATAACATTAGCTGGGCATCACTATTCTTATTATGATTGTATTATACTTATAATATACGACACATATATTTCTAATATTGTTTTATTTATTTATGATATTTATTGAACCATTAAATATAATGAATATATTCATATGATAGTTAGAATTATTTGACTTCTATACATATTCAGATATAATATTTGATTTAGATAATTCTCGAAATCAGAATAACTACTATTCAATTATTGAATACATAAAAACTGATGATTCTTCAAGATTATTGAATAGAATCAATGATGTTACATAATTCACTATAATTATCAATTCGCTTTCATCAATTAATATTATTTTATGTCAACTATTAATTATCGTTATAAATTATTTTTTATTTTGGAAGAGTATTTTAGGAACTTAACTGTAGTTATTTACTTATAACAAAATTACTCTAATGTTAAGGCCCTTCAAGCTTCTCTCATGGTATCAAGACATCCATGGTTTTAACAGGAGCCGATTATTTTGTATACATAATTATATAAGATCACTTTTACATATTAATTTAAGACCTATTTTAATAATCAAAGTAACTATATATTATATATATATAACAATAAATATATTAATATTATGCAATTGAATGTTATCTAAATATACTGAAAATTATCGCAAATTTTATCGAATAGAAAAAAAGTTCCGTATTTTTTAGTAAAGTGATATTCACAAAATTAACATTCTGAGAAAAGCTATCAAAGTTTATTGAAATATTGTCAAGCAATTATAAAAAATACAGATTTAGTAATTATACATAATTATAACATCATTTATACTCATAAATATTTCGAATTTAGGTATAATATTTATTTGAAAGGATAAATGATTTTAGAACTTATTATCTATATAATATTTATTTTAATTATTTTTTTTTTAAATAAAATTTTGAAGGTAGTGCTTCCCCTAATAACCTCACCATAACTGTAGGTGGTGACTATATAGTAGAATATATACACTATATAACCTCTATATAAATAGGTAGTGATAATATAGTACTATATACATTCCCCGTTATAAACTCTATATGCCTGTAGGTAGTGACAATATAGTACTATATACATTCCCCGTTATAAACTCTCTACGCCTGTAGGTGGTGACCATATGGTACGTGTTCCTAGAGAAGTGCATACAACAGAAGCAGCACAACGTAACGCATCATCATTTCGGCGGCATCATCGAACAGAAGAAGGAAAGCGTTCTAGGTTCTGTGCGGGTATTGTGAGTGAGCCAATCGTATCGTAGAGTATTCTAGGTTATGTGTAAGAAGGCCGATCGTATCGTAGAGTATTCTAGGTTATGTATAAGAAGGCCGATCATATTTCAGCGGAAAGGCGCATTGTCGTTACGTATGGCGGCCATCAGTTATATGGAATAACTTATTGCATTACAAAATATAAATATAATACATAAATATAACTATTTATCAACAATTTTTTTTTTAAGTTTTACCGAATCGCCGAAAATGAGAAGTATTAATTTATGTTAAAATAATGAAACTTAAAAATAAATTAAAATATTACTTAAAATTGATTATAATCGATAATTATCGAACCTAAGCAAAGCATTCTAGATTCTATATATGAAAAATATAACTATTATTTTTGTAAATTTAATATTTGATATTATTATAAATTTGTTATAATATAATCTGTTCACTCTTATTATAATTATAGTTATTTAAAGGGAGGGTGGCATACCATCTCTTGTTTTTACATATACATAAATAAGCGGAACATAGGCCATTGAAAAAGAGTCCACACATAATATTGTTTGTTGTTTTTATAGTATTTCTAGATCGATTAATCTCATAATCTGTTGAGAGATACTAGAAACCTATTATTAATTAGTATAATGTAATAAATATGTATGCGTGGTTGTTTAATTTGTATCGAATCTGAACACGCAGCCTTTCCCTTATGACAATAGTTGTGTGACATAACTTTTTGTAGTGCTATAAAATATCACATTAGTTTACATATTAATTATAAATAGAACTTTACTCTTGGAGGAACTTTAAATACCATATGGTGAATTATCCATAATATGTAAATTATTTAGTTAAATACCACATGACTTAGTGCACAACAAATGAGTAATTCTAAATTATACAAGCTCTTAATGTCTATAGTTACAATAGATAGATAAATATCACATGATTTATTAACTTTACATTTAAATAATTGTCTATATATCATATGATATTAATTCAACAATGTGGTATAATATTATTTAGTTTCTTTAAAAATATCTCATTTATATTTTTTTAATCATAACTTAATCAAATTGAAAATGATGAGTTTTGATAGTGAAATAATAGTTATTGATTAACCAGTATTATTAGAAATGTAAATTAATAAAATATTGCATCATATGATATAATTTTGAATACTGTTACTTATAATACTTATATACTGTTTTATATATAATTTTTGTTAATAAATACACTAGGAATATTTAATTAAAAAGATCCTAAAAAATAAACAACAAATTTAAACATTAATATGTTATTATATATATATTATTATAATGATAATATTTTAGTGTCAAATATGAAAAATATTATTTTTATTTTTATATACATTTTATATTATAACTTGAGATAACAATTTTAAGATTTATTATTAATATATTATTTTACAAATATAAATTATCACCCTATTTAATCTAATTGATTATAATTATTGTTATACTTAAGGGGACGCGATACCATTGATTTTTTTCGAAAAAAAATTTAATTTCAAAATTTGTATTAATGTATAATTGTAATACTTCACATATTATCTTTTATGTGGTGTTTAAATTATGTTCATTACATTATTCATTTTGTTTATATTATATTATTTGTACCTGTATATTCATATTGTTTATATTCATATATTATATTTGAAATTTGATTTACTCAGAATAATTATTTGTGACCAATCATGCTGACATAACTGGTATTAACTTTTGTACAATTGAATATTTTTTCTTAATTTTTTCAATATAATTAGATAAAACCTGTAAGATTAAAGTTATTTGTCAAAATTAAAAAATATTTATTTAAAAAATTTTAATTAGCAATTTAGTTGGAAAATTAACATTTTTTATCAGATATTTCAATTATTTTTTTTAGAAACGTATAACATGAAGATGTGTAAACATCTATAAATTTCAACATATAATATAAAAATATGGAATATTATTAATAGATTAAAAAAAAAAAAAAAAAAAGTGAATATTTTTTGAGTTAATAGATTTCTAAAAATAGCATTTTTTCGTATCTTTTACATGGAAACCAAACTATGGTATCGCATCCTCTTAATTCAATAAATTAAACTATATTAAACTTACTAACGATTATGTTGTTATTAATAATATGAAATACTCAATATTGTTATTAATAATAAGAGGATACTTATATAAAATACATCTTTAAATAATTATAAACGAAGCTAAAACAATACATATTAAATATAGTAGTAAACATATATATATATATATATATATATATATATATATAAACTCCGTAGATGATAGCGGACAGCATTACAATTACGGTTTAATTCTGAAATTATATAAAATTATCTACTCTAAATAAAACTATTTACACAATATATATCACTAATTACATACACTATATGTGTAATACATTAATACACCCATGTTTGTGCATTACAGGTGTTAAGCTCTTGATAAAATAAAAATAATAATGAATTATAAATTAGATAAAAACAAGACTGTTATATTGTTAGATACAAAATAATCCTAAAACATGCATTACGTCTGCATCATTACAGATGAATTATCACAAGATAAAATAATTGTATTAATTAACCCCTTAATGAATTACTAATTATAACAATAGATACGCTACAATCTACCTTACCCATATTAGGCCGGATCGTCAATATTGTAATACTATGATTTATTTGTATATTAATAAATAATATATAATCATTATAGTATATCAAAATGTAATGATTTTTAACGTAATTTGTAAAGAAACCGATAAATAATGAAACCTAAAGAGAATAATTTGTATAAATAACAAATATTTATTTAGCAAATTAATAATTTGATAATTTGATACAATATAAAAAAATATAAAAATTACAAAATATAAACAAATAATTCGATTGACACCAAATTTTATATTTAATTTATTTGCAATGTAGTATTCTTAAAAAGCAAAAAAAATATTAAATCATTTTTTATTACGAACGTATCCATATTTTGTTAATGATAATTTTTTCTACTTATAATAATACCTATATATTATATAAGTAAATATACATTACACATGTTATATTTATATTTTAACCATAGAAAATGATTTTTATATGTACATATATGTTTAATGGTTAAAAACACATTTATAAAAATATATTTGCATTGTAAAGTAGTCCCTAGAAATATATATATATTTCCCAGAATTAGTAATTAATAATTATTTACTACCATAATAAATTGTTGTATTATATAATAACCATATATAGTCTATAAATATAGTATATAGTACCATATATACTATAACATAATGTATGGCTGCTATATTATACATATTGAAAATAATATATTTAATTTATTTTATATTTGCACCATTATAAAATGTCCTATAAATTCTATGTTAAATTTAAAAGTTCTATCTCTAGCCTAATGATTAATTTGAATAAAATGTCATATGTATTCAAATTATACACCTAGATTGGTGACCCAGTATATGTTACATATGGACCATATGATATGGTCAGGGTTGGCAGAAGTAGGGGTTTTTGGGTTTAAACCTTTTGATAATTTTAGGGTTTTTGGGTTTTTTTCATTTATGTTTTCATTATTATTTCTGGGTTTTAGTATACAATTAATTATTATTATTTAATTATCACATTTAAATTAATTTACAAGTAAGTTAATAATGATATATATATATATATATGTACTTTTTGATTCTACTCTTTCCTTCATTCCTCATATTACTGCCATCACTAAATCTGCAAATTATCATCTATTTAAAATTAGAAAAATATGAAAATCAATTACTGTATCTCTTACTAAAACTCTAGTTAATTCCCTTGTCCTCTCACGTATAGATTACTGTTCCTCGATCCTTAGCAATCTTCCATTATACTCTCTCTCCCCTAAATCGAGTTCTAAATTCATTCATCAATCCGTACAACATATAACCTACGTATTCGAGATCATACCTCTACTGCTTCATACCAACACTTACCTCCATGGTTCCCATTTAACAAACACTCTGATTGAAGTGCCCGAGTATTCAAAAATGAGTTATAATGGTCCAAAACTATGGAATTCACTCCCACTCTATATTAGATCCATAAAATCGCATAAAATAATCATGAAATATATACAACAATTTATATCAGGTCACCATATCATATGGTGTGTGTACAAATTCTCCCAAACCAACTTAACTCACATACGTGTACTGCCCTATTGACCAAATAGCTCCGGATACAATGAATAATAAATTATACGAAAACAATGCCGATAATCACATAATACACACTCAAGTGCGCTGTGTTATAAATGTTGAAGTGGTAAAGTGATGATAAATTAAATTTAGATAAGACGTATTCAAAAGAATTATTAGATTTGAGTTTATGGTGATATATGAGACTGTAAAAAATGAATACAAAAATGATTGTTATTTCTAAAATCTCCATCTAAAATTTTTTATACTTCTAGCACCCCCTAGAATAGTCAAAAATGTAGACCGCTTGTCGACTTATTATTATATTGTATATGAGATGTTCTAAGTTTGTCAACATTATCACAAACCATACAGCATTGCTTGATCACCCCTAGCATACACATATTATATAGCATATCCATATTATAGACCATATAAATAGCTCAATATAAAATGAATAATACATCATACACAAACAATTCGATAACAATACCAGACACAATAGAATACATGTATTATATTGCATCTAATCAACATATTCACACACCCATACATGCCTAACAAAACCTCAGACCCCCATACATGCCTAACAAACACTAACATACCCATACATGTCAATCCAACCACTCACATACCCTTACCCCACACCTAACCCGCAACCCCTTAACACCTACCCCTACCCCCATTCCAGATGAAGCCCAGGAAGCCGAAGCTCTCCAGGTTCTGAACACAGTCTACGAGTTCAGACATCAGACTGAAGACTACCTCAGTATCATCAAGATAGCCTACACTTTGGCGATGCTGTACTATGTGTTACATCACTACGGCAAGGTTACGTCATACTTATTACATCATACTTATTATATCATTACGGCAAGGTTATATCATACTTATTGCATAACTACGGCAAGGTTACGTCATACTTATTACATCATTATGGCAAGGTTATGTAATACTTATTATATCATTATGGCAAGGTTATATCATACTTATTATATCATTATGGCAATGTTACATAATACTTATTACACCATTATGGAAAGTTACGTTATACTTATTATATACTTATTACATCGTTATGGCAAGGTTACATCATATTTATTATATCATTATGACAATGTTACATAATACTTATTACATCATTATGGCAGTTACGTAATACGTATTATATCATTATGGCAAGGTTACATCATATTTATTATATCATTATGACAATGTTACATAATACTTATTACATCATTATGGCAGTTACGTAATACGTATTATATCATTATGGCAAGGTTACATAATATTTATTACATCATTATGGCAAGGTTACGTCATACTTATTGCAAGGTTACATGAGTTAAATAACTGTGCCAGGTTACTGATTAAGTCTTACATATTATATAATTTTAGTAAGGTCCCTAATCTTGTCATATATCTTAATTCTAATCTTGATCACAATCATCACAACTCTATCTTAATCACATCCATATCTTCACACCTCTACCTCAATCACATCCATCTCATCACACCTCTACCTCAATCACATCCATCTCATCACACCTCTACCTTAATCACATCCATCTCATCACACCTCTACCTCAATCACATCCATCTCATCACACCTCTACCTTAATCACATCCATCTCATAACACCTCTAACTCAATCACGTCTCTCCATCATACAGTCTGAAGTGATAACCAAGAAGGCGATGGAGACAGTGTCACACCTAGATGAAGAGTTGTGCGCCAAGTACAAGGATAAGTTGAACTACTTAATGAAAGTTATCTCTCAGAGCATCGAAGACGCTAACAAACAGAAGAGTTAAATCGTAAGATGATATCAAAGTTGATTTCATAAGTGATATATTACGTACCCATTACATAACTATTGCGTAACTATTACATAATAACTATTACTTAATATATATATTGTAATATATTACGAGTATTATATTTTAAATAAATTGCGAAGTGAATTACTATTATTATCATGATTATCTTATTACAAGTGGTTTAACATACACTACTATTTGTGAAATATGTATAATATTGTTTCATTAATCTGCGATATTTTATGAATTTATTAAACCATTAAATATAACATATATAATCATATAAATGTATCTTATTTAATATTTTAATATTTGAACTTTACATAGTTAATAGTTATATTTATATCAATGAACAATTAATAATATCTTAATAAACTATTATTTATTTCATATATGTATATAATGTAATATTTATTAATTGTAGATTATTCGTAGAATAGAAGTTAACTAAACAAACTTACTTATAAATGTTTATGATGTCATATTGTGTATGTGTAATTTATGGTTTATTATTGATATCATATGAAAGTAATCCATGGATACACTTAAACCAAAGTATAATTGATCTTGTAAAATACTATAGTATATATATATATAGTATATATATATATATATATATATATATATATATATATATATATATATATATATATATATATATATATATATATGTACATATATATACCAATATTATTTTAATTTATATTAATGACATGACAAATATTTCTAATAAATTAGACAATACTATAGATCTTGAACATATTATGCAGGAATATCTAGATCTATTATATGAATGGCTATGTATAAATAAATTGCCTATAAATATACAAAAATCTACAGCAAATCTATTTAATATTAGAAATTCACTTTCATCTATTAGATTAAATATTACTATTAATAATATTCCTATAGAATTTAATAATAACATTACATTTTTAGATTTATTTATCGATGATAAATTAAAATTGGAAAATACATATATCCCATATATTGAGAAAATTTATCAAAATCAATTGCCATATTAAATAAAATAAAGTATAAATTAAACAACAAAAGTTTAATTTTAGTTTATTACGTACTTTTTAAATGTCATCTTGATTATTACTTACATATATAGAGTAATACATTCTAGAGTAATATTAATCCAATATCAAAACTCAAAAATCATTGATATAGAATGAATCAACGAATGAGAAATTACGAGTACAGTAAAATGACATTACTGACATTATACTTCAATAAACTCTTCAATAAATCATATACTAAATATGGTTATTTAAATTTAATATTGTGCTTCAATAAAATGTATTGATTTTAATTTTGGATTAATGATATGAACATTATTCAGTCTTGTATTCAATTGATGAAAGGGTTTGACTTAATGGATATAACTCGGCTTTTTTTTATTTTGCATGAGTATTAACATTGAAAATATGTTATTATTGTGGCAAGTGTAGCTATGATTGTGGTGTATTGTTTATTGGGTCATGCTCAATTTGTAAGCAATGAGATAATAATAAAAAGTCGACCCATATGTACACCTTCTGGATATCATCATGAGAAGAAAAATTACCACGCTGACATACGATAAGATTAAATCGCGAATATAGCTCTAAATCATTAGTAATCGAAGGCATAACGTAGATATAATTAATACGAAGAGTAAATGGGTAAGTAACGATATGCGTATTTCTATAATTACGGAGTTATACACTATTTTCAAACCCACCCCTATGTATTAAATATACCGGCCAATAAAATGTACTATATTATAGTAAAAACACAAACCCAAACTCAAACATAAACCCAAACTTAAACTTAAACCCAAACATAAACCCAAACCCAACCAATATATATATGAATTAGGTAACGGAATACAGCGAAGGCGACTTGTCAATTTGGTGTGGCTAACAATAGGCGGATCGTGTGTCTGCATCGAGGATACGACAGCTGATCTATTATATAGGCGAGGAGAATATAACCATAACAACGTCGGGGTATACGAAGTCGTGTTTTTATCGTTAGGTAATTATATAATATCCTAACTCGTCACATTTCGTAGCCAGCACTATTCTTCATGGATTTATTTAAGGCAAGAGAAAAAGAGGAAGACCGAAGAGAAATTGATATGCTATATTCGAATTCTCTAATCTTTCTCTTAGGCAACTTTTAAATATTGCAAAATATCATTCGAAATGGAGAAAGTTCTTATCATCACTGTCATGGTCCCCCTACGATGGCAACGTCACGGGACTAAGTAACTAAGTAAGTAGGTCATAACCTAAGTTATAATTTAACTTAACATTTATTTCTTCTATTATATAATCACTAAATGCAGTTGCACAAGTTCTTTTTCTTTTTACTATAGTGGCTGCTCATCAGAAGTCTCGTGTTTATCAATTAACGTTTGTAGAAATTCAGAAGAATGCATTTTCTTCAATGACGACATCACATCTATCACAACGTTGACTCCATCAATTATACTCGAATCTCAGTTTTGCAGCATTTTATCATCAGGTTTAAAAACGTCGAGTATACTAAATATTAATTCTGCTGTTAGTAGCAGATCTCTATTAAATATCGCATTAAATCCAATTGCGGTTACCATATTTTCTTCTTGTTTTTGTCTAGAAAAATAATTTAGCGTATTTCTAATCTCTTTCATATTTTAATATATCATACTATTTAGTGCACTTAATGTCTTATAATTACCAATCCATCTAATAGGGAGCAATATTGACAAATGACCACCTAGACATTCATCTTTAAAGTATTATGTACTGCAAATTTGTTGAAGAATTTATTTATTATATTTATTTGAGTATTTATTGAGAATTGTTATCCCAGCTGTCACGATATTTTAATCTACATGGGGAATAATATACCGAATCAGAAGTAACTGAGTATTCTAGCCATGTGTATATTGAAACCCATTTTTCTGCACAAATGTAATATTTATGACTAGTGGACTATTCCTAGTGAATCAAGGAGCTAAGGAGCTTAGAAAAAATAATATAGGGGGGGACCAGTGCAATTCTGTGGGGTGGGGTTTAGCCCCCCGTAGCTACGGCCCCGAGTAATTTATAGTATGAAAAGATGACGGAAATGCATTCAGTAGTTTAATAATCTCTCAAACTTAATACACATGAGTTAATTAATGTATAGGGGAAATATGGGTAATATATGCCGGCTTGTAATACGGGCCACTATGATATCTCTGTAACTATTTTTCTGTATATTTATTCAGTATCATATTGCTAGCTAGCAATATATACTAGTAATAAGGCATATTTTTTATTTTAATAATTTAATTTATAATGATCATTATATCAAACATTAATTTACAAATTAAAATTTACTAAATAATGGGGAAAGTAACCTAATACGGGGGACACTTTAACAATAAATGGTCTTAACATTTTATGACTCATTATTTTTATTCAAAAATTACAATAAATTACTATTATATGATTATAGATATTATAGTGATTTTAAAATTTTATTTAACCTTTAATTCCATAGATAACGTGGGTGTCCGTATTCGGTACCCATGTCCGAATACGGATACCATATATACCACTAGATAAACTATATATTATTGATGAATAAATATGAAAAATTACAATTAAATTATTTATAATTAATTTTATGAACAATTTAATTTAATTAGTTAATAATTTATTTATTATTATTATTTTTTAATTAATAATACACTTTATCTATATAATATAATTTTTAGATTTAGCTTTATTGGTGGTATTAATATTATAACGCACGCGATTTTTATGAAAATCAGAATAGTTCATACGCTGCGCACTGATTGGACACTGTCCGTATTAAGACAATTAGAGTGTCCGTATTAGGAACTTATATGACCTCTAGATATATGCTTATAACTTAATGAATATTTGATAACAAATATAAAGGAGGCCATGATATATGTCATAACAATATGGCGATATAATAACTAGATAAAATAGTAATTTAGAAAGATAACTAATTTATATTATAATATAGAGGTATACCTGATTTCTATATATATATATATATAGTAATTTTTTTGTATATGTGTATACATAATTAAATCATTGAATAAAATAAGGTACGTATGCATCATAAATATAATTATGTAATATTACATAATTAAAAAAAATATAAATCGAATACATTACGAGACACCTATCGCATTTTCTGGTACTAGCGGCCACTACTATAGTAGTACTTCTATAGAGCATTGCCTTATTTTAGTGCTTTTTGTAATGCCTAATCAAACGTTTATATTATTAGGATAAACACTTTATATATAAAAGTGAAATCACAGTATTCTAGAACTATATGATTTCTAGTTAATTCAAAAAAATAAGATCCTAAAATTCAGTATTTATCGATATATTAGAAATCTTCTGAGGCATATTAATTATCGGCCACTACCCCCTTCCCTCCCCTATATGTTTCATATTTAAAAAATAAAATAAACAAAATCTATTTAAACAACTTTTTTTTAACAGAAATGTATAATTTTATATTGATTTATGTTTCATTTTGTATCTTAATTATTGCATTATCTCTTCTGGTTTTTTTTAATGTGTTTTTGTTATAGAAAATTTGGGTTTTTATAACTATATTTCAAATATATTATAATATAAAATTAATAATTTATTATTATTACAGATAAAGTGGGAAGTATTCTTTTATTTTTGTTTGTTCTGTATTATATTTTGTTATAAATTTATTTTTGTTATAGAAAATTCGGGTTTATTATATCTATATTTCAAATATACTATAATATAAAATTAATAATTCATTATTATTACAGATAAAGTGGGTAGTATTATTTTATTTTTGTTTGTTCGGTATTATATGTTTGTTTTATATATATTTTGTAAATATGTTTCAAATTTATTATATTACAAAACTACAATATTAATAATTTTCTATTATTTCAGATTATAGTGATAAGTATTATATTGTTTGTTTCGTAATATTATTGGTATGTTTTGTTATTAACTGTTTTTGTATAGGTATATTGGTTTATTTTATTTGTAACTTGTTCTGTTTGTATATATATATATATGTTTCAAATTTATTATACAATTAAAATATAAAATTATTAAAGTACTAGGGGAAAGTCCCCGATTACCGACCCCCTCTCGTATCTCAGTAACTATATTAGATATCAAAAAATTATATATACATGAAATGTTAGTAAATTAATGTTAAATATGAATAAGTGTTTTAAAAATATTCAATCCTACAATTATTATTTGATAAAATGAAATATTCTGTTTTTACTTTTTAAATATTTGAATAATACATTTTTTTAAATCATTGTAAATACGTTATTAATTAAAAGAAAACTTAATGCTGCACATAATATTGTAGATCAATACAATTTTTATAACTTTTATAAAAATAATTTAATTTGAATAACTATTAACCAATATATCTTAATAATAGCAACCCATATGATTTTCCTATATCCGACCCCCTAAATTACCCTAATCCGACCTAAATGATTTATAATATCTAATCAAAATATATCAGTATTTTACTTTAAAATATGTCATAAGTGCACTCATGAGTTATGTATCATAGATATAGATTAAGATTCATGATTCCATTATATTATATATATATATACATAATGATTGATAAATAAATATTAAATAATAATATACAATATTTTAATATAATTACTATAAAGTTAAATTTAAATTTAATATTACTATTAAAACATACATTAAATACAAAATAAATTGCGTGTATGTTACAATTAATTATATTTATGTTTATATTGGATATTATAATACTACAATTATTTATACCACAATTATTTTAGAGGGTCGGTAATAGGAGAAGGGGGTCGGTATTAGGCACATGTATCCGATTACCGACCCCCCTGTTTATTCTTGTAAATATAATGATATACAAAATTTAAAATAGCCACATTATTTATTGCCATAATATTACCCTAATTACTAAATTGCAATGAAATATATTTAATATTGAATACGTGATTACAAATAATCATTTAGGGGTCGGTAATCGGATACTTTCCCCTATAGTACTATAGTATGTATACCTACTATTATTACAGATTTTGGTAAGTATTACATTATTTGTTTGTTTCATTCTAGTATTTGTTTTATTCTAGTATCTACCTATTGGTTTATTTGATTTTTAATATGTTCTGTTTATAATATATTTAAAATTTAACATTTAAATATTAAACTATATAACTAATAATGTATTACTAAGACAGGGTACAAAGATAAGAAGAATTCTATAAAGTTAAAGTAGAAATTGAATATTTCGATGCCACTTACAAAATAATGTATTTTATTTCTATTTTCGATTATTTTTACGCTATCTTTTATTTCTATGTTGATCATTTTTCGTTTATTTTTACTATATGATTTATTTCTACTTTCGATTGTTTTTCTTTTATTTTTACGGTAACTGTAAAACGTTTTAATTTCTTTAATTTTTTAATTTCGTATTATTCTTTGTTTATTTCTATAACGTATGTTATCGTTAGCAAATACTTATACTTTATACTTTCGATTATATGTTCGGCTATGTATTTGCTTAAATAAATTATCAATCAATAACACACGCAATGTATCAATATATAACAATATTTATTTCTGATCATATATGTAAAATAAATCATATATATTTTAAGGCGATTTAAACGATTGGCTTAAATCATATGGCTGATCATATGATTGGCTTAAATCATTGTGAAGTGGCATCATTACCCGCTAAACGGTGACCACATTACCCGCTAAACGGTGACCACATTACCCGCTTTGAGGTATCGCGCTATATGCACTAAATAATAATTAATATTACTCACTAAAATAAATGGCTTACAAACTTTGTTGTAATTAAATAGTTTTTTAACATCCAACTTTAATTTTGAATTTATTATATATTAGTGATTAATATATGATTTACTAAACTTTTATTTCAATTTTTTTTAAAGTAAATCGATTATTTTTTATTTTTTAAATCATTATTTTTATTAAAAGATATACAAATTAATTTTACTTATTTGAACAATGCTTATAAGCATATATGGTATACCAATATTGGTATACCGCATATGCGCATATTTCATGTATATATTTTTTTGATTGAACTTATAGTTTATGAGATACGCCAAGTGGCCACATTACCCATCTTTCCCCTATAATTAGATCTTCAAATTTAAAAATATTTTTTTTAAAATGACCAGTATTGGTAATTTTGTTTTACCTATTATATTTCTTTATTAATAATTCTCATAACTTTTTTCTGTAACATAATTAATTTTGTTATATTTGATTTATAAATATGTGACCAAATTGAATCCTATATGATAAATTAGATACACAAATTTATAAGAATTATATAACGACATTACATTTGTTGTATCTAAAAAAGATATTTTGTTAATAGTATATATAATTTTTGATAGTTTATTCTATAAATAATTGATTTATTTTTTTATGTTGGGAATCTAAGTGCATCCCAAGAAATTTATAATTATTAATTATTTCAATTTTCATATTTTCTATTTTTATATCTTTTAATATCGAAGAATTTATGCATGGTGATATTTTTTTTTTCGATATTTAGCTTATGTTTATTTATATCAAACCATTTTTTTAATTTATCAATGTAATATTGAAATAGTATATTAATAATGTATCATTTTCAGCAAATACAGTTATAGATGTTTTATCTTCATATCAATTTATATTAATATTATTTACTGTTTCATTATTAAAAATATTGGATATATTATTAATAAATATAATAAATAATAGGGGTTCTAGATATATATATATATTCAAATATATAACATGTATTCTTTAATTATTATAGTTGCACTATTACATGACATCGAGGAATACCGTAAAGCTATAACTATTCGGCTTGTTAGACAATCTTGATAAAATAAGTGTACCTCTTAAGTAATAATTACGAACATCTGATAAATAACTACTAGCTATCATCAGAAATGAAATAATACATTAGATAATTCGTTATTTAAATATATTGTAACATTTTGATGTATACAGCAGAATAGACTTGAGCCTGTCCACGTAGTACGATAATATAGCACATGTGATAGATGTATATCAAAGTGTAGAAATTATCTTTCGAATATACCGGTTTTTAATTGAAATACTCATATATATATAAATGAATAAATTAATCAGATTTATTATTTCATTTTGTAAAACATGAATTAAAAGGAGAAGTTAATACATAAATCTATTTGTATTTGTGCGATAACTTACCCGCTCATCATATTCTAGATACGTTAGATTAATCTTCATATATGATAGGGAATACAAGAATATCCTATTAATATATTATAAAGGGTTACATACAATCATAATAATAATAATAATATTTATTTATTGAATCACACATATAATAATATCGGATACAAATGGACCCCTCAAGAAGTCATAGACTTGTACATGTTATAAATAACTGTGAGGAGCCCCGGACAATACAAAACAAATAGTAACATTTTTTTTCTTGTGTTTTGATTTATAGTTTATTAAATTCTTGATAAACACAAGAGAAAAACAAGAACTATCTGGAGTCGAATCCGGGACCTCTGGCTTACTAGCTTTTGGTTGTCCCACTGAGCCATCGACCCCAGATAGGGTACATACTCGTTTTGCCCGTGGCCCATATGGGTTATACTATATAGTATACTTAATCCGGCCCTGTATCCAAGAGGCGAGTAAAAGCTAACTTATATCGTATGTCATTGAATAGAATATTAAACACATTGTTAACAAACAATTGTATACAAACTGCGTTAAACTTAAATATATTTGAGTGATTTCGCTACTACTGCTAGCAGCTGCAGGGGTTCATATTAATTAAGATGCATGAATATATATAGAATATTACATTTTTGTGTCGTAAAAGCTTTTGCTATTACTGTTACTATTATTATTTATTACTATGCATATTACAATACCACTAGACACCTATTACTACTATTACTAATACCTATTATTAATATTACTAATGCCTACTCATACTATTGCAAACTATTTTCTTCTAGAAAAGCCTTTGCTAATACTATTACTGTAAGTATACTTATATCTATAGGAGTAGAAATTATACCTATAATTATGACTATTATACAATAGGTTTAGAGGACCAAACTATGTTTCTCTAAATATATGCAATTAATAATAGCATATTACTATTACTATTACACTTACTATTATTATTACTATTACCATTATCATTACGATTATAATTATAATTACTATATTTTATTATTATTATTATTAATAATAATTGTTATTATAATTATGATTATAATCTATAGATTTATTATCCATTTATTATCCTACTTATTTATTATTATATTATTATATTCGTAATATATAAATCAAAGTAAAATGTTATATTATTTATTTAATGAAATCCATAATTATAATTAATTTAATTTCTGACGTATCTATAGGCTATAATTATAAATAGACATACTATAAATATAATTATTTGCAAACAGAATATCTAATAGATTCGTATATTGATATTTCTACATAATTCGGCAGTATTGCATTTATGTACCGCCTTGCTTTAATATCATTAAATATACCTGACATTTCAGCTGCCGTTATTTCTCTATCACATTTGATAACTTGTCCGTTGTGAGTGTATTCATATTCGAAAGTATGTCCTTCCTTTGGAATCATTGGCTCGTATTTCAGATTAAGATGTTTTCTGAGTTCGAAGTCAATAATATCACGTATTGTAGAGATATTCATGTTTATATTTCTACGAATTATTATTAATTAATGATTATGATATTATTTTAATTTTTACAAATTATTTAAAATTTAATAATATATATTTATTATTAATTACATAATTAAAATTAAATCAAAATGAAATTCTATTAATAAATAATCATTTATTGATATGTTTAATATCGATATACATACATTTTTCAGTTTGCGAACTGTGCTTATAAAGCAATTTGCCCTCCATATATACTTGGTGTTAATTTTTCAGATTAAATAAATGTGTTTTCAATAGTTTCTAGAAGTTTGGAGTTGATGGTGTAGTACGGATGAGTGTAGATAGAGTGATCCATGAGTATGGGAGACGAAGGAGTTTATTATGAGCCAGTTATGCATGGTGATAATAGTAGAGGAAAGGATGTCAGGTGAACAATTTTCATTTTCTGTACATTTTACATACATGTTGATGTCGTCCACATATGTATGGAAGATAACTGGAGAATTCGAGATAATGTGGAAAAGTGGAATTATGTAAATGTTAAATAGTATTAGTCTAAGGACCGATCCTTCGGGAACAACGTGTGTTACAAGACGGGGAGATGAAAGGGTTCAGTTAACTACAACTAAGGAAGTTCGGTTGGTTATGAATGAGGATAGCCATTTGTGTGCAGTACCAGTGATATCTATAGATGTAAGACGGTGTATGATAATCGAGTGGTCAATAGTGTCAAACACAGAGGAGAGGTCAAGTAGTGCGAGTATTGTGCCATTTTTATTATCAAGATTAGTGAGAATATCACTGGATATATTCGCTAGTGCGGTTTCTGTTGATTTGGAAGGAAGATATGCACTTTGGAAGATATGAGAGATTTTGTGTGATATTAATAATATGTTAGTTGTTTCGCGACGATTCGTTTCAATGTTTTGGAAAATATCGACAGGTTTGATATTGGGCTATAGCCAATTATATATATATATAATTGTTGAGGCTCTGAGGGTCAATGTTTTGTTTCTTAAGGAGGGGTGTAATTGTTGCATGTTTATAGGATGTTGGAAACGTACCGGATACGAAGGATTCACAGAATATATTATTGAGAGAGATAGTGATTTCGTGTAAAAGAGAAAGAGGAATAGGGTCAAGAGGAGATTAGACTTTTAGTTGCTTTTATAAGTGTGCCTATGTCTGACATGGAAGGGACTGAAAATACATTAAGTGAGTGAGTTGGAATGGTGGGGGTTATTAAAGTGGTATACCACTATACTACCATATATATATATGGTAGGATATTGTTGAGAGTATGTGTGAGCTTTTGATGGAAGTAGTCATCGAAAGTTGATGATAGGGTGTCTGGTGGAAAGTCGGGTAACGTTTTCTTTTTATTTCGCCCAAGGAGTTTCGAACAAATGGTGAACGTTTTCTTTTTATCTGATGGGCAGAATTCCAGAACGGTTTTTCATTTAGGATAACACGTCTATGTTTGTACTTGGTCAGTTGATAAAGTGCGAGTATAGATTCCTATTTAGTTTTTATCCATTTATTTTCAAGTGTACGCAATTTACCCTTTTGTTTAAGTAGAGTGAATGTATACCAGGAAGTATCAAGTCTAAGGATGGAATTTTAATAATGATTCGAGCGTGGGATTCAAGGGTGGTTGAAAGAGTAGTAAATAATTATTCGGATGAGTATGGGAAGGATAGGAAGTCTATGATGAAATCGCGAGTGTTGATGATTTTTGTTTTGCGGAAAGAACGAGTGGTAGTGGGGTGGGCGGTTTAAGGGATTGAAGGGTAAAAAAGACAATGTGATGATCAGAAATACAAGGGCCAAAATAATCAGAATAAATTAAGTTGTATGACTTATGGGAAATGAGGATATCGAGGGCATTAGCATGTTTGTGTGTGGGGTAAGTATTATGGAGTTAAATATTGGAGGATGACAGTATATTGAGTAGAGATTTAGAATGATTAGTTGATAGATTATTGGCAATGTTAAAATCACCTATAATGATATTATATTTAGACATTAGATGGGTAAATTAATAAAACTCAGAGAGGAATAAAGTGATTGAGGAAGAGGGGAGTCGGTAAAATAGTGATATATTAAAAGTGTTGGAGTTTGGGGGACTAATGGAACAGGTAAACGCCTCAGAGTGATCATTATTATGGTCACGTATACGTCCTCTATAGAGGAGATATATGAAGGGAGGATTTATAGATAATGCCAATACTTCCTCCATAATTATGTGTATTACGTCTAGGCAAATGAGAAAAAGAGTAAGGACCAGTGTTCAGAGATGATATAAGGGGTATGTCATCAAGCGTAATCCATATTTCAGTGATGAATATAAGATCAAGATCATGTTCTGCAGCAAGTTCTAGGATAAGTGGGATCTTGTTACGGAATAAGCAGGTGTTTAATAATGCAGATTTAATTAGGTAGTTATGTCGTTCTGAGGAATATAGGGATAGTGGAGTTACAGGTGTAAAAGAGGATTGCATTGTGTGAATGGTCAGGTTTGTGGAAGTATTGTGTGGGGTTAGAAAATGATTATTCTTGTGGACTTTTGGAATTGAGTGTCATTGTAAGGGGAATGGTTCACAATTGGTGAAGGACACGAAGTAGGAGGTGATGGGGTAGTTTATATGGAGTGAGTAATATAAGTTTCTATATCTTCATTACAGTTATGAATACAGGTAGTAAGTTATTATGTTGAGTATGTGTGGAAGTATTAGTGGAGTCAGTATTTGTGGATGAATTTATCGGATTATTAGATGCTGCTTGTCGCATATTAATACATGTGCGATTGTTGAAGAGTTTGCTCCAATGCTTAATAACATAAAGGGGTGGGGGTGCATTAATGCATCTCCATGGAGATGTTTCCAATTAACTTTGTTGTTGTGGTAGTGACGTAATTCGTAGTTGTTTGTTTTACTGTTGAATACGTATTTGATTTTCGAGTTGTACAGAAGATTATTTTTTATGGCGAATAGGATTATTGGACTGGGGAAAGCCGACTTTGATGTAGGTGATGTTTTATATGAGATAGGTTTAAACCTCTAATTAGAGTATTTGTTTGGAATTGTAATGTTGTGAGATTGGTTTAAATTATTTATAAAATTAGGTTTAGGTTTAGATATTTTTAGGGAGAGTAGGGGAGGAATGTGTTTAATCAGTGGATATTTAATTGATGTAATTGATATATATATAGCCCATACTAAGCCCATTCAACCTTCACCCTCTATAGAGGGTGACGGTTGAATGGGCTTAGTCTTATTTAATTTAATAAGTTATTTTATGATCGTAGTGTTATTAATTTGTTGATCTTATATATTAGTAATGCTGTCCATAATATTATTTAAAGTGTGGGTTTGCGAGATTGGTGTATCTATGTTGACATCGTTATTATGTTATGGTGAGGCTTGTGTTGCTATATGTAGTGGTGGTGACAGCGTATTATTAAATGTAATACATTTGGGACATATATATATATATATATATATATATATATATATATATATATATATAAGAATGAAGGAGAACGCATGAGTTGTATATCATAATTGGGAGGGTTGTTGCGATTATTCCATTTAAATGTTAAATAATTATTATCTTTTAGGCAGTTATAGTGTACATGTGTATGACACCTATAACAGTTAACAAAGTCAGTTTCTGTATTATTTAAACTAGATTTACAGTGATTACATGATGCAGTGGTATTGTCCATTATATAGTTTATGACTAGCAATGTAACTAATTTATTATTTCTAGGAAGTTGAGTTTAATTCAGTGATTAATAATGAGCTATAAATAGAACATATTAATAGAGAAAGTGTTTACATAGTGTAATAGAATGTAAACAATATTAGTATACACAATTAAGTGATTTAAAATAAAATAAAAATATTTAAATATAAATTATTCAAATAATTACTATTTAGATATATCGTATAATCTTTGATATTTATTTATTATTTGAATACATAAACACTAATAAATAAACATCCGCTTTTCTAATTATTAATGATTTGTTAATGAACTAAAACGTAACCATATTTTACCGCATCATTAACACCTAAGATGAACACTGCATGTATATCTAAGATTAACACTGTAGGATCACAAGACTACTCCATGTTTGTTGCCGAACTGGAGGACGAAATCAACCATCACATGGACTTTCAACGACGTTCTGCGAATATATTTAACTCTTTCGTTTGTAATATTCACAAATATTTTACAATTATATATTATTATATAAATATATATATAATACATTATTATTATTAATAATTGATATGTAAAATGTATTTAATTCCATTACAGTATATCATTTTAAATATTAGTGTGTAATACATGCTATACAATAATTATATATATATATATATATATGTATGTATTATAATATAATATATATATATAATATAAATTGTATTATTTTATATTACATACACCAATTACACATATTTTATTACTCTAAAATTGTAATTTTGAGTTTTATTGTTTCTTTTTATTATGCTATTTATTTGTTACCATTGTTATAATTGAATGGTAATGGAGACTACCCTATGTATGTGTATTACCGCCCTGTTGTGTACGAAATCATCTCTGTTATCCCATATGAACAGAAATTGTATTTCTAATGCAGTATGTGTATGTTCAGAATATATATATATATATATATAAGATAAGATATATATATATATATATATATATATATATATATATATATATTCTATTTTATATAAAATAATTTAAATTCACTATAATATATTATATTATATATATATATTATATATATATATATATATATATATATATATATATATATATAGTGAAATACGCTTATATCGAAATTACATCCAACGACAGTTTTCAGATTTATTTGTAGAATTTACATATATTTACATGTAAATGCAATCGCATAAATTTACAATTGTTATCTACTACATATATATACAGAGAATTAAATTATGATTTTATATCGCATATTAGTATGATATAACCAACATTTTTCAATTATCAAAACTAAGAATTAATAAACTATGAATTGATTTACTTCATAAAGGAATATTCAACAGTGTATATATATATATATATATATATATATATATATATATATATATATATTATTATCAGATTTAGGCAATTCCAGGGTAATTATAGAAGCAATGTTGCTTATCGAGACAATTACAGTTCAATATATATATATATATATATATATATATATATATATACATATATATAACGTAGACTTTATTCCATGTATATTTCAATTCCTTTATTATCAATTCCTAGTTGTTATAACCCACGAAGTGTTCGTCATATCCGCTATAATCCTGAACTATAACCCTGAACTATAATCCTGAACTATAACCCTAACCTATAGCCCTAACCTACACTGTAGTATGATCCTAAACAACCCCTTCACATTATATTGCTAACATTAGATTACCACAAAGAAAGGTGTGTGGCTTCCTTGTTTGATATGTAGATGACGCAGAAAATGTAGTGGAACACTACACTTGGGATGTAAATTAACGTAATTATAAGGTCTTACTATATGTATTGATTATCTATTTTACCCGATCTATTATTGGAATTTTTGAAAATATAGTTATGAATACAAAGTATCTGATTAGGTAAACATTAAAATATATCAGATATATCTATAGTATCATTAAAATATATTATCATTTACATTACTAATATCAAGCAATAGCATACCACTTACCTTATTTATATTGTTATTGTTATTTTAATTGGCGGAGTCCGTTCATCACATGGTGCACCCAGGAACTTATATGAAGTTTTCACTTATAACCATATATGGATCTAATATCCATTCGAAACCGCTCTCATGTTGAGGCATCCATGGTTTTAACGACAGCTGATCATTTATGTATGCACAATTATATAGAATCACTTCTAAATATGATTTTAAGACCCATTTAAAAAAAATAACTAATGGTCCGTACGAGGCTCGAATCCGCAAAAAGAGTTAAAACTGAAGTTCATACAAATATACTATTCTATCTAAAGACAACAACCATAGTCAGTGTCATTAATATTTAATCCCGACCTATATGAATTCTAATAATTATGAATGTATGTTGAATTCATTACATATTAAACTATACTAGTTATATATATATATATATATATATATATATATTTATTAAATTAAATTAAATTAAAGGATTAATTTAAATTAATGGATTACATTAAATTAGTTAATATACTGGTTTCATTTATAAGATTTTAAATGGTTAAGAAATAAAATAGTTTATATATTCAAACATTTAAATGAGGGTCATTAACTTTGGAATAAATTCCCTTAAATACACACGCATATATGACGAAATATAATAGTCATAATTATATCGTGTAACCGATACAAAGCGATTACGTAACAATACGATGACTCACTCACATACACAGCTGTATATATGAGTGAGTCATCATTAACCTAGGTGTGGCGTAACCTAGGTAAAGTTACGTAATGCTTTCTTTTTGTTTACCTATCGTATAGCATTTGGATGACGTGTACGGGCGAAGTTTATTTCTTGACAATTTTCTTCCATCTTTCTCTATTTTTCGTTCTTAACATGGCTTATTCCAACCCAAGACCGGTCCATTCCACGATATTATCTTGCCATTGCATTTTGGATATCCCTCTCCTTCTTTTACCATCAATAGTACCTTAAGATAATTTTGAGAAGTGTTTTAGACATAGTATTAGATCTTATTACATGACAAAACCCAATTTATTTTAAAACAACATATTGTAAAATCTCACAAGTGTTGAGAATATATAACAAATTAAATTACATTGTCAATAAATAAAGTAATAATTTCTCCTAACGTGGCACCACCTATACTGTATACAGTCTATGATGTTCACGGGTCTGCAAATGCCGATTATAGCCGAGTTCTTCAGCCAGCGAAGCCGAGAAGAACATGAAAATATCAATGTGCTGGTTGACTATTTCCGTACTCGGCACGGAACACTCATATTGAAAGTTAGCCCCGCCCCCGACTACGCCCCCGACCGCTAGTCGGCTGTCAATCACGCGTAATCTATGTAGGAAACACCATGTAAAACAACTAGTAATTCACCATGTAACTATTCATATATTTCACCGACCCTTAAAGTAATATCACACTACCAGTATTTCTGGAAATAATGTCCGTTTTTCTAACAACAGTAGTGGGATACTCCCTTACTTTCCGATAACTTGCCTGCCATATATAAATAGTAACTATAGTAATTTTAAAGGGGTATCCCATTACAACTTGATAACAAATATAACAAAGAATATATTTACATATATCACGACTTAACCCTACTTAACCTTCACCTTCACCTTCACCTTCACCTTCACCTTCACCTTAACCTTCAGAGAATGGTGGAACCGATAGCTAAGTACGTGACCTTGATATCTTGTATTCGGTTCGCCTTCGAAATCGACACCCGGGTTCAGTGCGACTGTCTCAAGCTCCACAAGGTACCCCCATATAGCGTACTATATTACATAGAATAGATTGTTAATACTTATGTTACGTAATATGTCGAGTATGACGTAATCATATGACGCCATAGCTACTATTAAAACGCGCGTTACGTAACTACATCTTAACGGGTACAACTCAATAGAGTACTAACTATAGTTAGTTATCACATTCTACCTTTTGAAAGTAACAAAGTTATCATATTATCGCATCATATGTATCATATGTTACAAATTTCCAACTATAGTATATATATAATTATAATTAAAATAAAACCTATAATTGTACAATTATAGTGAATACATTCATAGTGTAATTTTACATTTAATCAAATTGTACCTTACGCAATTATATATGTTGTAGTCCCCTTGAGCGTTTATAGTATACACTGTATGCACACATTAGCAAAGTATTCTTTAGTAGTGTTGGCTAATTTTACCCATTGTTGAAAATCTATATTGTTATAATATATATATATATATATATATATATATATATATATATATATATATATATATATACACTAAGTTTGAGGCCATGCTAGCGAATATTAGAAATAATATTTATGAATAATCGCAAATATCTAAAATATGTTATCAATAAAATCGCCTTATTATTCGAAATTCGTAGGAATATTCACAAGTATATACACTTGCTAGTCTGGGTTATAGCCGCATATTAAGACAATATATATCATTATGTAAATTCGTATCAAACTATAGTTTATTCCCTCTATAGGGGAAAGTAACCGATTACGATCACTCTCGGTATCTCAGAAATCATAAATTCTATAACAAAATGTTTAATTAATAAAATATTCATAATTATATAAATAATCTAACAAAGTATTTTTTATTTTTTAATTATTCAAAATATTGCTGATATATCAAATAAACTGATTTTTTTATTACGTTTTTAAATTTATGAAAAATAATTTCTACTTAAAACTTTATCAGGAATATACAAGTGTATCGATATAAAACATAACAATGTATTATTAAAAACTAATGCATTCTAAACACTATATACATAATTGTTATATTTGTTATAAAATATAAATTAGGTTATAAGCATATATCTAGAGGTCATATAAATCCCTAATACGGACACTCTAGATGTCTTAATACGGACACCCTATAACCAATCAGCGCGCAGCGTATGCACTATTCTTATTTTCATAAAAATAGCATTTGTTGTAATATTAATACTACCAATGAAGCTATATCTAAAAATATTATTATTTAGCTACTTAACTTGTATTATTAATTAATAAAATAATAAAAATTAATAATTAATAAATAATTAAATTAAAATAAATTATTCATAAAATTAATTATAAATAATGTGATTGTTATTTGTATGATTGATTCATCAATAATATATAATTTATCTAGTGGTATATAGGGTGTCCGTATTATAACATATATGTATTATAACATATATACACCCTATAGGGATTCCGTATTCGGACATGGGTACCGAATACAGATACCCCCGTTATATATGGAATTAAAAGATTAAATAAAATTTTAAAATCACAATAATATCTATAATTATATAATATTAATATATTGTAATTTTTGAATAAAATTATTGAGTCATAAAATGTTAAGACCATTTATTGTTAAAGTGTCCATATTAGGTAACTTTCCACTATATATTTAAAATTTTTTAAATAATATGCTTTTAATTATTATTTAAAGGAGGAAAACTAAGCTTTAATTACTAATATATAAAAAGCAATGTGATATGTGTTAAAAAAATGTTAAGCTATGTTTTAAATAATATACATATATATATATATGTGACGAGTAAAATCTAATTCATAATTCATATATAGTAGCAGATAATTGAAACACTAGTGTACACAATAATGTACACAATAAACATTAATATATTAGCTATATATAGCTATAGTTATAGCTATTGTATGGAAACCGCTCTAAACCTACATATCTAAATATATCTTATACACACCATCATTTAAAGTGATCATCGTTTACACTCACTAGGTGGCGGTTAAATGCAAGGACCTTCACATGTTGGCATTCCTGGAGAACGGCTACCTATTGAATAGAAACGCGCGAGCCCAGAAAACCGCCGAATATTACGTGAAACTTGAGAAATGCTCGCGCCACGTTGACGAGAAAATGATGGATCAAATATTCGAGAGGCTATCAAAGTTGTAGGTCATCTGTATACGTCGTTATCCATTGTCACTTTGTCACTAGCTTTACAAATATATATATATATATATATTAAAATTGCCTAATAAATAATGTAAATATTTGTATATATATTTTCAAATTTTATATTTTTTAATTTATAATAAATGTATTTAGTGAACAATTTTCGATATATTTGATGAATAAATGCTATTTATGTAAATTACTTATTTACTTTAATGTATAATTCTACACATATCCGCAACCTTATATCATATTCATCACGTCACTTATCTCATTAATATCGTAAAAGTTCGCGTCAACCTTTAAGTCAACCTTTACGTCGTCCTTTAAGTTAACCTTTAAGTCAACCTTTAAGTCAACCTTTAAGTCAACCTTTAAGTCAACCTTTAAGTCGTCCTTTAAGTCAACCTTTAAGTCAACCTTTAAGTCAACCTTTAAGTCGTCCTTTAAGTCAACCTTTAAGTCAACCTTTAAGTCGTCCTTTAAGTCAACCTTTAAGTCAACCTTTAAGTCAACCTATAAGTCAACCTTTAAGTCAACCTTTAAGTCAACCTTTAAGTCGTCCTTTAAGTCAACCTTTAAGTCAACCTTTAAGTCAACCTTTAAGTCAATCTTTAAGTCAACCTTTAAGTCATCCTTTATGTCGTCCTTTAAGTCAACCTTTAAGTCAACCTTTAAGTCGTCCTTTAAGTCAACCTTTATGTCAACCTTTAAGTCAACCTTTAAGTCGTCCTTTAAGTCAACCTTTAAGTCATCCTTTATGTCGTCCTTTAAGTCAACCTTTAAGTCAACCTTTAAGTCGTCCTTTAAGTCAACCTTTAAGTCAACCTTTAAGTTAACCTTTAAGTCGTCCTTTAAGTCAACCTCTAAGTCAACCTTTACGTCAACCTTTAAGTCAACCTTTAAGTCAACCTTTAAGTTAACCTTTAAGTCAACCTTTACGTCAACCTTCAAGTCAACATTTAAGTCAACCTTTAAGTCGTCCTTTAAGTCAACCTTTAAGTCAACCTTTAAGTCAACCCCAATACATCTTCATTTCTGTACATCTTCTTCTGTAACAATCATGTCTTTTCGGTGATTGTTTAGGCTCTCCTCTCTGTCTAATTATAGTATTAGTATTAATACGGTGTACACTGTTAGAAAAAAGAGTTTTCTATCCCACCGAAAAAGAGTTTTCCAAGTGTCCCTGTATTATAACTCTTTTCGAGCATTAAGCAAATAGAAAACTCTTTTGCAAAAGAGTATTCTAATTTTTAATTAATATAAAAACTCTTTACCAAAAGAGTATTCTAGCTTTTAATAAATATAAAAACTCTTCCAAAAGAGTTTTCTAACTTTTAATAAATATAAAAACTCTTTACTAAATGAGTTTTCTAGCTATTAATACATATAAAAACTATTTACTAAAATATTATTCTCGCTATTAATAAGTTAAGTTGTCGATGTGGTTTTAAATATAAAATAAAATATTAAAATAAATATTAGTATATTAGTGTAGTAAATAGTATCGTAACATGAAAGTATTAACTCGTATATTACAATATATTATATAATTTCATTTAAGTTAGATTAAAACTTAAATTCAATAATAATAAAATTGTAATATTGAATACAATATTTAATCAATATTCAATTTCTACATATTCAATAGCGAGCAATTATTCAACATGAATTGTATTATTAATATAATTATTATAACAATTGTAGTTGATAATTTAGAAAAATCTATAAGATACTTAAATAATTTAAGTTTTTAAAATAAATATTTTATTTATTAAAGCAGTATATTAACTTAAATATACAATTAAAAAAATAATTAATAATTAATTTTGATAAACAACAATATAATAAATATATTAAAATAAATAAAAGGTATAATATTTTATTTGTTCTATATTAAATAATTAATATAACTATAATTTAGGTAATATTTACATCAATTCTACAGAAAAGAGTATTCTAAATTATAAAAAAAAAAGAGTTTTCTAAATTTTAAACGCTGGAAAACTCTTTTGGTAGTTTTTATATCTGTTATGATATGGAATACTCTTTTGTAGAGTATTTGGCAGTATTAGTAGATAGAAAACTGTTTTTAAATAAAGAGTTTTCTACATTATAAAAAAAGAGTTTTCTAAATTTTAATAAACGCTGGAAAACTCTTTAAAACTACGTATACGTCGTGTATTCAAAGATTTTTCTAAGAAAATTGCTTCGCAATATCGTTGGTGTATTGTTAATAATAATAATGTATTATGCATTATTGTTTAGTTTAAATACGTTGATTATATCGATAAGCATTTATACTTTTACAATTTTATATTTATACTTTTATATACACAGATACTATATAATATAATTAAGTAAGCGATTTTATTTTAGGATAATAAAATAAAGATATTAAATAATTGTTTGTTTTTAGATTTCACTACAATAGGTTTCGCTACAATAGGTTTCACAATCATATGTTTCACAACCGTATATGTTAACACCATAGTTTTCACTATCATAGGTTTCACTACCATAGTTTTAACTACCATATGTTTCACTATGATAGGTTATACTACCATAGTTTTCACTATCATAGGTTTCACTACCATAGGTTTCACTACCATAGTTTTCACTTCTATAGGTTTCACTATCATAGGTTTCACTACCATAGTTTTCACTACTATAGGTTTCACTATCATAGGTTTCATTACAATAAGTTTCACTATCATAGTTGTCACTACTATAGGTTTCACTACCATAGGTTTCACTACCAAGAGAATAGTTTCGATGGTGATAATAAAGAGTCTTTTTAGATTATATTTCATGCCAATCCATTCGTATTTCAATATATTTTAAATAATTAATATCACCAATATATTTGAAGTTATCAATACATATTATTTATGATGGTTAAATGCTCTTATTTTAGTCTTTTCGTGTTCAGATTTAAACCTAGTTGATAGGTTTGTAATTCAACATTAGATAGAAATTGTTTGACCTTGTGAGATGTCCGACTTATCCGAGATTCCGAAGATCATACAAATAAGAAATTCTAGGTGCAGCGTGAGTTAAAGGGTTACCAAAATGTGGAATTATGCAACAATATTGTTGATATCAATAACATAACATATTGTATTCAATACTATTACTTACTAAAATTATAATATACATTATTCAAATTAAACATTTCTGACATTTTATAAAAAAAAGTCCTATATATAGGATACCTATAGGTATACTATAAGTATACTTATCCAGTAAAAAAATTATAAAATTGACTATAAAATTTGTCCAACTTATCCAATCCAACTTATCCGTTGTCCAAATCTCGAGAGTTGAATGTATATATATATATATATATATATATATATATATATATATATACATATTAAGATTGTAACGTTCGGTTTCATACGGGGCAAGTATAACAATACCGTATTATTTCCGTATAATTCCGATATGATAATTACCAGACATGACTCAGACAATCTGCCTGTAGTGTGTATGGCCGAACTTGTCACGTGACTCATACCACGTGACATGGTATTTATTACGTAATAGACGGTGCGTGTACGTTTATTACGTAATACGATCAGTCGCCGGAGTAAACGTTCAATACGCATTCGCTGGAGTTGAAATTAGGTCAAAGTTTGTACATTGCAACCACATTCCACAACATTCGCTTATTTATATACACACACACACATATATATATCATATTATATATGTAATTTGTAATCGATTACTTTAATACTACGATATATTTGTGGTAAAAATTATTAAATAATGATTAAATAGTTATACTTTTTAATGTGTATTAAGATTGTGTGTAAATAATTCAAGATTTTTTGTATTGTAGAAATCATAGACATAGATGTATTTTTTCTAGAGATAGTACTTATATATATGTGGCATGAATATTATATCTGTACATATAAATCACAGAACCATTACGAGGTTGTACATCGATATGTATTAAGGTGGTTCGGAATGTGTATCGGTTCTGTACACTTATCGGAAAATTGATCTAATTGATCTAGTTATAAACTGCACAGAATTATGAAATACCTTTAATATATGTGGTATTTACAGACGAACTACTTTTAATAAATTTATATTTATTTATTAAATATCCTAGCACATATAATGTAATTATATATGTTATATCTAATCTATCAATTAATACAATATATATATATATATATATATATATATATATATATATGTATAGGATATATAGGATATATAATAATCGAATTATATTAATCTACATAATCGTATACAGTATACTGTTAACTGTAAGATAACAAAAACTGATAACAATAAACGAGTAAACATAATAAATTACTAACACACAAGTATTGTGTTGCGTTATATGGTTTGCCTAATTAATGGTTCTAATTTCTAAGCCTCACTGTTACCATACAATAGAAATGAATATCTAATATATCACTAATAATTCGCCCGCCCACCCGCCCGCCCGATATCGCTAGACACGCCCACCTGCATAGAACTTAATCCTAGAAACCCCGCCTATAATTAATAGTCCTGTCAAATACGCACCTTTACGCGGTTCATTATACTATAATGGAGTTCCCTATATAAGGTACGTAGTCGACCCGCGAATTAATATATGTACTAAGTTTTAGTCTACGTATATGTATGTACATTTATGTCAGTAAATATATATATATTACATACTACAATTCTAGGAATTCGTTCATTGAAATACAAATAAAAATATATCTTAAAAGGTTATATATAAAATAGTAACTTTTATTTATATAATTAATAATTTAACATAATAATTATTCACTAATGCAATATTTATTTAAATAAACACACACATACACACACATACATGTACACACACACACATACACACACATTGATAGACCCTAACGATGACATAACATTACTTAACAACTTTAACAACTTTAAAAACTGCATTAAGTATATACATAACTGGCTCACCAACAACTCCTTATCACTAAACTGTCTTAAAACTGAATCACTGCAAATTAAAACATCTACTACTATATTTCTTTCACCACAAATTATCATTAACAATTAGAGTATTTCTTATGCTAATAAAGTAATTGAATCCATACTACATAACTTACGAACAATAAGACCCTTCATTAATTTTAATACTGCAAAACTTCTCACTACATCTCTCATTCTACCCCTCCTTGATTACTGTAATTCATGTATCTATGCCGCCTCACAATCTATAATAAATAAACTCCAACTACATCAGCCATCAGATTTATATTCAACATAGTTAAACATTCCAGACAACATATATCTCCTATAAGAACCAAATTACATTGGCCGCCAATAAAATCTCGTATAATTTATAAGATTTAACTCACTTTACATTTAGCTACTCACCATACCACACCAGACTATCTCGCCAACTTACTAACTCCTAAAACAACTATTTATGAACAAAGAAAAATAAACAAATTCAAATTAAAAACTCCAGTTCTATCATATTTAACATCTGCCCAACATAAATCGTTCTCCATCCATGCTCCAAAAATATGGAATGATATCCCTCACCATATCCGATCAATTGACTCAACTGTAATATTCAATTCAAAGCTCAAAACATACCTTTTTTCCCAATAAATACATTAAAAAGCACGTTCGAAAACGTCCATAAAGAGGATGATGGAAGAGCCTAAACCAATTAGATAACAGGTAACAGGTAACACACACACACACACACATATATATATATATATATACGTATACATACATATATAAATATTGACATTGATCTGGCGGGGGGCTATCGATTGCTTATTAATTAGGTAAATCTGTGACCGCCGAACTATAAATAGAACAGTCGAAGTTTCAATTAGACCACAATGACCAGTTGCGGTGTTGTTTGTAAATAGTGACCATTGATTATAATTAGATTGACCACTGGTTCCGCGGTCAATAGTGGTCAGTTAATCAAGCGCTACCTAGAGGGGTTATTATAATATAGTAGTAGTAGTAGTAGTAGTAGTAGTAGTAGTAGTAGTAGTAGTAGTAGTAGTAGTAGTAGTAGTAGTAGTAGTAGTAGTAGTAGTAGTAGTAGTAGTAGTAGTAGTAGTAGTAGTAGTAGTAGTAGTAGTAGTAGTAGTAGTAGTAGTAGTAGTAGTAGTAGTAGTAGTAGTAGTAGTAGTAGTAGTAGTAGTAGTAGTAGTAGTAGTAGTAGTAGTAGTAGTAGTAGTAGTAGTAGTAGTAGTAGTAGTAGTAGTAGTAGTAGTAGTAGTAGTAGTAGTAGTAGTAGTAGTAGTAGTAGTAGTAGTAGTAGTAGTAGTAGTAGTAGTAGTAGTAGTAGTAGTAGTAGTAGTAGTAGTAGTAGTAGTAGTAGTAGTAGTAGTAGTAGTAGTAGTAGTAGTAGTAGTAGTAGTAGTAGTAGTAGTAGTAGTAGTAGTAGTAGTAGTAGTAGTAGTAGTAGTAGTAGTAGTAGTAGTAGTAGTAGTAGTAGTAGTAGTAGTAGTAGTAGTAGTAGTAGTAGTAGTAGTAGTAGTAGTAGTAGTAGTAGTAGTAGTAGTAGTAGTAGTAGTAGTAGTAGTAGTAGTAGTAGTAGTAGTAGTAGTAGTAGTAGTAGTAGTAGTAGTAGTAGTAGTAGTAGTAGTAGTAGTAGTAGTAGTAGTAGTAGTAGTCACTTTCTCGTATCGTCTCTCATAGCGTACGGACGTGTTTATTTTATGCATTCAAATTCTATAGATTCTAAATTTCTATTGTTTTATTTCGCGTGCTGATTTTCTATTGAATCAGTATGCCTATGCACTACATGTAAATCTGATCGTATACGCCTACATATACGTCTGAATATAACAAGATATAAGGTGCACCATGATCTGGATCACCTGACTGGAGGATCTCCCTCTGGTTTTCTCGCTTTGGTAGACTTACAACGTACCACCCATTTGGGAAGTTTAGTACAATATATTACAATGCCTTCATGCTATCAATGTAGCGTATCTAATGATGACAACGTACTCACCTGTGTAATATGCTCACTTTCTATACACCATAAGTGTCTATATGTTGCATCATGTATACCTGAAAAATGGCACAATAATAATACTCCTTCTAAAGCTGTTCTACAACTATTAAATTGTCCAAATTTCTCATTCACATGTACATCATGCAATTCTAATTCTAGTTCTAATGACACCCCATCTCCATCACCACCTGTATCTACACCTACCGTAACATCTCCCTCAATACCTAGCACTCTACCTACGTCTCTTAAATATATTGCTGATGGCATAGATGAGATCAAAAATATGTTATCTAAAAAATCCTTCACATCATACGCTGACAAACTTAAAATATCTACTGACAAAATAATTACATCCAATACTTCCATTAACAAAAAACTCAATAATTTACAATCATTTACTGACTCAAAATCACTAGCAGTAGTAATTGAACAGCTATCATCATCAGAATGCAACACTAACTTTATAAACACTCTCTGTACTTTTCTTGAATGTGATAGCCAATCAATCTCGAAAGTTATTTTTAATTATAATAGAGCTACTATATTTTTTTCAAATAAATTTGCTAAATCTCTTTTTTTGTCAAATAAGACTATGATAAAAGACTCTTGTTATAATTCTATTTTTATTCGAAACTACGTTAATTTAGAGACAGTTAGACGTGGAAAAATTTTGTACCATGCCACAAAGGCTAATTTGATTAGTAATTGCAAATCGGTTTTTAATCATAAAAGTTCTGATTATGAATTACGCCAATTATTACCAAACTCTAACAGTGTTAACTGGAAAGGTGATTCGTTAAAAATCTCTACTTCAGATTTTGAAAGCTGGTCGTCCAGTTTTAAATCATATGTAAACAATATTAATGCATCTACTAGTAAAACTACTAATATATCTAATACCCAAACTAAATGACTAAGTTCCAATCTTACTATGTCACTTATCAACATTAGATCTCTAAATGCTAACAATCTCATTCTTTCTGATAATATTTCTGACCTTGATACTGATATTATAGCTCTAACTGAAACTTGGTTAACAGTTGACACCCCTACACTTTCTATTATACCAAAAAACTATCAACTTATTCATACACCTCGTATTAATCGTATAGGAGGCGGTGTCGGGATTTTATTTAAAAATACGATTAAACTTATATCTTCCAACCCTGTACATATTATTGACTGTGATACAATACTAGTCTCATTACTTATTTCTGGAGGCTTAACTATTAAATTATTTCTTGTTTATCGACCACCATCATCTACCTATCAGACATTTCTAGATAATCTTAATGAGTTTATCTCATCACTCCCTTCCTTAACTAATACAATATTTCTTGGTGATTTTAACATCCCTATAAACAAACAAAATAAACTCTCTATAGACTTTATATCACTTATGCAATCTCATTCACTTCAACAACATGTAAATTCTTTCACGCATATTTCAGGAAATACACTTGATCTCGTTTTCTCTTGTATTAACTCGTCATTAATAATTTCTATTTTAGATACTAAACATCTATTATCTGATCACTATGCGGTGTATTTTACAGTAAACTACCCAATGCCTACTAAACCCATTAAGAAAACAATTTATTATCGTAATATATCTAACATCTCGATTACTAACTTTCTTAGTGACCTTCATGTACTTATTCTCAATGATCGAAATGACATCACTATGCTAAATCTAAATAACTGCCTCTCCCACCTGTTAAGTACACATTCGCCACAAAAAACTAAACATATTATTGACACTAATAATAACCATTGGTTTAATTCCGAAAACATAAGAGCCAAAAAACACTTGCGTAAAGCCGAGAGATGTTTTTCCAAAAACCAAACGGAAAACAATAAAATTGCACTAATTGAAGCCTCAACTACCTTCAAAGAATCTATTAAAATGGCCAAAATATCATATTACCACAATAAAATAGTAAACTGTGGAAATATAGCTAAGTTACTGTATAATGTGAGCGACAGCCTTATGGGAAAAACTAAAGAGAAAATTCTTCCTGATATTATTTCTTCTGATCTATGCAATCAATTTTCTTCTTTTTTCACAAATAAGATTGAAATAATCAGACAGACTATTTACAATCTTATTTTTATTGCACTACCCACTTTACCTTATACACCACCATCTATTTCCTTTTTATTATCTTCCTTTACTCCACCATCTACTGACTATATTGAATTACTCATTCTATCATCTAAATCTTCCTCTCCCCTTGACTCCATTCCACTATCTCTTATGAAAAAAATTGCACCCGCACTTTCTATATATCTTAATACTATATTTAAAAATTCTTTAAGTTATGGCACTGTCCCAATTGACTTTAAACATGCACTAATATCACCTATTCTCAAGAAAAATAATCTTGATAAAAACTCTCTATGTAACTACCGTCCAATTTCTCAACTCTCTACTATATCTAAAATTCTAGAAAAGGTAGTTTTTAAGCAATTAATATACTATCTTGAAATTAATAATATCATTGACCCTTTTCAAAGTGCCTATAGACCTAACCATAACACTGAAACGTGTTTAAATCATGTCATCAGCAATATACTTAACTCACTTGACACTGAATATCCTATTCAACTTTTGTTATTAGATCTATCAGCAGCGTTTGATACCCTTGACCATGACATTCTAACTAATAGATTACGTGACATAGGTGTTGATGGAATAGCACTTTCTTGGCTAATATCATTCTTTAAATATCGTACCTTTGCTGTGAAAACCGGCTCTTCCATCTCTATAACTAAACTTATAACTACGGGTGTTCCCCAAGGCTCAGTTCTAGGCCCACTTCTATTCTTAATTTATATTGCGCCTCTCACTAATATAATTAAATCCTACCCATCAATTCATTATCATCTTTACGCCGATGATATACTTTTATACACATCTCTGTCTCGTCATTCTACTTCCAACAGAAATGATCTCTCACTATGTGCTACCGAAATACGTGCATGGCTATTGAATAATATGCTGCTGCTTAACGCTTCTAAATCTGAGCTAATCAACATTCCGGAAACATACTACGATTTCCCGGTGATATCTGTGAATGGTATTATAGTAGAACCAAATAGTTCTATACGATATCTTGGTTTTACAATAGATGATGACTTAACCTTTAAGAAGCAAATCAACAACATATGTCAACGTTCGAATTACCAGCTACATATGATACGTAATATTCGTAAATATATCAACAATGACCTCTGCCGAATACTTGTTAATTCATTAGCAATGTCACCCATTGACTACTGCTGCTCTATCCTTCAAGGTTTACCCGAGTGCCGAATTCGTCCTCTCACACGAATCATTCGATCATCTGTACGTTTGATTTTTAAACAACCACGTACCGATCACTCTAGCATAACGTTGAAGATGAAGTCCATCAAAATGCTATCTATGAAACAAAAAACATTATACAGACTACTTTGTATAGTACATAAGTCGTTACTAACCGCTAAACCACAATACATCAATGAGATGTTAAAACCTAAATTATCGACTCGAACCCTCCGTTCTACCGACGATAGATATTTGCTATCCTCTGACAGATGTCGACTATCGCGTACTCTAAATGGAGCTTTTGTTTATTCTGCTCCGTTAAACTGGAATCAACTTCCTCTAAGTATCCGTATGATTTCTAATCATGATGCTTTTAAACGTAATGTTAAAAAATATATTCTAGCCATGCGCTGATTAATTTAAATTGTTTTTGTTTATAATGTTTATATTTTTTCGTTTCTCTCGTTTAACACTTGCCAGAGCATTTTCATGCTAACTTTGAGTGTATAAATAAATCGTATTGATTGATTGATTGATAGTAGTAGTAGTAGTAGTAGTAGTAGTAGTAGTAGTAGTAGTAGTAGTAGTAGTAGTAGTAGTAGTAGTAGTAGTAGTAGTAGTAGTAGTAGTAGTAGTAGTAGTAGTAGTAGTAGTAGTAGTAGTAGTAGTAGTAGTAGTAGTAGTAGTAGTAGTAGTAGTAGTAGTAGTAGTAGTAGTAGTAGTAGTAGTAGTAGTAGTAGTAGTAGTAGTAGTAGTAGTAGTAGTAGTAGTAGTAGTAGTAGTAGTAGTAGTAGTAGTAGTAGTAGTAGTAGTAGTAGTAGTAGTAGTAGTAGTAGTAGTAGTAGTAGTAGTAGTAGTAGTAGTAGTAGTAGTAGTAGTAGTAGTAGTAGTAGTAGTAGTAGTAGTAGTAGTAGTAGTAGTAGTAGTAGTAGTAGTAGTAGTAGAATTTATCGATATTGCAATTGGAAATTACAACAACCTGACATAATTATGAAATGTTATTCAATTCAACGAAATGACCTATTTATAGATCGGAAATAAACAACTTGTTATTACGTAATAATCATCTCTAAGAATAAGTCGTCTAGAATGGGTTGTAATATTTACGTTTTATAGAATCGAATTGATAATTGTAGTATTTAGTTACTAACTTTAATATACCTCCTTATAATGTAATGTCCACAAGAATATTTAATTATATTCCCCTAATAGAATATCCTGAATTATTCAAACATACAATTATTTAATATATATATTTTATTATCCTAAAATAAAATCACTTATTTAATTATATTATATAGTATCTGATGTAGGTTAATATATAAAATTATAAATGCTTATCGATATAAGCAACGTATTTAAACTAAACAATATTGCATAATACATTATTATTACTAACAATACACCAACGATTTTGTGAAGCAATTTCCGTAGAAAAATCTTTGAATACACGACGTACAATGTACGTCGTACACTGAATTAATACTGATACTTTAATTTGACAGTGAGGGCCTACATAATCACCGAAAAGACATGATTGTTACAGATGAAGATGTACAGAGTCTGTCCTTGATAGAGAGGATACGCGTGGTTAGTATTCGTAGGTCATGTCCTTCTAGTAAGTGTACCATGGTCTAGTTTTATTAGGCTGCTTACGCGATAACACGTACAATGCGTGTTGTGTGGCGTCATCGCTGTTTGAAACCATGCTTTACATACGTACAGCGATAATAGAACGTGTTCTATTTTCGTCAACAGCATTTTACGAACTGTATCACAATTAGGATATAATTCAGTCGTGGATAATGGATTAGCAAATATTTAAATTTTAATACTTAATTAATACAAATTAAATCCCTAATTATTATTTTTTAATTTTTAGAAATGACATCATTAATTTAGTTAAATTCCTATAGATTCCTATATATTTTAGTTTAATGTATTAAGTATACTTATAGGTAGTGATTTAATAACAATACCATAGTAATATATACTATAGTAATACCGAAGAACTATCGGCTTATATCTCTTTAACGTATTTTAATATTTTATTTGTTATTCGGGTGGAATTAGTTATGACAATTAAAATATGTTCAGTGTATGTATATCATATACATTGTATATTATATAAATTGTCTAAAATAAATTATTAATGTTTACATTTTTCAAAAGAGAGTCAATAATGAAATTATGTAATTAACAAATTTAATATAACTCCATATAAGTTTAAGTTTTGCATGAATATTTTAATTCTATACTTATAATCAGATATATTGTATTCTTTAAATAAACACATATTTTTAGGAAATAAACACATATTTTGTAGGAAATAAACACATATTTTGTAGGAAATTAACACATATTTTGCATGAAATAAATACATATTTTGCATGAAATAAATACATATTTTGCAGGAAATAATCACATATTTTGTAGGAAATAAACACATATTTTGTAGGAAATAAACACATATTTTGTATATATTTTTATATGTTTTATATGTTTGTATGTATATTTAGAATAACTCCTATAGGAGTGTACTATAATATCACATGCATGTGCATAGTACACGTTTGAACAAGAATCAGATACATAATCCATTATGTAAGAGTGGAGGTAATAACAATAACATTGAAATGTAATGTTTATATGGTGTCTGAGTTATGAATCAGAGCTTATGAATCACGTTATATAATCTAGTGCAGTATGACAAGGGTTCAAGCCCCGTCCGTACCATTACAATAGGTCTTACAATAATATTTAGAAATGATTTTATATAATTGTGTATACAAAACATTTATAATAATGATCTGATATCGTTAAAACCATAAATGCATTAATATGAGAGCAGTTTCGAAGGGATATTAGAGCCATTTGGTAATAAGTTAATTAAAACTTCATCGACGTTCCTGGATGGGATTAATGGACTCCACCAAAATAAAACAAAAACCATTTCACTGGAGATATATCAACTAGTTTATGTTCATAGATGTTTAGTTGAAATTATAAATTATTAAAAACAAATAATCTATAAATAATATAAATAGTATTTATTAAATACTTATAAATGTAATTTATATATTAGGATCAACGTAATTGAATATATTTAGTACTACTTAGAGATACTTAAAGTAGTACATAATACATTTATTATATAGTAAGGTAATACTTATATTAAATCCAAAATGTAATCAATATAATATGAATACACATATTTGATCTCTTATATTAATAACTTTAACTCTTTGAATATACGCGCGCACTTGACCCCATTTACAGGCATGCGATTGGTTCCACAAGTCCGGCACTCTGACACGGCGAAGGTTCGTGTTCGGTTTGTTGAGAAGTCTGCGCATCATGGAGGCTGACGGAGAAGATGAGGATGATGCAACTGCGGCAGTGGTAGCTTACGGTCAAGATAGCGGGAGAGATGGAGGAGGAGGAGGGTGGGGTGGAGGGGGAGGGGATAACTATCGTGATAGAGGAGGAGGAGATGGAGGAGCAAGAGGAGGAGGAGGAGGAGGAGGAGGAGGAAGAGGTAGACATGGAGCAGGTGGAATAGTACATAACAATAAGTACGGTAATGGTGCTGGCGGTGGGGCTGGTGGGGTTGGGGAGCACCGGCGTTGTGCGGTAACGGCGACTAGCGGAGAGTCGAGGCGTTCACTTGATCTGAGACTGATGAAGAAAATAGTGAGTCTGCTGCAGCCTCTTCTATCTCGCAAGGTAGGTATATATATACTATAGGTAACATGTATATATATATATATATATATATATATATATATATATGCATTAGACACGCGTGCATACGAAACTCACGTATATAATTGTTAGAATTAATATATTCAATTAGAGCTATACGTTTAACTATTTATAATTCGTGTAAATATACGTGTTATAACATATGTAAAATATATGTGTACAGGGACGATAGCTTTGATGTATACATATGTGTGGAGGCTTCCGTTATATTATATCCGATAAATAAAATCGGCGATTCATAATCTTCACCATTAGTCCACGATTGCTGCACTATGTGCATAGATTTAGAGTACTCTAAATCTATGACTATGTGTAATACATACTATCACAGACTTTGAGGGGGATCCCCACAAAGTCTGTGCATAATATGTATACCAACGATTTGTATACAATATAGCTACTATATTATCGTATAGTGTAGACAGTTATCTATGCCAGTAATCAATTACTGCTGTACTTCATTACCAACAGGTACAATATAAGGTGTGTTTGCATGATATTATAACATGTTATTATTGGACCTGTTCTTTTTTTGCTTGTTATTTTTTCTATTGCTTTTTTTATTGTTAATTTTTTTCCATTCTTTTTTTTCATGTGATTTTTGTTCCTGTTATTTGTTTTTCTATTAATTTTTTATTATTTTCCCATCACCGATATTATTGGTTAAACATCGGCTAATTATCGCCGATAATAAATATTCTATTACAATGCATATATTACATAATCGTGTGCTAAATATTACATGTCAGCTTCATACGACGTGTTCACACAATACTATGACGTGTCAGGTACGTCATACAATGTACGTCGTATAATGTACGTCATACATTGTACGTCGTACAATGTACGCCATACATTGTACATCATACAATGTACGCCATACAATGTACGTCATATAATGTACGTAGTATAATGTACGTCATACAATGTATAGGACAAGTTATATACATGTATATATTTGCATCACCACCACTGATTTTATTATCATAATTTTTCATTTAGACTATTATAATTTCATCATTTCTTTTAACTTCTTTTACACCATTAAAATCGGATACAATATTTCTAAACGTATAAGTATTGTATAAACTTCCTTATTAATATAATGTATACCTCTAAATGTATTATATGTGTGGCAGATGAACATAAGGAAGATTTATATCGGTTATCCATCGTAGAAATACATTAGTATTATGTAATATCTACTGTTGTTGCTATAGTTGTTATTTTCACGGTGAATGTTACCGTTGTAAATAGTTTACTTTTTTACCCTACGATTCTAACATAAAATCAATCACTCACAATCGATATTTCGTATCTTATAATAATGTCGTCTGTAAAATGCAGACATTAATGTATATTTATAGAGGAGATTTGAGGTGATTATATGGATACATTATACACTGTATAATATATTATATAACGTATGTAGTATATATCGACAAATTAATTAATATATTAATATATGAGAATACCTTTAATACCGCATTAATATGTATTTAGAATATTTATTTCACTCCTATGTATGAAACGTTTAAAGATACGTGCATTTCACACTAAATTCACCCCGATTGAGTTACTTGCTATCTTTCTTATATATTATTTCTTATATATTAGTTATATTTCCAACATCTATACTATTATATCTATAATTAATTATTCTATTTTCTCTATTCCATATTTTCGTCAACGTATAATGTGTATATTTTATCCAACGCTTCTTTTTCCGCGAAACTAAGTTTAATTAACATATAATTATATGAAACTTCACCCGATAATTATACATTGGGAATTTTTGCATTCAGTCTATACAAGGACAATACGTCCTTAACGATACTTCAATAGTCGTACGCCTAGCGAGTGAACAGGTATTCACAACACGTAAACATTAATGACGTAGGTACATAATTATAGTTGGATTATAGTATTCATAAACATAAACACTTGACACCCTTCATTACCCGAACTACTTTCTATACTTGGACACTGCGCAATTTATTCTGTATAGTGTTTACGCTATATATAACGAATATTCCAGAATATATAATATAGAATATACATGGTTCAATGTACATAGCGTACATAGCGATATACATAATGTATATATTAAACTTAGTTTACTATATATAGTATACTACATAAATGTAAATTATAGGATGCACACTGTGCATTGCACAGTGTATTGCACACAGTATACATTAAAATCATTTTTATATATATATATATATATATATATATATATATATATTATATAATATATATTATATGCTACCAAAGGGCTTTGATGCTACTTTACAATGTATCATGTAATGTACAGCGGTTTTTATTCGCGATTAAATATGTTAGATGTTTACGAATATCCCAAATGCGATTTTCAAGAAAATATTCACAGTATGAACTCTACGATGACCTCAGAGTATAATATTATAAGCATGTATGCCTATACGTATCATATGTATTTATATATTTATATACGTTATATACGTATACGCATGCAGAGTATACTCACCTGTAACTCCTCCCCTAACTCCGCCCCTAACGCCCCCTAACGCCCCCGCCGCAGGATTACACGTACGCCCGTACAAGGACGCGTCCTTCCCTACGCGAGGACATAGCCACGACTAGTAGCGACCGGGCGCTCATCTCTAATCAGCAAACGTCGGACAGACTGCAGACGTTCATGCGAGAGTCTTGGCAGTGGTTCGATAACTCGGACTGCGACTCCAAGTCTACCTATATATTCGGTAGGTAACCATGGTTACCATGGTACACTGTCACGTGACGCATCTGTGACGTCATCGCGAATATCTAATACCGTGGCGACACTTGCCGGGGATAATTCGCAACTATATACGAATATTGAATATACGCCTAAAATATATAATTTGAATTATATTTATTAAAATATTAAGATTTAACAATACATATAATAATATATATATATACAATAACCACCGTTAACCCGCCCCTATCCACCCCTTCTCCAGCTATCCTGAAGGAGAGTGACTCCCAGCTACTGTTCCCCGTGGCCTCCTACGCCCGCAGACTTATCTACACCAGTGAACGTAGCTCCTCATACATCACCTCAGCCTCTTCATCCGTGTTACAGGATCATCACGTGATCACTGAGGATATGTACGCAGCGCATGCGCAAGATGATCTCGTCTCAGCACTGGTAATTATGGGGTGGTGGTAGGGCTAGGGGTTGGGGTAGGGGTAGGGGTAGTAGTGGTAGTGGAAGTGGTAGTGATAGTGGTAGTGGTAGTGGTAGTGGTAGTGGTAGTGGTAGTGGTAGTGGTAGGGGTGGTGGTAGGGGTAGTTACGGGGTAGTGGTAGTGGTAATGGTAGGGGTAGTGGTAGTGGTAGAGGTAGTAGTGGTAGTGGTGGTAGGGGTAGGGGTAGTGGTAGTGTTATTGGTAGTGGTAGTGGTAGGGGTAGAGGTAGTAGTGGTAGTGGTAGTGGTATTGGTAGTGGTAGTGGTAGTGGTAGTGGTGGTGGTTGTGGTAGTGGTAGTGGTAGTGGTAGCGGTAGTGGTAGTGGTAGTGGTAGTGGTAGTAGTAGTGGTAGTGGTGGTGGTGGTGGTAGTGGTAGTGGTAGTGGTGGGGGTAGTGGTAGTGGTAGTGGTAGTGGTGATGGTGATGGTGGTGGTAGTGGTAGTGGTAGTGGTAGTGGTGGTGGTAGTGGTAGGGGTAGTGGTGGTGGTAGTGGTAGTGGTAGTGGTGGTGGTAGTGGTAGTGGTAGTGATAGTAGTAGTTACGGGGTAGTGGTAGTGGTGGTGGTAGTGGTTACCTGTTACCTGTTACCTAATTGGTTTAGGCACTTCTATCAACTTCTTTATTGAAGTTTTCGGACGTGCTTTCAATATTATTGGGCAAAAAGGTATGTTTTTAGCTTTGATTTGAATGTTACAGTTGAGTCAATTGATCGGATATGGTGAGGTAGATCATTCCAGATTTTTGGAGCATGGATAGAGAAAGATTTATGTTGGGAAGATGTTAAATGTAATAGAACTGGAGTTTTTAATTTTAATTTGTTTATGTGTCTTTGTTCGTAAATAGGTGTGTTGGGAGTTAGTAAGTTGGCAAGATAGTCTGGTGTGTTATGATGTGTAGCTAAATGTATAGTGAGTGCAATTTTGTAAATTATACGGGATTTTATTGGCAGCCAATGTTATTTGGTTCTCAAAGGGGATATATGTTGTCTGGAATATTTATTTATGTTGAATATAAATCTGATGGCTGAGTTCTGAAGGCGTTGGAGTTTATTTATTATAGATTGTGAGGAGGTATAGAGAAAGGAATTACAGTAATCAAGGCGGGGAAGAATGAGGGATGTAGCGAGGAGTTTTACAGTATTAAAATTAATGAAGGGTCTTATTGTTCGTAAGTTGTGTAGTATGTAGTTAATTGACTGTGATAGTGATTTAGTCTGGATGTTGAATTGTAGTGTTGGGTCGATTAATATACCAAGATTTTTTATTTTATTAGCATAAGAAATACTCAGATTGTTAATGGTAATTTGTGGTGGAATGAATATAGTGGTAGATGTTTTAATATGCATTGATTCAGTTTTAAGACAGTTTAGTGATAATGAGTTGTTGGTGAGCCAGTTATGTATATCAGTAATGCAGTTGTTAAGTAAATTTATGTCATTGCTAGGGTCTATCAATCTACAGTGTAACTGTATGTCATCAGCATACGAGTGATAGTCTATAGTGGGGTATTTGTCAATAATTTTAAATAAGGGAAGTAGGTAGATATTGAATAGGAGTGGACCAAGGACATATCCTTGAGATACTCCATGAGTAACTTTACGAGGTTTAGAGATTAGTGAGTTTATACTAATTTGGTAAAAACGATCAGTTAGGTATGAGATGAACCAATCGAGTGCAGAACCAGAGATTCCGATAGAAGTTAGTCGATTTATAAGGATATTGGTGGTGGTGGTAGTAGTAGTGGTAGTGGTAGTGGTAGTGGTAGTGGTAGTGGTAAGGGTAGAGGTATACATACTACTAGTTGTAGTATAATAAAATATATTACTGAGTCTATGGTATACTTTTTAATTAAGATGTATCAACAAAAGGGTAATGATGAAAAAAGGTTGGGAACCACTTTACTAGATGGTAATTTAAGTTTTAGTATGGATTCTAGATAGTCAGGAGAGTCGTGGTGAATTGCTTTATGAGCCAGTAGTAAGGTTTATAGAGGATTCTATGGTGTACGGTAGCCAATGAGGTTTAACTAGAAATGGAGATATACAAATATTGGAGTATTTTGTTATGTTGAATATACACCTAGCTATAACATTTTGAAGAATTTGGAGTCTAGAAATATACGATGAGGGGTAATTGTAAATACTGTGTGGTAGTAGTGGTAGTGATGGTTATAGCATTATGGTTACTATCAATCCTAATAATGTTATAGTGGTGGTAGTGGTAGTGGAATATATGTGTCGTGTATTACAATAGAGTTGTATATATTAAATTATATATATATATATATATATATATATATATATATATTGTATAGATAAATTAGTATAGGTATACATGTATTATATACTACTATGTATTAATTATTTGTTATATAAAGACGTAAATATAATTGAAATAATTTATTCAGAATTATAATACGTACAATTTCTTAACATTAATAGTTGATATATACATATCATTAATGTATACGTCACCTTCACATTTCCTTACCCCCGCAGCAATACTCCGGATGTACCCGTTACAAAGACCCTATCACGTCACTTCCGGTACACCTGTCTAAGTACGTGTTGTCTCTGTTAGACCACAGGTCACTTTCTTCGTCCCTACTGGTCAATAAGCACTGGTGTTTGCTCGTCGTACAAGTTAGTGGGGGGTGCTGGGGTATACTGCGGGTTAGAGGGTGGTTTGTGTGTGAGTTTGTGTGTGTTTGTGTGTATGTATGTATGTATGTGTATGTATGTATGTGTGTGTATGTGAGTGTTTGTGTGTGTGTTTGTGTGTATTTGTGTATGTGTGTTAGTTTATTTGTGTGTTTTTGTGTGTGTTTGATGTATATTAGTGTGTTTTATTGATTGTTGGTGTGTGTTGGTGTGTGTTGGTAGTATGAGTTAGGATATGTATTATAACACACGTCATATAGTGTGTAAGAGAATATGTATTTCGGCATGTGAGAAGTGTATATAAAATAAAATAAATATTGGAATATGTCAGTGTTTTTTATTTTAAGATTAGTATTAAATTTTCTTTATTTATTTTCCAAAGTTCTTCGCTAAAATAAGACATGAGTCTTTTCTGTTTGTTTCCAGTAATGCATTTATATATATATACCGTAGTTAATATAGCACCCCACCAACAATAGAAATCCATGTTTACATTATCATCATATATATTATACTGAATTATATCTTGTAATGTGGATGTAATGCCAATCTTTACATATTATCACGTGTAAGCAATACCAAATATGGAGGTGGAAATAAGTAATACTTGTTATATATATATATATATTTATATATTATAACTTGTAGGTAAGAGAAGAGTTGGTTGTACAGAGAAATTTAACCGATCAAGTTATGCTTATGCAGGTTTAGTATCATTTATACATGCGCTGCACAGAACTATTCATATATATATATATATATATACAATGATTACGCAATCAATGTTTAATGAGTCATATGTATTGAAGGGTGAAAACACGTAAACTTAATGTTAAATCTTAAAAACTAATTTATATAATTATCCTATCGATCTAAATATCAATACTATCTCGATATCTCTCGACATTCTGAACTATAGGTATATATACAATGATTACGCAATCAATGTTTAATGAGTCATATGTATTGAAGGGTGAAAACACGTAAACTTAATGTTAAATCTTAAAAACTAATTTATATAATTATCCTATCGATCTAAATATCAATACTATCTCGATATCTCTCGACATTCTGAACTATAAATGTAGACGCGTCTGTACCATATTTAAATCAGAGCACATTATTATCAATAATATTAACACGCGACCGTTCTTATTATCAGAGATTATTAAAGCATCAGTATATAGTATACTATAGATATACTATAATATATATAACGTATACTATATATAGTAATTGATATATCAAAAGGATTCTTCGCAAAACCGTTGACTCTATACTAAACTGTACGGTATGAAGGGTATATCCGGAAAATCTATAAACACCATATGTGCCCCACTCTTATCTCCACCCTAATATCCACCCCACCCTATCACCCCCTCCGACTGACAGGGTGTAGCCGGGCAGTGCAGTAACACCCTATATGCCCTACTCTTATATCCACCCCTATGCCCAACCCACCCTAACACCCCTCCCACAATATAGGGTGTAGCCGGTCAGTGCAGTAACGCACTGTACGCGAGAGACACCGACGTTCCGGTGCCCAACATAAAACCGTACACCTACCGAGCTATAAGGGTGAAAGGTCACCGCGGAGGTCAGAAGCAGCCCCTCTCTGCTTCGGTGGAGTGCGGCACCGAGTGCGTCACTCCGGCTATGGACCGCACCTCTTCGGACATCTTACTGGAGGACGCCGGCTTCGAGAACGCTTACAGAGGTATGCTGGTGTGCAGTCGGGCGTGACGAGAGGCGATGTTAGGTACCGCGGTGTTCAGTCGAGCGTAACGAGCGTATGGATTATTTACCGATATGTGCAGTCAAGCGTGCTAATACGTTATTGATTACGAGTCTCGTTCTGCGCATGCGTTGATAATTATACCGTTAGATTTGTAAACGTAAACACATATAGACAGGCGTATATTATACGTCTGATTTTCAATTTAAATTAATTATCATTATATATTCGCTACAATTAATTTTAATATGAATAACATAATGTAATATGGCATAAAATAAATGTATATCATGTATACTTTATCTACCTTACTTACCATGTGACTTAAGCTTACTCGGCAGTTTTTGACTATCTTCCTCTAACTATCTCTATAATCCACCGCCTTTTTTATTTCATTTACCTCACAGAGTGTATTATCCACCAGCTGATCGACGTAGGTCCTGCTGGGTCGACCTCTTTCTCTTTTACCATGAGTATATTGCCAGATTATAACATCCGATGCCAGTTCCATTTTTGATCTCCAACAGTGCCCATAAAACGCAATCGATGCTGTCTTATCGACGTGCAAATGTCCGGAATATTTCCGTATATTTCTTTATGGTTTTTTAGTATAATTTTCATTGAGGGTTTTTTCAAGCGCTTTTGTTAGAGTTCAGCTAACATAACCATATATTAACACAGACTCAACAGTTCCTCTGAAAAACTTTCTTTTCATTTTATCAGGTATACCTAGACTATAGTCTAGATTTTCATATAGAGTTCATCTCATTTAAAGCTGCCCAGATTTACGCTAATCTGATATTGATATATTTGTCTGTTGTCTGGGTGTAGCTTCTAAGATACTTAAAATCAGAAACTTCTTTAATATTCTTACCATTTAGGCTTTTTATAACTTCATTTGTTCCTTTATTTATACTGATTTCGTCTTTCTAGTATTTATAGATAGCCCAATTTCTTTTGCAGCATGTTTATATTTATGTAAAAGTATTATTGTTTCGTTGGTTGTATCGGTTAGATAGACAACATCTGTAATTTGTATTGCTGGATATATGTTGATCCTTCTCTTAATGAAGGTAAACCCAAGATAATTATGTTGGTCTCATTCTTTCTTCAAAACATAGTCAAGACAAATTATGAAAAGAAATGAGGCAAGTATTTCACCTTGCAAAACTCCACCCGAGATTTTTATAAAATAAGTATCAAAATCGTCAGTTATCACAATATATTTAGTATGTTGGTATGCTATTATGATAGCACTTATAATCTCATCTAGTATACTGTAAGCATTGAGTGTCTTTGCCATCTTTCCTCGATGTATGGAATCGAAAGTGTTGTAGAAATCGATGAAAATGATAGTAGCTATCAGATTTATCATGTATTAACTATATATAACTATAACATACCACGTGATGTTACGCGATGCACGTAGTTATTACATAACACCCCACGTGACTACAGATTACTCGACGAGACTTGTGATCATGGAACAACGCAATCTGTACTGCGGTTCTTACAACGTAATGGTTCTAATGGCAAGGTTGGTGGTCACGTGATAACGATGAGGTCGCGGTGGAGGACGTGTGCTTGTAGGACATGTATCATCTCGGTACCACGTGATAGCGTATACGAGTTATCGTAAGGGGTTGGTGTACGTTACCCGTATACTTCGAGTAATGACCCCTTCCGACAGAGAATCATATATAGAAGAACATATATATATATATGAGAACATATATATATAATATATAGAAAATATACAAATATATATATATATATATACATATATATATATATATATATATATACTTATAAGTATATGTGTGTGTATATCATTCATATATAATATATGTATATTATTGTATATGATATTTATAATTCATATATATATATATATTATATGGTAATCCATGGTGTATATTCATATACATATACTATGAAATGTATACACAATATTACACAATATATATTACACAATAACGTATTATAATAAGTGTCTTACTATAAAAACTCTCTTGGAGGAATCTGTAACAGTTCCGAGATAAATTCTCAGCAAGTTTTCTCTCGCGGTCAAAGACTGTCTACTTTGTATACTAAGTCTACTTCGCGTAGACAAAAGACAGCGCCGTCTACAATTAGGTGACGCTCGGGTAGGTAACGATATCTTACGTAACGCAATAGAGGCGCCGGAACAATGCCGCGGAACAATAGAGGCGGGCCCGACTTCATTAGCGCCGATAATCACGCGGTATTCTAATTAGGCGACCGGAAGTAGGCTTATTACATTAGCCCGCCCACCACGACGGCGCGGTACTAATAGCTGCTGATCTAATATGGCGGCCGGTCGCTGATATGTTGCACCACACTAAGCCACGCCCCCCATCCACATTACGCGCTATTGCGCGAGAACTACGAGTGCGTGCGTTGCGTGTGTGTGATAATAAGCCCCGCCCCCATTGTGTTCGTGAAAGCCTCCTATAGCCCGGAATCAAACAAGAGAGATAAGCTCTCCATAGGATCTCTCTCGCGTATCACATACATATACGTATATATACGTATATGTACGTATATACGTATATATAGCTTCAGATCAAACTGTGCTATACATACAGATATTATTGTATGTATAGACGTGAACGTGTGTGAGGGTATGTGTATGCGGAATAATACCGTGTATACATGCGTATGTGCGTGTGTGTGTGCGCATTTAGCTGTGTGTGTACGTTGTAATGGTGCGAGGATTAGGCACGTTAACACTTACTCAGTATTACATATACGTCTATATGTCTACATATATATATATATATATATATATATATATATATATATATATATATATATATATATATATGTATATCGTATACAGTATGTTCATGTACACACACACATTGATACTAACACTGTATACAGTGTTAGTATCACAGTACTAGTATACTAGTACGTAATGTAATTCATATCGTAATTCATATTGTGATTATTGACATTTATTCTGACGGTCAATGTCCGTGAGTGATCATTGGATAACATTTTGTTTGATCAATGATTCTAAGGTAAAGGAAGATGTTTTAAGACACGTGTAAACAAAATTATTCAATTTGAGATCATATTGACGACGCGACAGACCGTTAAAAATGAGTACAAAATTACATTGAAAAGTATTATAGAAAAATACATTATAACACAAAATATACGAAAATATATGAAAATGGTTGATACAACTTAATTCTTTAAAAAAAATTATCACTAGCTCTCATTATAGTATATATGATATCTGTTTTCTAAAAAATATCATAAAAAGTGAGAAAAAAAATGTTGGTTTATTTTTTATACCTTTTTGAAAAAATCTTGATTTTTCACAACAAATATAGTAAAAGTGGTATAAATATTATATTTTTATAAATTAAATATTTTTTTTTTAATTTTACCTTTTAGATTATATAGACATATAAATAAATTGTAAAAAAAAAAAATTCGTTAATATATTAGAATTTAAAAAAAAATCCTAGAAATTTCGTTTATTTCATTTCATTTATAGGAAAAAAAATAATCACTTTAACTTTTTTTATTTTCCATAAATATCACATATAATCTATGTGCTATTAAAATTTCATAATACAAAAATAATTATTAGTAGGTTAAAAGTCACTTTTTAGTAATTTTTAAAATTGCCCATGTTAAATTTCTTATTCTCTATGTTAAACTTCTAGGAATTATCGCGAGCCCTAGGATGGTCAAAAATTAATAAAAATTGTTTTGACTTATTTTTATATATTATTTTATAAGTTCCAAGTTAACAAGTATTGGAGGATCCATATTCAGCTGAATGATCACTCTTGATCACCGTCGGTCATTCATACTATCATATAATTAAAGAGTATACTCCCGTACTCCCATACTCGCACCGTGATGAATATACGTGCACTATGTTAAGGATACTATTATGTGATACCGATATATTGTGGTATATCATTATTGGTTATACGTTGAAGTTTTAAAAAATAATATTTTGTAATAATAAAATCTTTAAATGTAGTCAATCCTTCATATATACGTTATATATATATATGTAATTTTTATATAAAATTATAATTGTATTATTTATATTTATAGCTATAGTTATTATTTACTATAGGACATTTATTTGAATCGTGTCAATTTTATTTGTAATTTATCGAAATGGAACTATAGATATATATATATATATATATATATATATATATATATATATATATATATATGTATATATATACTAACATTACTGTTGCTCTCTTTAATAGCAAGACAATTAGTAAACTTCACCTACCTACATATTATAATTTTTACCATAACTTACAAGACTCACTACAATATTTAAAGAAAGAAAATTATGCTATAACATTGAAACAAATAATTTGCATTTGTAATTCTTAGCTTATTTCTGTTTCAAAAAATATGTAACAAGTATAAAAGTTATGCAACAATCAACAACATAAAATGTTGTATTCAATAATATTACTTACTAAAATTATAATATACATTATTTAAAGTAAATATTTCTGACCATTTATAAAAATTCCGACTTATCCAGTATACAAATCATAACAATGACAATAATATGTGTCCGAATTATAGAAAATTCCGACTTATCCTATCCAACTTATCCGAATTATCCGATAAATTAACATTGAACTAGATACAAATCCAACCAAACCAACTAAATGTGTCCGACTTATCGAGAATTCCGACTTATCCGTTGTCCGAATTACCGAGAGTTGACTGTATATATATATATAATTAATACTATTAATATTAATTAAATCATACAAAGTTATTTAATTACAAGAAAATAAAAGTAGACAGAGGCATACCTCTAATTAACCCTCTAATTTATATATTAATTCTTTAAATATTTATGATACAGATGAGTATTTTTCTTAAATACTATATTCTTCTAATAGATAATATTAATATATAGTACATATTATCTATAGTATCCCTAATTACAATATTAGTTCATGGATAATTAATTTACAAAATAAAATAAAATTTATATATATATATATTGTATAAAAATTAGGTAATTTTGACTATTTATTTAAATTATTAAGAGCGACTTTTTGTAATATATAATATTTGTACGCTAAAATATAACATCTTAAAATAAGGTAGCACCGAAGATAAAATCTTAAAATGTGTAAAAGTCTGTAAAGACCTCCACAGAACAATGATAATTTATTGACGATTTTAACAAAATTAAAGACATTTAAATGTATTTATGATTTTGTAAGCCACATTTTTATATATAGACTATATAATATAGCGATTCATTAATTGGTTTTATATTATATATAATATAAAGTTATCAGCGATATATTAGTTCAACTATAGTTATATATAACGATTCTATAAAAAAAATTATGAATGGTCAACAAATAACTGGAAAATACTTAGATTACAAAAATCCTAGAAATAAAATTATTTTTGTTATGAATTTGATATTATATTGAACAAAACACATTTCACATATTCTGAAAATGACATGATTGCATCTTATTCATAAATATGAAAAATATTTAAATCTATGTTTTTTTGGTATTTTCATATCTATCCACATGTTAAATTTTACCAGATTGGCGATGGCCCAATATTGACTCAATTAAAAAAATATGTGTGCTTATTTTAATAGCAATATTTAAATGTATACATATTTATAGACCATTTGAAGGTCGACTCCATATTTAACGATACATTTAGAATCACTTTTAACGTTCATATCTACGACTATTGTTGGCAGGCGTGAAAATGTGTTTGTTATTAGATCACGGTTACTATTATAAACTCGTCATGTTATTAATGTGTATGTGAATGCACGAATATATATATATATATATATATATATATATAATATAATATATAATATATATATATAATATAATATATAATATATATATATATAATATGATATATATATATGTATATATTAGATCATGGCAGCAATTGCAAACTATATTGAGAAACTTGCTGATAGCACACCCATACCCACACCTATATACATACACTTACACATAGTCCATGGACTTGCAGAAGCACCACATATAACAACCCTACCCTCCTCATCACATATAACCCTACCCCACCCAACCCCATTACCCCCTACTCCCCCTCATACAGTGCAGAAGCCTCCCAGCTAACACCCCTACCCCCTCATCACCCTACCCTCACCCCCATCATACAGTGTAGAAACCTCACATCTAACACCCCTACCCCACCCCTTACCCCCACCCCCTATTTATACAGTGCAGAAGCATCACAAATAACACGCCTACCCCACTCCTACCCCACTCCTACCCCACCCCTTACCCCCACCCCTCTTCTTACAGTGCAGAAGCCTCACAGATAACAGCACTGGACACAGACGCCGGTTCTCTGATTGTGTACGCCTCGCTTGACCGGAAGATCAGATTTATCTCGCCTTTTACCGGAGTGGTTAGTTAGTGTGTGGCTGGTTGTGTGTGAGTGTGTGTGTGTGGGTGTGGCTGTATGTGTGTGTATGTGCTAGCATTCTTACTGGAGTGTAACTCTCGTTATAACATACATACAGCACTATTATAGTAATTATGTACATTATATAACACCCGAATTACTTATAATAGTATCGTTGAATACAATAGTAGTATTGATATTAATATTAAATGTACTGTTTTGTTATTTAATACAATTATAGAGTAAAAAATGTAAAGTTGAAATATATAGACTAACGATAGCATAACTATGTTATAACGTATACGCATGCGTATACCTATAGGGTCAAGGTCATAGGTAATACGTAGGTCCTATGTATTAGGGTGTATGAAGGTCATATGTATGGGGGTATGCACCATATATGGTGTGGTAATCACATAGCTGTCGTACGCCGTACATGTAGTATACTACTACACTATATATAGTATATCCTATAGGATGTCAGTTATATATATATACATATATATATATATATGGTGTAAGTTATTGAAATAAATATTATGAATACGACTAATATTATTACAAATTGTCTATAATAAGTAAATAAATTATAGAAAATCGCGGGTGTTGTCATATATAACAAATAAACATATATAGGTATATATATATATATATATAACAAATAAACATATATAGGTATATATATTGTAAGACATTTTAAATTATTAAAAGTTCACCCATATTATATATATGATGATATATATCATGACCACGTTGCTAGCAATACCTCCTCTACGCACGCCACTGCAGATATCGCCTATCTCTATACACGGTCACGCGGGCTCGATACGCTGCATCACATTATCGGAGAAGAAGGGCATCGTCATCAGCGGAAGTTACGACACCAGCATCCGGTACAAACATTGCGTAATCTTATGTTAACGTAGTGTGCGCGCCTCTATACGGTACTGAGCAGTGTGTTGTGTTAAATGATATATAAGTTTTATATATATATATATATATATATAAATAAGATTTATTATTTCATTTTGTAAAGCATGGAGAAATTAACAAATATATTTATATTTGCGAGAACTCCACAATCATCACATTCTATAGATAAGTTAGATTCTCACGAGTTAACAATATGTAAATATAAATAATTAAAATGCAATTTATATTATAATAATGATAGCGGTATTTATAACATTTCACTCTTCCAATATATACGATATTACACAATGCGCAATATTTAACATGAGCATACTATAATTATAACAATTATAATTATATATATATATATATATATATATATATATATATATATATATATATATACATATATAGTTATACGATTATATTATAGATCGATAGATAATGAATTCTGAGGCGAGGTGTGGACTAAACAGATTAGAGGTGTGGACTACACTTTGTAGATGTAGGACTACAGAATAATAAATATTATATTACATATGCAATGCATATTATGCATACGACGCGATGATTTTCGTATATACTACTAATTACATAACTATATGATATCATATAAGCCACGCCTCTTATAAGCCACGCCTCCTTATAAGTCACGCGTCCAATGCATACGGCCCGCGCTAAATCTCATCCTATATGACATTGTTAATCCGATTACTGCAGCTATTTATAGAGAATGTAGGGGATGTGGGCTCTACCGTGGGAGGAGGTGGAAGTGTGATCTCTTCCTCCTCTCTTTACGAGTTCCTCTCTTTTCAAACCTCCTCCTCCTCTCTTTACGCAATCGCTAACCTCCTCCTCCTTCTCACACGCATGCGCTAACCTCCTCCTCCTTCTCACACGCATGCGCTAACCTCCTTCTCCTTCTCACACGCATGCGCTAACCTCCTCCTCCTTCTCACACACATGCGCTAACCTCCTCCTCCTTCTCACACGCATGCGCTAACCTCCTCCTCCTTCTCACACGCATGCGCTAACCTCCTCCTCCTTCTCACACGCATGCGCTAACCTCCTCCTTCTTCTCACACGCATGCGCTAACCTCCTCCTCCTTCTCACACGCATGCGCTAACCTCCTCCTCCTTCTCACACGCATGCGCTAACCTCCTCCTCCTTCTCACACGCATGCGCTAACCTCCTCCTCCTTCTCACACGCATGCGCTAACCTCTTCCTCCTTCTCACACGCATGCGCTAACCTCCTCCTTCTCACACGCATGCGCTAACCTCCTCCTTCTTCTCACACGCATACGCTAACCTCCTCCTTCTTCTCACACGCATGCGCTAACCTCCTTCTTCTCACACGCATGCGCTAACCTCCTCCACCTTCTCACATGCATGCGCTAACCTCCTCCTCCTTCTCACACGCATGCGCTAACCTCCTCCTCCTTCTCACACGCATGCGCTAACCTCCTCCTCCTTCTCACACGCATGCGCTAACCTCCTCCTCCTTCTCACACGCATGCGCTAACCTCCTCCACCTTCTCACACGCATGCGCTAACCTCCTCCTCCTTCTCACACGCATGCGCTAACCTCCTCCTTCTTCTCACACGCATGCGCTAACCTCCTCCTTCTTCTTCTCACACGCATGCGCTAACCTCCTTCTTCTTCTCACACGCATGCGCTAACCTCCTCCTTCTTCTTCTCACACGCATGCGCTAACCTCCTCCTCCTTCTCACACGCATGCGCTAACCTCCTTCTCACACGCATGCGCTAACCTCCTCCTCCTTCTCACACGCATGCGCTAACCTCCTCCTCCTTCTCACACGCAATCGCTAACCTCCTCCTCCTTCTCACACTCATGCGCTAACCTCCTCCACCTTCTCACACGCATGCGCTAACCTCCTCCTCCTTCTCACACGCATGCGCTAACCTCCTCCTTCTTCTCACACGCATGCGCTAACCTCCTCCTTCTTCTTCTCACACGCATGCGCTAACCTCCTCCTTCTTCTCACACGCATGCGCTAACCTCCTCCTTCTTCTTCTCACACGCATGCGCTAACCTCCTCCTCCTTCTCACACGCATGCGCTAACCTCCTCCTCCTTCTCACACGCATGCGCTAACCTCCTCCTCCTTCTCACACGCAATCGCTAACCTCCTCCTTCTTCTCACACGCATGCGCTAACCTCCTCCTTCTTCTCACACGCATGCGCTAACCTCCTCCTTCTCACACGCATGCGCTAACCTCCTCCTCCTTCTCACACACATGCGCTAACCTCCTCCTTCTTCTCACACGCATGCGCTAACCTCCTCCTTCTTCTTCTCACACGCATGCGCTAACCTCCTCCTCCTTCTCACACGCATGCGCTAACCTCCTCCTCCTTCTCACACGCATGCGCTAACCTCCTCCTCCTTCTCACACGCATGCGCTAACCTCCTCCACCTTCTCACACGCACGCGCTAACCTCCTCCTCCTTCTCACACGCATGCGCTAACCTCCTCCTCCTTCTCACACGCATGCGCTAACCTCCTCCTCCTTCTCACACGCATGCGCTAACCTCCTCCTTCTTCTCACACGCATGCGCTAACCTCCTCCTTCTTCTCACACGCATGCGCTAACCTCCTTCTCACACGCATGCGTTAACCTCCTCCTCCTCCTTCTCACATGCATGCGCTAACCTCCTCCTTCTCACACGCATGCGCTAACCTCCTTCTCCTTCTCACACGCATGCGCTAACCTCCTCCTCCTTCTCACACGCATGCGCATACTCACGCAGATGTTGGTCGCTTACTACGGGTAAGTGTGTGCGCATCTACAGGGGACATACAGACACGGTCACGTGCGTCGTGATTGACGGCGACCTGCTGGTTTCCGGTGCCAGGGACACTCTCTGCAAAGGTAGGCTTCCCGCGGGTCATAGAAATAGTAGCAAATGTGTCTATCCCGCGGGTACACTATAAGTATATTATAGTTAACGTATTATATCGCGTACTATATATAGTACTATAGTATGTATAGTACATACTATGTATCCTATAGGATCATTGCTGGCAATATAATGTCCACGTGTTACTTAATATCAAAGAGTATCGTTTACCTTGTCGCGTCATCAGTTTCCATCACTGTTGCGTAATTATTATTTCTTATCCTGAAAAGGTATTACTTAATAGGTCGTTTACTTCGCTTGCATTATTACGTAACTATATATAAGCTATATATAAGCTATATATAGTCCATACTATAGTCCCTATAGGTTATACATAGTATATGTATAGTCAGTGACTAATAGTCAGCCTCCTATAGTGGTTACGATATAGACACTCTAGTAGTACTAAAGTAGAGTAGTACTACTATAGTAGTACTATAGTAGAGTGCACTCTACTATAGTATACACTAAGTATATGCTATAGAGTATCTATAGAGTGACGTATGCATTGCGTAATAACAGTCACTATAGTACTGCGAGTGACATTAATGACGTCACGCGAGACCGTTATCTACAGTTGACCACCTGTTTCCATGCACGACCGACCGCCACTCTCACTTTATTACGTATCGGCCTGTCACTCAGCCACTGCGTCACGTGACAGTACGACCACGCCCACTATTTAGTTTGGAACATCGAGACGGGCGATCAGAAGGCGACCTTCAAACACAGACACGCCGTCTCCATGGTAGCCCTGTCGAGTAAACTATGCATAACCGGATGCGATAACGGAACGGTGAAGGTGTGGAGCATGGAGTCTCTCGACCTTATCAAGGTCAGTGTTCGGGTGCAGTTAGCTCTCGATATCTCAGTATTCAAGGGACCGAAGAAATGTGTCAGAAATATTGAGTTTCTAAGATATCGAGAGTTGACTGTATATATATATATATATATATATATATATATATATATATATATATATATATATATATATGTGTTTGTATGTAAATTAATACAAATACCATACAAATATACTATATATATATATAGCATATATGCTATATATATATATATATATATATATATATATATATATGCTATATATATGCGATAAGGGCAATAGTAAATAATATTTCATTATTATACTTATAGTTGAGTTATTGAGTTATCTAGTCGTTGACCGGATACTGGTCTGGTAATAGCGACATATCATTAGTATTATTATCACAGTATACTCTTGCTATAGCAACAATAGATGTATACATCGTACTTTTATTTCATAATAATGTTAATGTTAATATAACACAATAACATGGAGTTAATATATTATTAATATATTGTTAATATATTGTTAATATATTGTTAATATATTGTTAATATATTGTTAATATATTGTTAATATATTGTTAATATATTGTTAATATATTGTTAATATATTGTTAATATATTGTTAATATATTGTTAATATATATGTATACAATGGAGATTATACTATAGTACTATAGTAGTATATATACATGATTACTTACTATAGCGATTGTAGACTCGCTCTCCTTACCTATTACGCGAAGGAACGCGAACGGATACTTGTTCACATTATCCCAATTATATAACAAGCTACTATATACTTGATTTACTTTTAATATAGAACATTAATTATAATCTAAACTTATATATAAATATATATATATATATATATATATATATATATATATATATATATATATATATTGTTATTGTTATTTTTTTATTGTTATTTTTATTTGGTGGAGTCCTTTCATCCCATCCAGGAACTTAAATGAAGTTTTCACTTATAACCATATATGGCGCTAATGTCCCTTCGAAGCCGCTCTCATGTCAATGTCATGAGAGCTTAACATGAGCCTCGTGAAAACCTCTGTTTAAACCCATTTTATAAAATTAATTAATGGTCCGGACGAGGCTCGAACCTGTGTCCTACTGCTTGTGTATATATGGTAATTATATATATATATATATATATATATATATATATATATATATATATACATATATATTTATATATATATAATATAAACATGTAACCAATATATATATATATATATATATATATATATATATATAATGTTTTAAACACTACCTAATAATGAAGGTCATATAGTAATTAATCTAAACTAGAAACCGTACTCACTCGCGTAACAAGCATCGCTATAAATAAAGGTAACTTACTTTATATCGATGGTAACAACACGACCTCGGGTCTCATGACCTCGTGACCTCACACCACGTGACCCCCGCCCCTACAGCGTCTGAACGCGCACCACTCGGTGATCACGGCCATCAAACACGATAGATGGCACATAGCCACAGCCGCCAAGGACGGAAACGCCCTTATATGGTCATCTCAGGGTGACCACAACAAATGTCTGGCCGCGTTACGTCATCCGAAGTTAGTGGCGCCACCCGGCGGTGTGTGCGGTGTGTGGTGTGTGGTGTGCAGTGTGAGGTGTGCGGTGTGAGGTTTACGGTTTGAGGTGTGTGCGGTGTGAGGTGTGTGCGGTGTGCTATTGTGTAGTGGATAGGAGTGCTGCAATAGGGGGGACAGGGAGGGGAATATGTCCCCCCCCCACTTTAAAATCTAGGGGGACCTCCTATGTATTGGTCCCCTCTACTTTTACCACAACATTTATTTTGATTGGTTGGTCCCCCCTACACACAAAATCGTTCCAGCTCCCCTAGTAGTGGACCACCCGTGTAGATAGTATCTACTAGATACCATCATTCACCTATATATCCACATAATATACTGTATATTATATACATAGTATACATATGTAATTCGATTAGTGGAACTATTCGAGATATTCATAAAAAAATATTTAAAAAAAACATTTAAAAAAATCCAATTTTAGCCATTACGAATTACAGTATAGATGTCACTGTTTTTCATTTTATTTGAAATATTTTGCAATTTATTTTATTTTAATTTAAAATCTTATTATTGCTACAATGAGACAATGGTACACTTGCGAGGTAACTGAATATTATAAAGTATTACACATGAACAATAACATAGTATCTCTCGTGTATACTCATGTAACTAGAGAGACCATTTATCTCTAGCTATATGTGTATACAAGTTTTATGAATTGTTATACCGAATCTTAATAATTAAGTTAATACATAAAATGTATGTTACTTTTGATGATAAATGTAGAGTGGGGTTGTCATCACTCCACAGAGCTAGAGAGAAATGTTTCTCTCTAGCTCTATGCATCACTCTAATATCTATGCGTTAATGTAATAATGTTTCCAATGAAATCAAATATAGCCATGGCAGTTATATTATTAATAATTATTACATTATTTAATCATGTATTACACTGTAATTTACAGTAATACACATTACATTATTTAATTAATTATGCTATTTAATTCATATATATTTCAAATGCATTTCAAATATGAAATATAGGATTCGGCTTCCATACCGATTATTTAATTGTTAATATTTAATTTATTTTATTAAAATGGACTAACATGTAATATATATATATATATATATATATATATATATATATATATATATATATATATATGATATATAGTAAGTAGGTAAATTAACCTAATATTATATTATGAACATAGATTAGAAAGTGGTTAACTTAAAACCTCATAAATCGCCGCATGCTAATGTAACCCTCTTGTAAAGAAAACGTTTATTTATATGGTAATTATATCATCAATGTGTTATATTATCTGCTATATCTTCTGTGAGATGCGAAATCAAGTATAGTGCATCACATGTGCATTATACATGTGCATAACATGCTTAATGCTCTTGCAAGAACAAATAACGAATATTTGTAATTAAATTCACAAATATCTTTATACGTGTTTATGTCATCAATGTATTTTATATATTCAATATACTTTCTTTATATCGATGGTTAATATTCATAAAAACACTAAATATGGGCGGTGGTGGTAAGTAAAGGGCGGCTTACAAAGTAGGTTGTATGTCGTACATATCCATATAATTGAACTTTCTTTATATCGGTGGTTATACACTGTACGACGTATAATAATCCAATTCAGATTTGTAAATTATTCATAAATATTAATCGCGGGCATTTACAATAACTAAATAACATATTTAATTGAATACAAAAAAGGGTGACATCATTACAGTTTAATAGTGAACAGATATCAATTTTAACATAGAAGGGATATGAGATATTTTGAATTATAGTAAAGCTTATTTTAAAGCTCCATTTTGAATGTCTAATAATCCCAGAATTAATTTATTTTGACATAAAAGTTGGTACATGTAATAATTGTATGCTTATTTATATAGTTTTTATATTAATAGTGCAAAAATGTACATTTTAAACACATAGTATACATGTTATAAACATCAATACCTATCTCACCCCTCCCCCATCTTAGTTCATGTACCTGTATTTAACCTACTATTACCCCCCACCCCCAGTGGGGGTCCCCTACCCCTCACACACAGGGAGATCTCCTGCCTGGAGTTCATGTACCTGTAGTTGACCTACTATTCACCCTACCCTACCCTCCACCCCTCACACACAGGGAGATCTCCTGCCTGGAGTTCATGTACCTGTAGTTGACTTACTATTCCCCCTACACTACCCTCACCCCCCCTTAGGGAGATCTCATGCCTGGAGTTCATGTACCTGCGAGTGTTGACCTACTATTCACCCTACCCCCACCCCCCTACACAGGGAGATCTCATGCCTGGAGTTCATGTACCTGCGAGTGTTGACCTACTATTACCCCCTACCCCCACCCCCCCCTTAGGGAGATCTCATGCCTGGAGTTCATGTACCTGCGAGTGTTGACCTACTATTTACACTACACCCCCACCCCCCCCTTAGGGAGATCTCATGCCTGGAGTTCATGTACCTGCGAGTGTTGACCTACTATTCACCCTACCCCCCACCCCCCACACAGGGAGATATCATGCCTGGAGTTCATGTATCTGTATTATACCTACTATTCCCCCCACCCCTCATACAGGGAGATCTCATGCCTGGAGTTCATGTACCTACGAGTGTTGACCTACTATTACCCCCTACCCCCACCCCCCCCCCCTTAGGGAGATCTCATGCCTGGAGTTCATGTACCTGTAGTTGACCTACTATTCCCCTTACCCTACCCTCACCCCCCACAGGGAGATATCATGCCTGGAGTTCATGTACCTACGAGTGTTGACCGGATGTGCGGACGGTAAGATTCGAGTGTGGAACGTGTTGAGTGGACAATGTCTACGTATTATGAGGGGTAACAGTAAGTCTGACGCCATCTATAGGATGACCGCGATGGCTAATAGGTTAGCGGAGCCGGCGTAATGATGGGTGGGGCTTAGAGGGGGCGTGTTTAGCTAGAGGGGGCGTGTTTAGCTGAGGTAAAGGTGTAATTACGGGGAAGAGGATACGCTAATATCTCATTCGCGTTTACTCGATATACTACTAGTTTATACGGTGTTTTTCATCAATTCTATCATTAGTGATGACTCATTAATAATGAATCATTAGTAATGACTCATTACAATGATTCATTACTATAGTTACCATAATAATTCCAAATACCTAAACTAATATAGTACTAATGTAGTACTAATATAGTATATTACATAATACTGTTAGAACTTTAGCTTATTACCAGGCCATACTTATCTGTATATTTGCTGATTGTTCATTATAATGTGTGACATAATAAGGAATTATGCAATGCAGTATAAGAAAATTTAAATACCAATGTGGTGTTGTTGCCAAATTGATATTTAAACTATTAATTAATTTCAAATTTACAAATCCATCGATTTATCAAAATTATCTAATGTTATACATAATCTTATTTCCCAAATATAATCCTCATTTTAAAAAATGTATGAAATAAAATTTTATTAATTTATGATGAACCTATAAAAAACCCCAAAAACTCATTGATTACATTATATATTATAGGGGGTGTTCTAAACTTGTGGAACCATCTCAACACTTTAGTAAACGCTAGAGATATAAATGAACCTTAATTATAGTCTCGCTATATTTTAAAAAGTACCGATATCGGATTCGAGTAGTTATGAAAACATTTAATAAAGTTCAAAAAATCTCAGATAGGGACAAATACGAAAAAGTATCCGATCGTATCATTACAATATTGTACAAATTACACCCCTTGTTATTACCCCCTACCTGCACCCTTACAGAATAACGGTGAACACCTCTACGAATGTGCTGGTTCTGAACTTCGAACCCATCGACTACGACTACACCCTGTTGAACGACAAATCACCCTCGCTGATACAGTACCGCAAGTACGTGGACACCCCGATTAGACCACGCCCCTACGCCTACGTCAGAGCTCAACGGATGGCTATAGTTAGTCAGTTCCACGCGATTGTATATATTTACCTCGTTACCTCGTGCCGTCGAGTTGAAACTGACCCCTGGCGACATCCATGGTAGATATTCTCCACCCCGCTCTGTCTCTAGCATCTAGTCGGATATTCATAATATCTTTAGTGAGATATTTTTTATATTGTCTAGCCGAGTGCATTGTGTTCTGCCACTTCCTCGCCGACCTTCTATTCTTCCCTGTATATTTAGTACATACATTTACAAATTTCGGACTGCAAACTATGCTTATAAAGTTACTGACCAACCGTATTGAGGTTAAGTTAATGTTTTAGATTAGATATATTCGTTTTCAGTAGTTTCTTGAAGTTTGGAGTTGACTGGCGATATAGGCAGAATATTCCGGAAGTATGGAACGGATATTACCATTAGTAAACGTTACTAAAATGAAGTTCACACAAAAATGTTCATCTGCAACAATTGAACAATTTCAATGATAACATTGTTCGCTAGTTTCCGAAGTGGTGTAAAAACACCTTACGAATATAATATCAGATCACTTTATTTTATACTGCAATAATGTGGAATGTTATAATTTAGTATTAAATGTAGAAATTATATCATTAATATACATATATATATATATATATATATATATATAATATATATTTATGTATAACCCAGATTTAAGTGTTATTATGACACCATTTAGAAAAAATAAGAACCACAATATGTATACATCATGACTATATATAGTCATGTACATAATAAACTACAACAACAACCACCACAACAACAACAACAACAACAACAATAACGACAACAAACTTCTAATACTTAACCAGGCTGGTGCTACGGACACACGCATAGTGCAACACCGGCAAGACCCCACCGGTCATCAGACCCTGCACAGCGCCAGACCACTGACCGGCCGCTCTAGAGTGGTCACCACCAGGGGTCAGCACTCCCCGTCGCGCTTCAGACACATGGTGGACACCGAGCACACTAGTGAACACACGGACGCCCACAGCGCTAGGTGGGTGTGTGTGTATGTGTGGGTGTGAGTGTGTGTGAGTGTGTGGGTGTGGGTGTGTGTGTGTATGTGTGTGCTGGTGTGTGTGGGTGTGTGGGTGTGTGTGCGTGTGTGTGCGTATGTGTGGGTGTGTGTTGGTGTATGTGTGTTTGCGTGTGTGTGTATGTGTGGGTGTGTTATTAGCTAGGTAGGGGTATTATTGCTGCGGTTGCGTTCATGTGTTGTATTAGTGATGCAGTGGATATGTTATATTTATTTGGTGGAGTCCTTTCGTCCCATCCAGGAACTTAGACGGAGTTTTCACTTATAACCATATGGCTCTAATGTTCCTTCGAAGCCGCTCTCATGTTAAGGCATCCATGGTTTTAACGAGAGCCGATCATTTATTTATACATAATTATATCGGATCACTTCTAAATATTATTCACGACCTATTTTAATGGTCAGGACGAAGCTTGAACTCGCGTCCTACTACTTATGTATCTAATGCATTAGCCTAATGAGCCACGCAGGCAGTAAGTGTGGGTGTGTGTGTGTGGTATTGGTGATGTGGTTGCGACGGTATGTGTATGTGTAGGGGAGGTCTAGTTAGTGTGTTAAGGCGTGTCCACAACACGATCCACGAGTTCTACAACCTATTACTATGCTTGTTGCTCGCTACACATTGTATAGGGTATTCGTACAGCTAACTCGCAACTTATTGCCTAGCTTGTTGGTGACTTGTGCTCGTGGTGTGGTCAGTGTGTTCACTGGATATCTCTTCAACATTGAGATATGGACAACACGGACGCTATTTACTATTTGCTGTTATGTAATTCATTAATATAAGACATGTACGAAATTAAATTTGATTTAGAATATTTTTTTTAATTATATGAATTTTTGTGAAATTTGTATTCTAATACGTTATAACCAAATATGAAAATATATATAATTATATTTACATATATATATATATATATATATATATATATATATATATATATATATATATATATATATGTATATATATATATATATATATGTATAAGAAACCTTAACTAAGTTATGCTAATACCGCATCACCCGTAGACCGATATCTAGACCAAAGTCCAACGTTCACTTCCGTTTCGACAAATCGAAGGATACCGACATACCCCCTTACGTGGTGACTAAGAGGAGGGTTTCCTGGGCTTACGAACGAACTCCGGAGAAACTTAAGAATGGAGACAATAGCCCCGGGTTCAAGGTCATCATTGTTATACGATGTATAGTTATTAGACTAGAGAGGTGGTAGGATACTATTGTAGAGTCGTAGTTTAAGATGATATTACTTTAAGTGTATGCCAATTATTTAATATAAAATCTTACTGTTCGTCATACTATAATGCTTTATATTATGAATTTATTAAATTAGAATACACTATTTTTCTTATGATATAATATCTAGATAATTTGTAATGATGAATATAATGGTAGTGATTGCCTTATGTAATTATTTTGTATACATTTATGATATATAATGAAAAATAGTATTCTAACCTAGCATATGTATAATGTTAATTAATTAAATTATTAGAATAATGTACAATGTACATTTTACGCTGTAAGTTGAGCAGATTCAGATTGGAACATTGCTTTAAATATTGAGAATTAGCATTTTATTAGAACTAGATAACATAATTAATTGAATAAAACAACAACAAATAAAATAAAATTAATTATTGTAGCTGCCCAGTGCACCCTCTTTAAATTATAATATTGAAGATATAGTTTTAATATGGAGGATATGAGATTTTTTGAAAATTCATTACATTTATTAATATCTTTTTGTGTGTTGAGTTATGTCTTTAACTATAGTTTGAATTATATATTTTCATAGTTATCTGATATTTTTTTTAGATTATCAAGTGTTTCCCGCAAATTTCTGAACACAAAATTATTTTAATTTTAATTTGAAAACTTTATCTAAAATAAAATATCAAATTATGTATATACATGTTATATGCGCTACGCTTGTTTTATATATCTAATATAGATGTTTAAGTACTGACTGTATTTCTAGAAGTGACTTGTTGAATTTAGGATATGACTTTTATCAAATCATTCATGCATATCAACAATGGAAACAGGAATGCATATGACACGCTACAGTGCACACACTTGTATAATACTAATAATATACCTTACAACATCCACCCACTACCTAAGAAAAATAGTGACCACACTATTTGTTTATAAAAAACATTATATGTATATTTTTTTTTTTTTTTTTTTTAACAAAATTACTACCCATAATATATATGCCATTACCTAAAAGTATAACCTACACAACCCTAAACTATAACTAAAACTAAACCTTAATCCTTGGTTACTCTTAAATTGATCCTATTTTCCACCCTAAATGTCTGGCCAAATTTAATTTTATAGGCAGAAGTACCTTTAACTCTACCTTCAACTTCCCATTTTTCCTCACCCCAAATATTTTCTAATTTCCGTCTACCTAATTTACGTTTTTTTTATTCTAACTATAGTCCCAGCCTCTAATTCGACTTCTTTCTTTTTGTCATTTATTTTTTTTCTAGTTAATTCTATTCTATGTTTTACTTTACTGCCGATTTCTCCCATTTTCTGCTTCGTCTCCCATAACCAATCACTGTCCGTGCCTCTCCCATACCTCTCTAATCTTAAATCAACTGGTAATTTTTCTTCACGTCCAAACATTAAAAAAAATGGAGAAAACCCTGTTGTCGCATGAGGCATAATATTATACGCATGAATCATTTTGGGTAAATGAATCGGCCATTTGGACTTTTCTTCCGTACACAAAACTCTTAATAAATTAATAATAGATCTATTCATGCGTTCGCATTGTCCATTACCTTCTGGATGATAAGGACTAGTCCTACTTTGGTTAATATTAAATAACTTACATATTTCCCTAACTACTTCCGCTTGAAAATTACGTCCTTGGTCGGTATGTATTCTCTCCGGAGTCCCATAACAATAGATCCACTCATTCATTAATATCTTAGCTACCGTAATTGCTAACTGATTTCTAGTAGGAATAGCTCTAGTAAACTTAGTATATGAATCGGTCATTACTAATATACTCTCTCTTCCATCTGAGGATTTATCAATATTAACGAAGTCTAGAAACACTAACTCCAATGGTCTAGTTGCACCTAAATATCCCATATCTATTTTAGGATGTCTACCCCCTCCCTTAGATACTTGACATATTTCGCACTTATCTATATACTCCTTAATATCTCTATATCTACCTACCCAGGTATACTTTAGACTGATTCTCGCTACCGTTATATCTATACCCTGGTGACCATTGGCATCGTGTACCCCTTGTAAGATCTCCCTAATTAACTCACGTGGAACTACCAATACCTTATCACCATTTTTCCTATTCTTATATAGAAGAAATATACTCCTTCTTCTATTATGTAGTTATCATTATTTATTGACCCACTTTCTAAATGTTTTATTATCTCTTTTAACCTATGCTCCTCCATTTGCATCTCCCTTATCTTCCCTTCCTCTATGCCTGCTATTATACTAATATCATTGATCTCTAGATCATCCTCATATAATCTTTTGAAATCATCCCCTTCTACCTCATTATTCTCCTCACATCTCCTAGATAACGCATCTGCTACTATATTTGTACTACCTGTTCTATATTTAAAACGTATTGGAAATGGCGCTAGTCTTGATACCCACCTCTGATCTAAAGCTGTTAACTGTTTCTTATTTTCTATACACGCTACAGCGCTATTATCTGTAAATATTGTACACTGTTTAGCCCCCATTAAGTAATGTTTAAATTTATCAGTTACCGCCCATACTACGGCAAGAAACTCTAGTTTCTTAGCCGAGTAATTAGCTTGATTTTCTTCTCCTGCCTTTAATGATCTACTAGCATATGCAATTACCTTCCTCTCCCCATCTATCACCTGGCTAAGAACAGCACCTAAACCAATATGTGATGCATCTGTCTCTAATATGAATGCTTCCTCGAATCTAGGTAATGCTAATATTGGTGCACTACTTAACTTATCTTTTATCTTCTGCATCGCTCTTTCACAGTCATCATCCCACTTAATATTTACCTGTCTACTCATTCTCTTACTTATACTACCTACCCCTGCCTCAGATTTCGTTAATTTTAATAATGGATGTACAATCTTAGTATATCCTTCTATAAACCTACGATAATATGATCCTACACCCAAGAATGACCTTAACTCCTTCAAGTTCTTTGGCCTTTTCCACTCTATTATCGTCTTAATCTTATCCGGTATCGTTCCTATCCCTTTATCTGATATCTTAAAGCCTAGAAAATGTATTTCATTTATAAATAATCTACATTTCCCTGTATTTAACTGAAATCCAGCTTCTTCCAACCTCATCATTACAACTTCAATGTGTCCTAAATGTTCCTTCCATGTCTTAGAATAAACTAATATATCATCTAAATAACATACTACAAATTTATACATCTCTGATCTAAATAAGTTTGATATTACTCTCTGAAATGTAGCTGGAGCATTGGTTAACCCAAATGGCATTCTAGTAAACTCGTAGAGTCCCCACGGGGAACTGAATGCTGTTTTAAATTGATCCTCTTTTACTATTTTTATCTGGTGATATGCTGACTTTAAATCGAAAGACGAAAATACTTTAGCTCCCCCTAGTGCCTCTAATGAATCATCTATCCTAGGAATTGGATATGCATCCTTAATAGTCTTATTATTCAGCTGCCTATAGTCTACACATAATCTAATTTCTCCTGTACCCTTTTTTACTACCACTAGTGGACTTGCATATTCACTATTGGACTTAACTATTACCCCTCCCATCTCCCACTTAACAATCTGATTCTTCACTGCCTCTACCTGGGAAGGTATTATTCGTCTATAAGGTTGAGCGACCGGTATTTTGTCTATTGTTCTAATACTGTGTAATCCTACTTTAGCAGAAGCTAATCTATCATTATTTAAAAAAAATATTTTTCTATATTTATAAGTTAATTTTTCTATGCTCTCCTTAAAAATTCTATTTTTACACCCTATATAAACTTTTACTATCTCCTCATTATTAATACTAACACTACTTATTCCATTTGATACCCTACTTCTTATATGAATTCCCCTACTCACTCCAGTAATCGATATAACCCCATAAGTCTGTAAAATATTCATACCTATTATAAACAATCCCTTAATATTAGTTACTATGAAACCTACCTTCTCACTCTTCTTACCCCATAATATAATATCCGTTATTACTTGTCCCCTATATTCTAATTTAGTGCCATTTGCTGTTTTTAAATCAACTTTTGGGTTTACAGGTATTACTTTCAAGTCTAATGACCTTACCATCCCCTCTGATATCACTGAAACCTGACTACCTGTATCTATTAAACATTCAACTACCATCCGATTTATTACTACCTTTTCCCTAGGACATCTTCCTATTAACCTATTATTATTACCTATTTCCCTTGTACCCCCCTTTATTTTCCAGGCATTCGCCCCTTTCCTAGTTGCCTGATCTACTGGAAAGGTTGGCGGTTTAAATTCCTATTCCTACACCATTTACTAGTATGCCCTTCCCCTCCACATGTAAAACATCTAACTCTGTCTGTCCAGTTACCTCTTAATCTACCTTCCAACTCAGTATTCCTCCTCTCTAATATTTGTATACGTTCCTCCAACCTACTACCATCATTCCCTCTATTAGTTACTTCACCTATTACTTTATTAGTTTCTATCTTATAGCATATACCACCCTCCTTCACATTACTCATAGATTCAAACTCCCTCGCCATTGAGCGTATTTCAGAAAAACTTTTTTTTTTCCTGATATTAATAAATATCGCCGTAATTCGCAGTCAAATACATTTGTTTTGAATGAATCTGTCATTAGCCCCTCCCACCCATCTACATCCTCTTTCAAACTTAACCCTAATTTTAATATAGCATCTATAAACATAGTAATATTCTCCCCTTCTCGTTGTTTCCTATCAACTAGATCATGTAACCTCTCACCCCGTGACCTCCTACTACTACATCTCTCCCTTAAACTATTAAATATATGCTCTTTATTTAAAAGTTTATTGCCTAACATTGATAATTCTAATTTTGCACCACCTCTTATATGATATAAAATATACCCTGCCGCATCCTCACCCTTATGCCCCAATAAATCTACACATTCCTCAGCTCTTGCAATCCACTCACCAGCATCTGTACCCTCATTAAAATAATCTAGTTTAACATATGCTAAATCTTTCTTAGCAGGTCTACCTACTGGCTTACTATCTTCTCCCATATCTTCTATATCCCTCTTATAACTATGTTTAATTACGTAAATAAACTAAAAATATTATTTTAAAAATAATATTTTATTATCTAAAATAATATTTTATTATACAAGTGTATGCAAAGTAACACTATCAATACACAAACCTGTTATCCTATGTTGTATTTCAATTTCTTCCTCTAGCCACTGGTCCTAGTCAGCACTGGATACCGCTGTCACCAATGTTATATGCGCTACGCTTGTTTTATATATCTAATATAGATGTTTAAGTACTGACTGTATTTCTAGAAGTGACTTGTTGAATTTAGGATATGACTTTTATCAAATCATTCATGCATATCAACAATGGAAACAGGAATGCATATGACACGCTACAGTGCACACACTTGTATAATACTAATAATATACCTTACAACATACATAATAATAATAAATGTATAAGTGTAATATTACAAGAAATGTATGAGATAAAAATTATTTTATTATATAAAAAATGGTAATTTATTCACTAATTTATATACAATGATATTAGAAATATTATATTTAAAAAAAAAAATACAAAATATTTTAAACAAATTGTTAATCGTTAGGTTTAACAATAGGGTTATTTAAATTATTTCAATCGTTAAATATTTTTTTAAACAAATATTTCATATCTCATCTTCAAAGAAATCTGAAAAAAAATTTATTTTATTAATAAAAAGTATATAATATATCATAATAATAGTGTATAATCATTGAATCGAATTAATAGTTAGCTCTATTTTAAAAGTATCGTTTGTAAAACTTCTACTTAATACTCGCAAACAAAATCACAATCAAAATAAATGAATCATGAGTGGAATAAAGAGTTTCAATACAGACCTAACTAGATGTTACCTAACTAGAGGTCACCTAACTAGAAGTTACCTAACTACCAATATTACATAACCCCATAGATGACATAACCACATAGATTACATAACCACATAGATTACATAACCCCATAGATGACATAACCTCATATGTTACATAACCTCATAGGTTACATAACCCCATAGATTACATAATAACTGCCATACACACAGAACACGAGTATATCCACGATGAACGACTTGAAGACGTTGCTCCGCTCTCAGATCAGAATGAAGGGAACAGAGATTCATCCGCCCGACTTCGTGTATCTCAGCGTCAATAAAATACAGGTGAGTGTCAGTAACGCTGGGTTTAGTGTTGTTACTATAGGGTTTAGTGTTGTTACTATAGGGTTTAGTGTCAGCAATATAAGGTTTAGTGTCAGTAATATAAGGTTTAGTGTCAGTAATATAAGGTTTAGTGTCAGTAATATAAGGTTTAGTGGTAGTAAGATAGGGATTGGTGTTAATAAAATCTAGATTAGTGTCAATAAAGTATGGTTTGTTTTAAGAAAGGAAGGATATTTATGCATAGTACATAGTGTCACTTATTGTACAGTATTGTACAGTAGTAAGTTTGCTAGTTAAGTGAATAATGCTAGTCAATAGTTCACTATAGTGTTATACTATAGTATTATAATAACATACAATACAATTTGTTTACTACACATATTGTATGCTATTACCTCACACATTGTGTGCTATTACCTCACACATTGTGTGCTATTACCTCACATATTGTGTAGTAATAGTTCACCAATAACATACACTACACCACTTCCTGTCCGTAGGAATCGCTGAAACCGACTCCATCAGATGTTTGGCTGAGGAGAGACAACAAAGTGAAGTACGACATGGAACATCCAACCTCTTCTCAATGTAGGCTACACCTAACTACATAGTAGGCTATTGCGATACATGTATTATCGTACATTGTAATCGAAAGTCATTATTTATCTAATTTTTTAAAGATACTAAAATAATGTATACGAATTTATATAAATTTGTCAGATAATTTAATATTGTCTATATCATGTAATATTATTGAGTCATAACATTATGGTGTCATTATGCATTATGAATTATATATTCTTATATGTATAATAATTAAAATAATTATTAATATTATTTTATTATAAGACGACTTTTTTTCTATTTTCATTTATAGTTTATTAAATTTCTTTTGAGTTCTCCTGAAGGGCTTCAAAATAAGGTGCAATATTTTCTATTATTTTCGCGCATGAACATATATCGTTAACATTAACGACATACCGATGTCTATACTGTAACTCCATCTGGTGGCAGATTCCGACCACATAGCGGCGGTGACCCGGGGTGACCTTTCCGCCCGCCCTGACATTCAGAAGAAGAAGAGAAGACGACCTCAGAGTTCACCTTCGGCTATTGATGCAAGGTCGCGCATTACACCCGTAGAACTTGAAAGACAAATGTCAGAAAGAGGTTAGTAATGAGAAGATGGGGAGTTTTTTCTTTTGAAAATATATTATGCATAAGATAGAGAGTTTATTCGTAAGGAAAAGTAATATTCTTAAGTAAATATATAATTCTTTGTTGAAATTAATTTAAATAAAATAAATATTTTTAAGGGAAGTACTTAGTCTTAAGGGGCCCTTCAAATTATGTAAAAAAATTATTTAAACTTTTTTTTTTTATATTATATGTAACTTATACAAAATATTGTGATTAAAATGATGTTAAAATTATGTTCATTACATTATTCATTTTGTTTATATTATATTATTTGTACCTATATAATCATATTGTTTATATTCATATATTATATTTGAAACTTGATTTACTCAGAATAATTATTTTGCATTTTGTATATCTCCAATTAATGTCTCTTCTTATTCAATATTGAATATTTTTTCTTCAAATTTTCAGAATATTATATATAATATATAAATGAACAGTATGATTAATTATTCTATATATATAATATATGTAAATTTATATAAATTGTAAATTTAGTGATAATTTGTGATAAATATCTTAATTAATTATTTTTTTTTATAATTAATCATTTTTATATTATTTATGTTAATAATTATTAAAATATATTCAACCATATGATAAAGCTATATGTTTATAATAAGATTGTTAAAAAATTATTACAAAAACTTTAATATTATAAGAGTTTATACATTTTTAAAACATGCTATTTTCCCTATCTTTTACATGTATACTGTTTATAAGTAGCTGGTGCCCTTAAGTAAACAGTTAATATATCAAAAGTGATGAGTCATAAGTGATGAGTCATCACACATCCGCTATCAGACTAACCTTTGCATAAAAGAATAACCTTAGAATATCAGAATGACCTTCACATAACAGAATAACCTTCGCATATCAGAATAACCTTCGTATAAATTTCATATGTATATTGAAACTAACTTACCTCCATTATATAATACATCTTAGAAATAATATTCTTTCAGAATTACACTTATTTCTAAAATAACTTTTCTTCCCTATTATCGCTTTATCCCGTTACAAGTTAACTGTTGCCCGGATATACGCTTGTTTTTATTTTGTATCACAACAATTATTTTATTAAAATATTTGAATATATATATTATCTTTAAAAGTATGTTTGGTTTATCATTCAAAAGTAATTATAAATATCTCAAATATGCATTATAAATATTATAAACGCAATCGCAAAAGTTATCCACTTTTTAGTATACCCATTTTTTATAATAGTACAAATAATATAAACATAATAATTTAGAATCTTATATTCTCAGGACTTTTTTTTTCTTTTTTATGAAATACCTAAAATCCAATAGCTTTCGTTCCCTTTGATGAATCTTTATACAATTGTCAGAATATATATACTTAATATAGAGCTAATACAAATGTAGACTATTAGATTATGTAATATAATTGTAGATACTATATAGATATAATTATGTCTCAAAAACAGGCAAACAAATATATGTTTTATTATTTTTTCAATACAAATTTACTTGATCTACTTTAATTATCTTTTAATTGCTAAACCAGAATCCTAGGGTATAAATAGTAATAAAGATAAATGTTATCTGCGTAATAAAAAAATAAAAAATAATACCTAACTACTCGTATATTGTATATTAAATCTAGAAATACTATTTATAATACAAATAGTAATTATTTAACTTCCATAAATTTAGTAAGTTTGTTATAATTTAGTAACCATTTGTAATGATCAAACTAATTTTGTTTGTACCTAAATCCATTATATCATGTTACTTGGATGGATGGATGGATTATTATAACTCCTCTCAGCATTGTTTATATTAGTAAATGCAATCGATTTATACGATTGTTATATAAATAATAATACATAATTTAATTATTTTATAAATTTAAAATAATCGGGTCCACGATGATTCAAACTACAGGCTAATGCACAGAATACTGATGCTGTAGTCATTACGGTATCAAAGTATAACACTATTTCACATATATACATCTATTTAACTACCTGCGTGGCTCAGTCGGTTAAGGCGTCAGACACACAAGCAGTAGAATGCGAGTTCAAGCCTCATCCGAACCATTAAAATAGCTCTTAAAATAATATTTATAAGCACTCTTATACAATTATGTAAACTTAAATGATAGGCTCTAGTTAAAACCATGTATTAGCCATATAAGTTAAAACTTCATCTAAATTACTGGATGGGATGAAATAACATAATACTAATAAAATAATAATAATACTTAGACTCTCGCATTATTTATAACAAGTACAAGTCTACGACTTCTCGATGGGTCCATTCGTATCCGTTATTCGATGTTCAATATCTAGATATAATTATTATCATATATTAAATAAGTGCACACCAATCCACTCGCAGGCATAACTCCAGATAGAGATGTACAAAAGGAAGAGGTAACCCCTCGAGTGATAGAGGCAGACAAACATATAGTTAGTTATCGGACAGCACGGAGTATCTAAGTTAGCTCATGCGACCTACATAACTATAGTTCTAAGTCAATACTTACGGGTATATAACATTTAAATAACGTACACGATATTCATTGAACTGGTCGAAATGTAATCATTTATATTATAACTACATTATCTAAATACATTAAATACATTTCACTATTTGTATATGGATAGAGAATATGTTATCTAATTTGTTATTTATATGTATTAGGTAATTGCATTAATAGATCGATGATTTCATAGATTTGACTCATTAAAACTAAAATAACATTATTTGATCGTATCCTCTCGTATGTACACAGAACTAGAGAGAAAGCTCTATGCGTATGTAGTATGCATATTATTGGAATTTGTTGTGTGTTACGGTCGAGTGATTCTATTTTCACTGTAAACTCGAAGTATATATTTTATATATACGCGCATAAATATATCTTATAAATATCTTGTCATAAAAACGAGATTAGATGCTATCAAATTAAATATAATACTAACAAATATTGACTAGGTACTACATTCACGAATAGATTTAAAGCAAACATTCTTGCAAGTATTCGGTATTTATTTGAATTTAACTACTATTGTTATACAAACAGCTACAATATAACCGCTCTCTTAATATTTGAATATCTGTGTAATAATTATCTCCGTGTATTTACTAGTCACATTACGCAATACACCATTACATAACTCTTACGTAACACCGCAGATAAAAGATCAAACGTCCACGATTATAATAGACACGGAGTACGGTAATAAAAGTCGTCCGTACAGTAGACCCACGATGTCACCTACAACTAATATGTTAGTAGTATCAAAACCTCCTATAACCAATAAGGGGCGCTGCAACAGGGGGGGGGGGGCGGGGGGATATGTCCCCCTCACTTTAAAATCTAGGGGGACCTTCTATGTATTAGTCCCCCCCCCCCCAGTTTTACAACCAAATATATTTGTTTGGTTGGTCCCCCTACATACAAACTCGTTCCAGCGCCCCTAATAACCTCCACAACCGAGGTTGTAAGGTGTCTTGGTAGTATATGTATATGTACGTGATAATATTTGTTGGGAGCGGAAGCACTTTTTCATTCTACATTGGTATATGTATTGCTATATGAGTATATAATAATTCTATGGTATAACTTTCAATAAATATATGTATAATTATTTACTAAATATATATATATATATATAAATTATATTATCTAAGGTTATGTTAAATAAATATTACATTCTTTATACTCAATTTATTTTAATTCTATTTTGAATTTATATTTGTTTACATGTCAATTTGAAAAATATATTACTATTATAAATGAAAAGTTATGTACATTTTTGAAATTATAATTAAACCATTTTCCTTAAAATATACAGTCATATTCAATAAATAAAATAAATCAATAGGTCCATTTCCAATATAAAATTATACATATTTTGTATCATTCTAAAGTATTATATAATAATACTTAAATAATTCACTATTGAAATTATTTAAAACCATAGTTTGCCACCTATATTTCAGCTAACTCTTCAGCATTAAAATGTGTTTCTATACAAGATACGAGTGACATATCATCGCTGAATACACATTAACCCTACACACACAATAGGGAAGGTCATAGGTCAGTGTACGACTCATCAGTGCCTACAACGATACCGCCAGCCTCCCTGCTGAGACCCGTCTCCGCCACTATTAGCAGTCAACGCAACGTCTCTGAAGATGTTATACTCTCTAAAGGTATCTACGTCTATCTTTCTAGATCACTCTCTTTATCCACTGTTAAATAGAATAAAATAGTATTTTAATGAGTGAAGCAATATTTCTAATTTTCTTTCTTTTCTCCCTCAATCATCTACAAGTAAATGCAAGAATATCCACTATAGTTAGTGCTAGAGTACCAACGAGTCAGGATAACTGCTCGTACAACATTACTTCAATAGCATAGGTACTATGATATAAGTGATAGCTAATACATTGACTTATGAACAAATGTACCTACTATTGAAATCTGATATCGAGAGTTGTATCTTTATACGTGTTTCAGAAAATACATAATTATTATGAACATGTATTCTATCCGTATTATTAGATATTCGTTATCTTTATAATTATGCATATATATATATACATCTATGATTATTATCTATGATATTATACCCCCCACTTATAAAATGTCCACCCCATCCCCCCCTTTTATGACGCCCCTACTAAGAGGTGACACACTGCAGAAGTAATCACAGATCGTATCGCATCATGTGTGTCTGCAGTAAATACAGTAACTACACATAGCCACAGAGGATAATCTGAAGGCAACATATCTAGTTATAACATTAATATCGGTACCAATAGGCCGACATATGACTTCAGATTACTATACATGTTCTCCATTGTTCCGCATTGTTCCCCACACTATTACACTGTATCATTGTTCACATAACACAGCTAAGAAGTTATGCAACAACAACCTGATGGAGGTCGACTTCAAACAGACCAAGTCGGAGAATAAGCGAATCGTCATGAAAACTAAAACAGGGGTGAACAAGATAGAGATTCCGATGTTGATGTATTCCAATGACTTGAGGTAGGGAAACATTTCTACTACTATAATAGTAGTATTGTAATACTACTAGTATACTAATGGCAGTATTTACTTTGTATATTACTCTTAGCGTATATTAGTATTTAATAAATAATATTTATACATAGTATACATATATATATATATTTACTGATGTTAAATTTATTAAACACGAACAAATTATATATAGTTATAATTATTTATTTACTTACATAATTTCTAATAATGAATATATATTTTAAATATTAAAAAGTATTTGTTAAATAATTACATTTCACTACCAATACATACCGATTACATTTATATTGCGTAATAGTATACATATGTCGGCACTACGATGTCACTGTGTTAGGATGATTCTGTGGTTCTGTTAGTTTACATTGCACCGGGTGTCACCTGCTATTCTCATTACAACCTCTCAGTACAACTTTCTTTAGTTAAAGAGGATAGGCGACTCCTGCCTCGAACCCTAATATACTTTTGTCTAGTTCTCCTGAATACGTAATGATTACTAGTAGCATTAACGCACACGCATTAAAAGAGTGAAGATGGAAACTTTGAAGAGGGAGCGACAAGAAATGCGTGACCTCGCCATGAAAGAGCAGAGGTCGGATGAACTAGGTCGCGTCAGTGAGTACAACGACCCTATGAGACGGCACGTGACCTTCAAACTGTACACTTACAGACAGGTACTAGCGCACAATAGCATACACGAGCTCTATTGCTTCAAAACTATGTGAACACAGCAATGTATTGGTCCACCGGTCATTTCGATTTTTATTTTATAACATATAGTGAAATTATAATAATAATGGTTTAATTATACTTGAATATACAGATTATAGTTGGATTATTATTTAACTTATATATCAAAATCGAAATGACCGGTGGACCAATAGTTCTGACAGTAGAAATCACCGGAGAAATGACCCCAACACGGTCTTACGAAATGAGCGTAGATTCGACCGGTGGACCAATAGTTCGGTTGATCCGTGTATTGCTTCAGCACTATGAGCTCACTACCGTGTAGTGCTATTGGTATTATGGTATGATTGGTATAGCAGGCGGGTTAGACAGGTGGAGAGTTAGTTAGAGGAAAGGTAGTCTGACTATCTATCCAACTTTACAATCTAATAAGCACACACTTAGTAAACTAGGTAATTATGAAAGTAAATCATTCGACTCATGCCTATAATACAATAAGTTATCTACAAGATGTGTATATTGTATATACATCATGTTAGTGCATGGTTAGCTTTAGCTATTAATGGTTACTAGTGGGGTAAACTTAGCTCATAATTAACTTCTCAATTTAGTGCCGTGCACTAATTATTATAACTCAACGAAACCCGGTCGTTTACTAATGCGACATTTATCGTAATATTATAATTATAATAAAGTTTAGGATCGCGTTTGTGAAACTTATCACAACTACGAATAACAATATCGTTTATAATGAGAATATATATTTCTTATACTAAAATTCTAAATTAACCTAATCTAATAAAACAAAAACACAAACTAAACTAGAGACTCGTATCTCTGACTCATGCTAGTATTATTCAATGTAGGGCAACTATTAAATATAATATACACCTGCACTAGCTCTCTCTCTCTATGTACAATATAAATAGCACTTGCACTTTATATAACATTTACTTAATTGCACGATATCAGCCGCGTTTCATCGCTCGTACTTTAACAACAATACTACTGGTAATCGTAGACTAGTGCCTGATACCTCGCTGGCAAGTTCACACGAGCACGCGCACAATACTCTTCTCACGTCGTGGCATTTCTGTGCGAGACTAGTTTTACGTACGCGCACACATAATAGAACGTGTCTGTTCGGCGTGCATAAACCAAGGCGGCGTTTTGTTATTAAATGTAAACCCCGATGTTAATGTTTGAACCATGTCGATTTGGGCATCAATTCATATCTATTTTTTCTTCCATATGTTTGTTTACCTAATAATTATATTATTATTATTATTATTATTAGTCTATTATTCAGTTTGTCACAGCGATTTCATAACACGACGTATTGTGCGTGTTGCAGCGATTATAGTGAGATTAACAATACTATTCGATAACTTAAACCTTACCGCTGGTAGTAATAGTTCAACCCACATCCCCTACTGTGCGCAGGTTGAACTTCAAGTTAAACAGATAGAAGTAAGCCGTCTTCTGAACGACCGACAACAACGGCGCGACCTTCGCAAGTGGCAGAAGAACGCCTGGCTCGCCAAGGTCAAAGAGAGCGAGGCCAATCAGCGTAGCGTACCCATTTAGGCGGTGACCTACGTTTCAGCACCTAGCATCGTTGTCGCGGCGATAGATGTCCTTCGTTAACGATTGAAGTATATGTATTGAGTATTCATCGACAGTTTTATATTTATACTTTCGTCGGCAGAGTTTTATTTTTCGTTATAGGAATATATTTTTAATATTACTTATTACATATTGATATATATATATATACATAATGTTATAAATCGAATATACGAGATAACGTACATATCATTTGTTTGAAAACGTATACAATTAAGATAGGTATTTACATTTCTAATGTTGTTTTGTATTATATAACTAAAGAAAATATGATATATATATATATATATATATAAATACGATTATATATTATATAGAAAGTATTCAATTTGTATTATAACTACCCTATATAGGTATATATTTACACGATGACAAATATTATAATTATGCCAAATATTTTAATATATGAATAAATATATATTAATTATAACATAAATTCAAGGGGAAATTTATTAGAATATTATATAATTAATTTGATGAGTGTATATTTTTGTGAAATTTATCACTACTTCGAATACCTATATTGTTGATATAATATGCCATTCTTATTTCTTTCATTAAGTATTATTATATTAAACTGATATTCTGATTATTAACCTAATCTAATAAAATAATAAATTGATATAGTGAACTCTCTATAACATAGAATTAAGGGATCAAATAAATAAGCCTTGGATTTAAGTTTCTACAATAGAAGATTATTGTTACATTTTTTAAATAGGTACAAAACCAAATTGCATTTGTAAAGTCAGAGTTTGTAAAGGTTTCTGCACAGAGCTAGAGAGAAAGCTTTCTCTCTAGCTCTGTGAGGTTTCTGATATATAAAGAATCTGTGATATCAAGAGTTGACTGTAGAGAGTAGAGAGACATCATCATTCGTGATTGTATTTATTTTGGTTATTTAATTTGTTAATTATCCTTAATTAAGTTTTTTATTTATTTAAGAAAATATAATATTGGTTTATGAAATATCAGTTAAATAATGATTATTTGTACGTAATAGGTACATCACTGTGTAGTATGATGATGATGTAAGCAGATATCAAACACAAATAAACAAGAGTGGATTATTATAATCAGTAATAAAGTGTAATGAAGATTTTATTTATTGTTCAAACATTTCAAAGCTGAACTCCAGTCATAGAATAGATTAATGGGAATACAAAATAACAACTAGTTAAGCTCGATTAATAACAATAATAACAAAATAACTTTTATATATATATATATATATATAGTAAGTATGTAATGTTAAGCCAGCCTACGCGTTCGCTGATGTGTGCATGAATACATAACGCACATTCCTAGACCATTAACCACGTCACAATATTCACCATGCAAGAGTTCAGCGTACATCAAGACTCAAACGCATGCACCTCCGCTTCCGAATATTTAAACTAAATATAGAATATTGCTCCGGAAAGACCTTCTCGCAGTGGATGCCATTTCGAGTATTACAACTTTCTCAATGTCATCTGGAATATCGTAGGAAAGCATTACCATAAGCCAACACATTTCTCATATTCAGAATACCCATATCTACCCCACTATCTACCCTCAATTTAGTGCACTATCAATCATCTCTAGTATCAACTACCAGTGGTCAAATGTTTTCATAGAAAGACGAGTGCAAATATAATGTCAGTAGAGACCTCAACATCAGGAAAACACTTTTATCTTAATCCTTGTCACTCTTTAACATTCCCATATAACAGTATTTATATATTATAGTATACTTGTATATATATATATATATACACAAATAAATATAATAAATTTAAAGTAGAAAAATCATATTAATTTGTCAGCAGAATTATTGAAGCCGAACCATTAATTATGGATATATAAAGTGATTATTACTATAGAGTATATAGTGTGATAGTAAAATACAATGTATACAAACAATACATTATTAAGTGACCATGTTGTGAACAGTTAATGATCGTAGATAAAGACTTTCTAAGTATACTATAAAATGTTAGATTTGCAAAATATATTCAGTTCACAATCAGTATTTTATAGTTTGTAGAATATTATTTACTATATACAATACAAGATGATTCATTATCCCCGGTTGTATGTGTAGTAGTAGATACCTACTTAATAACATAGAGATATTTAGAAGGAGGATTACTGACTTGAATATTCGGGAGAAGCTTATTCCTTTTACTGCCATTATAATACCTTATAATATGATAGAATGTACAGTGAACGCAGATTTCATTAGTATATGTAAGAAGATGTCAACAACAGATATAGATAGATAGATAGATGAAAAGTTTATTGAATTACTGGTTATATATAAAAAAGAAAGAACAAAATTAACATATATAAACAAAATATATAAATGTGATATCAGTATATTATTTAAAATATAAATATTTCTAATATAAACCCTATAAAATATATAGGCCCTTACTTTATAATGTCACATATATATTATGTTGAATATTCAAATAAAAGTAAATTATGATTTGTTAATAGATATTATTTATTTGTACTATTATACAATATTTATAATACTGATAAATAAATAATACATACGAATAAACTTAAAATAATAAATATATCATAAAATATCCTAAATAATATCACATAATTGTACCTAATTGTAACAATATATATAATATTCTTATATATGTCAAATTAAAGTACACATTAATACTACTGGTATTATATTAAAAGTTAAATATTTGAGCCAAATAGTGATTAAATATAAGAATCCGAGAATTAAAATATTAGATAATATTAATTATATCACAAAAATAACGAAACTAAATTAGTATTAAAATATAATATACAAATTAAAATAAGTCAACATTTGTAGGATATTTTAAAACAACATAATCAAATTATTATAAAATAAACAATGATATAATAATTAATACTAGAATACATTACGAATAATAATAGCACTATTATGATTAATACTTAAACGGAAATTGTGATCTTTTTCTGAGATTGTTTTGAAAACTTCTTCATAAATTCAATATAATGAAAACTAAATGAATAATATATTATTACTATAATATTATAATTAATTGTACATATATATATTTTAATTTGATATATATATTAAATTTATAATTTAATTTATCAACATAAATAGTATTATTAAAATAATAACTTAATTTTTAAATATTTTTTGAATATATGAAGGTGATACCATATTTCTAAGATATTTAATTATTGTAGAAACTTTTGAATAAATAAATTATTCTTAAATTATAATTTCTATATATATATTATATTTAATATAGAATAAATAAATATATATTAAAATATTAAATGTACAATTTTAGCTAATATTAATTAAAGTATATTATTATTATCTACTATTTAAATTGTAATCTCTATAGGTAAGTTGATAGTTTAATCTTTACAATTTATCATCTTATAATCTTGTAAATTATTATATATCTAGAAATCTCTATTATTATTATAATACCATTGTTGATATTTGAATACTAAAAATTAAATATTGAATATATTTTATGAAAAAAATTCAGTTCCTAAAATAATAGTATTTTTTATAAATATATATAATAATATTAAAAATGTATAATATATTTTGAATATTAGTGATACATTTTTATTTTATAAATCTACTTAATATATATATGAAGGTTTTATTTTATTAAATAAATATATCTAACCTTCCATCTTTATTAATATCAAACATCTTCAATATAGCATCTTTTTGATTTGAATTTAAATTTATTTTCATGATTTCAAAAACTTCCTAAATTTTAATTTTCAATTTAATATATATGTTTTAATATATATTTATACAATTAAAGATCTAAATATATAATAATTACAATATAAGTATTTAAAAAAATAAAAACTTTCATATTTTGTCTTGAAATTTGAGCATTTAATCTTTTATCTAAATGTTTGAATATGTCTTTTAGATTTCTCCAATTTTCTAAAATCTATTAATATTATATTATATTAATAATATATAAGTATTGTTAAATTATATATTATATTATAATATATAATTAATTATTAATTTATATATATAACTATATTATTATTATATTAATATAATATATAATATATAATATATAAAATAAATAAATTTCAAATATTGTGAATTTTATTAAATCATATTTTAATAATAATAATATTATTTAAAAGAAAAAGTGGGAGGATAATCCTTATCTATCTCCGTAATGTTAAATATTGTCCTAGGATAATCCTACAACAATGTTATTTTATCAGAACAATCTGGCCCTGAAGATAATATAATGTGTAAAACTCATCTGAGATAATATAACAGATTTAATTCGTAACAAAAGTATAACAATAATTTTTATATAATTACGTTATTTCAAGACCACTATTTGTATATGAAATATCTTATTTTAATAAATTTCAATCAATTGTAACCCTTCGGGGGACCAGTTAACTTTGCCAAGCATTAACGCATTACTACCCAGCTAACTGTTATAGCCTCATAATAGCAGCATAATAGCATTAACAATTATAATAGCAGCATAATAGACTTTTAATGGCAACATAATAGCAGAAAAATAGCATAATGTAAAAATTTGAGGCATTAGTTATGCTATTATGAGGCTATTACCAAGACCTCCTATAACCTCGAGGTTATAGGAGGTCTTGCTATTACTATTAGCTAGGAGGGTTAGTGTGCTTGCGATGTTAATCCTACAATTGTAGGTTAACTGAAGGAGTAACTACTATACCAAAATACATAAACAAATTCAAATTCAAATCTACAGTTCTATAAAATTTAACATCAAGCCCAACATAAATCTCTCTCCATCAATGCTCCGAAAATATGGAATGATCTACCTACTATATCCGATAAATTGACTCAACTTCAAGATTCGAGTAAAAGCTCAAGAAATTCCTTTTTCACAATAAATACATTACACTCGAAGCATAACTTCCGTACCGAAGTCGATGCGAGTGTCTACCCCACACATTAGGTAACTACAGCAGCCGTCTCTCTCCGTACGAACCTGATCTCTTAGCGTGTCCATGATATCGTCTTGCGTCTGTGTGTCCGTACTCAGCTTGTCATCGGACATCACTGAAGGTATTCTTACTGAGGTAGCATGCGTTACAAGTGATCGGTTAATACTATTTAAACGATGTCTTTTATAATAATGTACTAATTTAATAGATGTTATTATATGTGCAATAGTAAATACTATATTCTTTATATATATATAACTTATACTATTTAGACATATATAATTCAAAAATAATTTCGTTTAATAATATTTTAAATAAATCATTTTACTATTATTTAATAATTGAATACTTTTCCTATACTAATACTTCTAGGCTATAATTCATGTAAATATCTGATATAGGCATTGTAAGGCTGTCCACTGTACACTACTGAAGCAGAAGGTATCGCTAACATATAAGGTATATTTTAATTTTGTTTCAACATAAAATATTTAATTAATTATAAATGTGATTCTTATCGCCCTCTATCATGAATCAAGAAATTATAATAATTAAATAGAACTAATTATATGAGACTAAATAACATCGAGCTAGTTATTAGAAAATGTACAAAAATACAAGACGTATTACTAAGTTAATACAAATATATGGTATATAAATATTACTCATTCTATCGATACATAAAATTATACTGAATATGATGATGATGATGGTGATGATGATGGTGATGATGATGATGATATTGATGATACATTATTAGACACATATTAAACTAGTTTATTCTATCGTGGAATATGAATACCGATGATTGGGATTATAATGAACTAGTACCTATAGCTGATGTAGCGGTTGGCCTATCTTTTTGTTCGGGTACGAAATCGTTAATGATCTCCGCGTAACTGATTATATCGTCGTTGGATCTGTAATTCATTGTGGACCAAAGTACGTCGAATTCCGTCGCGGTTATCTTAAGTCCAGCTCTGTGAAAACAGCAAGTGATTACTACAATAGATATAGTGAATTTGTCATTACAAATCTGATTAAGTAATATGTATTAAAATATTAATATATATATACATATAAATTTACAATTTATATAATATATTACGGATTTTGAATTAATAGAGCGAAAAAAAATATTTAATCTAAATTATTTTTAATTATAATTTACTTATTCGAAATTGTATCAGTAATAGATAATAATATTATAAATAAATATTATATATAAATAAAATGTCATAGACCTTTTAACATTTTGTTATAATTAATATATCAATTAGTAAAATATATATATATACTAAATAAATTACTAAATAAATAGAATATTAATGTGTTTTATAAGTAATTATAATAATATATAGTTTATTAGGTAAACAACAAAATAAATAAACAAAAATATGTTAGAAAAAATAGATATGAATAGATACCCAAATCGACATGGTACACAAATTAACATTCGGTTTACATTTAATAACAAAACGCCTCGGTTTATGCAGCATGCCGTTATGACTTAATTTAAAATATATGTAATAAAACCTCTATAATACATCAGCAATTACTAAGAGGTGTATAACTATATACATTTAATAGAATATATTTTATATAACTTTATTGTGAACCAATTTGCTATAATATTGTTTTATAATAATAGAACATGAACATAATAGAATATGAACGTTTATTAAATCATAAACTGGTAGTGAGTATGTCATATAAATCATATAAGCTCTAGAATAATTTACTGAACTTTATTAGAGAATCGTAGAATTGCTTTTTATTAAATCTTCCGGTCATCTTTCTATCAATAAACTTCAATTGCTGAAAAAATGCAATTAAATTAGATTTATTTTTATTTTGATAAAAATACTAATTTCTGAAAATAACAAATTTAATAAATAACAGGACTATTAATATAATATTTATGATTATTTTACATAATTACACTATTTATTGAACCTGATCGATCTGATAGAAATGTTTCTTGAAGAGTTCTTTAACGTCTTCTTTTAACTGATCAATGATGAAATATAGTAAGAGAGTGGTAGGTTATCATGTACGCTTACGTTGTTATTTATCTAAATACGATATTATCAATATATTTATATATATATATAATAATCTACATATTCTAAATGTATATGCATATTATTGATATACGTGTAAAACTTCATTCGCATACTTAATAGTACGTTGAAATAGTAACTAATTTAGTGCGAATATACTTTTACATTTAATCAAATGCAGCTCGATATTACGCTATTAACTATCATCTACGTTGCGTATGGGGAACGACGTAAATAACCCGTTTAATCGGTCGATCGATAGGCGTAGGAATGTAGGTGTTCCTCAGCCACTGTTCGCAGGACATCATGGGTGAGGCGGTGCTCGCTGATGATGTGATGAGGAGGAGGAGTCGCGGTAAGTCATACGTTACTAAATACACGAGTCACTAGGCTGGTGGCATGAGTCATAACTTATGAGTTGTAAGTTACTAGTCGTATATCATAAGTTCTTTATAAGTTATTATAAATTATTATCATCGTTTTCGTTTAATTGTTGTTCGTCTTAATTATTGTATACTCTATGGACCTCTGTTGTGCATGTCTGATTCAAATTAAATAAATAAATAAATAAGCATCTTTATAAGTACTTTATAAGTCATATTTTCAGAGTTATACGTTATATTTCATACTTTTAAATCGCGCATTTATATATGCCTATATTTTATGAGGCCACGTTATATTGAGTCATACGTTACGCGTCATGGGTTGCGAGTAAGTATGAGTCACTCGCTACTCGTCGTACGGTATTTGTATATTTCATGAGTCATAAGTCATGATGTCATAGGTTACGTACACCTGAGAGTTATACATAGTCATACATTTATGAGTCATCAGTTATGAACAGGGTGAGTTAAATTCAGCCTTTACCTAATTTAAGGAAAAAGGCCGAATTTAACTTATTTTCGGCCTTTGAATATCCTTATATTTGGCAAAATTCGGCTTTTTCATCAAAAGGCCGAATTTAACTCACCCTGATTATGAATCATAGGTCACTAACTATCAATGACTAGTAATCGTGTACTATGAGTCATAGCATTAACCTGAACCGGCGATATCACCTGCCGCAGCGGTGAGCAGCGTGTTCTGACGGTTTAGGCGATGAATAACTGACGGGATGGAGCTCAGCGGCGACATCTGGTGAGTGACATCGGTAGTAGTAGTGGTAGTAGTAGTAGTAGTAGTAGTAGTAGTAGTAGTAGTAGTAGTAGTAGTAGTAGTAGTAGTAGTAGTAGTAGTAGTAGTAGTAGTAGTAGTAGTAGTAGTAGTAGTAGTAGTAGTAGTAGTAGTAGTAGTAGTAGTAGTAGTAGTAGTAGTAGTAGTAGTAGTAGTAGTAGTAGTAGTAGTAGTAGTAGTAGTAGTAGTAGTAGTAGTAGTAGTAGTAGTAGTAGTAGTAGTAGTAGTAGTAGTAGTAGTAGTAGTAGTAGTAGTAGTAGTAGTAGTAGTAGTAGTAGTAGTAGTAGTAGTAGTAGTAGTAGTAGTAGTAGTAGTAGTAGTAGTAGTAGTAGTAGTAGTAGTAGTAGTAGTAGTAGTAGTAGTAGTAGTAGTAGTAGTAGTAGTAGTAGTAGTAGTAGTAGTAGTAGTAGTAGTAGTAGTAGTAGTAGTAGTAGCAGTAGCAGTAGCAGTAGCAGTAGCAGTAGCAGTAGCAGTAGCAGTAGCAGTAGCAGTAGCAGTAGCAGTAGCAGTAGCAGTAGCAGTAGCAGTAGCAGTAGCAGTAGCAGTAGCAGTAGCAGTAGCAGTAGCAGTAGCAGTAGCAGTAGCAGTAGCAGTAGCAGTAGCAGTAGCAGTAGCAGTAGCAGTAGCAGTAGCAGTAGCAGTAGCAGTAGCAGTAGCAGTAGCAGTAGCAGTAGCAGTAGCAGTAGCAGTAGCAGTAGCAGTAGCAGTAGCAGTAGCAGTAGCAGTAGCAGTAGCAGTAGCAGTAGCAGTAGCAGTAGCAGTAGCAGTAGCAGTAGCAGTAGCAGTAGCAGTAGCAGTAGCAGTAGCAGTAGCAGTAGCAGTAGCAGTAGCAGTAGCAGTAGCAGTAGCAGTAGCAGTAGCAGTAGCAGTAGCAGTAGCAGTAGCAGTAGCAGTAGCAGTAGCAGTAGCAGTAGCAGTAGCAGTAGCAGTAGCAGTAGCAGTAGCAGTAGCAGTAGCAGTAGCAGTAGCAGTAGCAGTAGCAGTAGCAGTAGCAGTAGCAGTAGCAGTAGCAGTAGCAGTAGCAGTAGCAGTAGCAGTAGCAGTAGCAGTAGCAGTAGCAGTAGCAGTAGCAGTAGCAGTAGCAGTAGCAGTAGCAGTAGCAGTAGCAGTAGCAGTAGCAGTAGCAGTAGCAGTAGCAGTAGCAGTAGCAGTAGCAGTAGCAGTAGCAGTAGCAGTAGCAGTAGCAGTAGCAGTAGCAGTAGCAGTAGCAGTAGCAGTAGCAGTAGCAGTAGCAGTAGCAGTAGCAGTAGCAGTAGCAGTAGCAGTAGCAGTAGCAGTAGCAGTAGCAGTAGCAGTAGCAGTAGCAGTAGCAGTAGCAGTAGCAGTAGCAGTAGCAGTAGCAGTAGCAGTAGCAGTAGCAGTAGCAGTAGTAGCAGTAGCAGTAGCAGTAGCAGTAGCAGTAGCAGTAGCAGTAGCAGTAGCAGTAGCAGTAGCAGTAGCAGTAGCAGTAGCAGTAGCAGTAGCAGTAGCAGTAGCAGTAGCAGTAGCAGTAGCAGTAGCAGTAGCAGTAGCAGTAGCAGTAGCAGTAGCAGTAGCAGTAGCAGTAGCAGTAGCAGTAGCAGTAGCAGTAGCAGTAGCAGTAGCAGTAGCAGTAGCAGTAGCAGTAGCAGTAGCAGTAGCAGTAGCAGTAGCAGTAGCAGTAGCAGTAGCAGTAGCAGTAGCAGTAGCAGTAGCAGTAGCAGTAGCAGTAGCAGTAGCAGTAGCAGTAGCAGTAGCAGTAGCAGTAGCAGTAGCAGTAGCAGTAGCAGTAGCAGTAGCAGTAGCAGTAGCAGTAGCAGTAGCAGTAGCAGTAGCAGTAGCAGTAGCAGTAGCAGTAGCAGTAGCAGTAGCAGTAGCAGTAGTAGTAGTAGTAGTAGTAGTAGTAGTAGTAGTAGTAGTAGTAGCAGTAGCAGTAGCAGTAGCAGTAGCAGTAGCAGTAGCAGTAGCAGTAGTAGTAGTAGTAGTAGTAGTAGTAGTAGTAGTAGTAGTAGTAGTAGTAGTAGTAGCAGTAGCAGTAGCAGTAGCAGTAGCAGTAGCAGTAGCAGTAGCAGTAGCAGTAGCAGTAGTAGTAGTAGTAGTAGTAGTAGTAGTAGTAGTAGTAGTAGTAGTAGTAGTAGTAGTAGTAGTAGTAGTAGTAGTAGTAGTAGTAGTAGTAGTAGTAGTAGTAGTAGTAGTAGTAGTAGTAGTAGTAGTAGTAGTAGTAGTAGTAGTAGTAGTAGTAGTAGTAGTAGCAGTAGCAGTAGCAGTAGCAGTAGCAGTAGCAGTAGCAGTAGCAGTAGCAGTAGCAGTAGCAGTAGCAGTAGCAGTAGCAGTAGCAGTAGCAGTAGCAGTAGCAGTAGTAGTAGTAGTAGTAGTAGTAGTAGTAGTAGTAGTAGTAGTAGTAGCAGTAGCAGTAGCAGTAGCAGTAGCAGTAGCAGTAGTAGTAGTAGTAGTAGTAGTAGTAGTAGTAGTAGTAGTAGTAGTAGTAGTAGTAGTAGTAGTAGTAGTAGTAGTAGTAGTAGTAGTAGTAGTAGTAGTAGTAGTAGTAGTAGCAGTAGTAGTAATATATACTTATATATACTACCAATAAGTATGTAATATTAAAAAGATATATACTATTATATATATGAGTTATATATATACACCATTCTATGTGTAAATTGGCATCATTATCATTGAGTGAAATGAAATTAATACATAAATATTAGTTTACAAAATATTCATACATTATTATTATTATTAATTATGACTGTTAATGATAAATTAACTAATGGAATTAACTAATTATATACTAATTTTGTATTTTATGTATATTTTATTGTCAACAATGAACATACTTGTCTTATTCTCATATTGTGAAGAGTGTTTTGATTCCATTTTCCCGGTCTGAAAATGTAATTATATATTTTATTATAAATTCAAATGGTGATTGTATATTCGATTATAATTTATAGTTACATATATATATAAATTATTAATTATCAATGAATACATAATGCATTACTAGATTTAATAATAACCTATCATGAAAAGATTCAATAAATTTATCAATTTCAATTTTGTCATCGTCACTTTTGATTTCTTCAATTAATTTTGCAAATTGCCTAATTATTATTTATTTAAACTTAAATATAAGAGTATTTTATTTTATTTTATATGCATGAGTATAACTTATGTAACTTATATTAAAATAAATAATAATTATTTAGAATATAAATGTACTAATTGAATAATAATATGTGATTTTTCATTTATGTTTTTGTTTTATTATGTTTTTTTTTTATAATATAATGATTTTTTATTCAAAACAATAAATTAATATTATAATTATATATCATAGCTATCATAACAAATAATAACTTTTCGTCGACATTTTCTCCCATAACTTTTTCTATGCTTTTTTTAAACATATCCTTTTCGAGAAAACCTGAACTTGCATTTTCATTTTGTCTATTGATAATTAAATAATATATTATTTGTAGATAAAATTAATATAATTGAAAATATTATAAAAAATTAAAAATATATACAAATAATTAATTATATTCTTACAGGTTGTATTCATGTTATTTTAGTGTGCTAGATGAATAAATACAATTAAATTATTTCATAAAATAAAATTGTATTTCCTTGTTAATAATATAATTAAATTAAATTAAGTAAATATTAAAATTATAATTATCATTAGTAAATAAACATCATAATTAATATTTAATCATTATTTGACTTAATGTATTACATATTATTATTTAAATGTTTAATTTATATAATCTTAAATGTATAATGTATATAGTTTTATTTCAAATTATAATATCATTAATATGCTAGTACTCAGTATGATGATAATGCTTATATTAAAGTAGCTATAAGTTTAGTAATATACAGTTCAGCCTGGATATACAGCCTGGATATACCCTGGATATACCCTAGATACAGCCTCGATACAGCTTGGATACAGCTTGGATACAGCCTGGATATACCCTGGATACAGCCTGGATATACCATAGATATACCCTGGATATAGCCTGGATATACCCTGGATACACCAGCCCTCAATACAATGCCACCATGTATATAATTGTTTGTAACTGGGATGGAGTATTAAGGGGGTATCCCACTACAAGTATTTCCGGTAACTTGCAGGAAATATTGTAACTTTGAAACTATTTTCAATCAAGTTGTAATGATACCCTCCATAAAGTTAATATATTTCAGGCAAGTTACCGGAAATTAAGATGGTATCCCACTGCAATTGTAGTTAACTTGATAGAAAAATCGTTTAAAAGTTACAATATTTCCGGCAAGTTGAAATACTTGTAGTGGGATACCCCCTTTATACATTTATATAACTCCTATATATATATATATATATATAGATATATATATAACTTGGTGTATCAGGTGCTGTTATCAGGGCAGTGCAGCATTATATGTAAAAGTAAAAAATGTAGACAGTAATATATGATATTGAAGTGCAAGTTATGAAATAAATACGGCTGAACATTTCGAATACACTTAAAAGGTACATAAATTACATGTGGGCGAGGGGGTATATTTACACACTACGTAGAGAGCTAGTGCCACACTACATTATGATGCGTATTACATCACGAGCGTTAAAACACCTTAGTTCGTTGATCATGTTGAAGTAATGCTGATGCATGAACATCAATATCTGTTCTTCGAGCTCGTATATGGATAATATTTCTTTGCTCTTCTCAAACTTCCTCGCGATGCTGTAGTGATGCAGATTTTAATACCAAATAATATAAATATAATAATATATATTAATTTATTTTGTGTTCGCCTTCAATTTAAATCTTATAAGATAAAATTAAAAATCTAAAAACGCATATTGAAATTAACTGTATTCAAGCGGACCCGACCTGATATATATAATTTCAATCAAAAAGTTAAATATATATATATAGAACTCATACATTTATTTTATACATATAAATAGATAGGATACGTATAGATACTTTATAAAATTAATATATATTATATTTTACTTGTTCTTAAATATTGTATGGTATTTTAAGCATATATAATAGTTTACAATTATTATTATATATATATATATATATATATATTAATAACTAATTTTAAAAAGTGACGATATATTGAAATTAATATGTATACATAATTTTAAAAGTTAGTATTGATTTTAAACATGATTAGTATGTAATTAAAGTATTTATAAATAGTCGCGCACATAATTTCCTATAGAGAATACCCTATAAATTAAACTGAACAAATACTTACAAATCTGGGTCAGATCTCATGTGACAGGTCAAAAGACTAGGGTCAGTTCTCTTCCAGAATACTTCACAGAGGTCGTGGTAACAGAATCGACCTTGAGATTGCTTAATTCCGGATCTAGGTAATAGGTAGCCGCGGTAGTAAACGTCGATCAATAGCTGATTATTAATCTTAGGCATACAAATGATTTATAAATTTAATAATATATTTATAAATATCAACTATATAATACGTTATCTATTAATAACGATAATAAACATATTAAAGATATTAATTAATAATCATAAACATAAACTCATTTTTAATTTATAAATAATTAAAATTAACTTCGTAAGAAATAGTTGTAGATCCATGACTGCCAGTACCATTCCGTTTTCATCTAGAACCTTCTTAAGATCCATCCTACTTATGACTCCATTCTCTCCTATACGTATAGAGTTACGGTAAACAAAAGTACTGTTGATGTTGTTATCATTGGTTACCGTCTGATGGTGATTTGTCGAAATATTTGAGGGAGGCGTATAACTTTTGATAAGGTTTCTCAATCTGTTAAGGTGTTGCATTAAGGGTAAGTTGTAGGATTTAAAGTTGGACAGGTGTACAGGCTATACTTGTAGCTATGCAGTGTACCAGTACTGACTAGTGATGTAAATGATGCCGAGCTTGTGATGCCTAGCCGAGAATTTCATTTTTGACAAAAAAAAATGAGCCCAAGCTGAGTTGAGACTTTGACAAAACATTACCGAGCCGAAATGAGAATTTAGGTAACTGAGTCTGAGACTGCATCATGCTTTAGATGTGAGCATCATTTACATCACTAGTACTGACTGTCCAGTGAACGGTGTCCACCTAACTAAGTTTACTGCTATACAAATCATAACATGAGTACATGTATTTGAGTCTGTATAATGTATAATCCCACGTTCATCTTAACTTTACGTAAATATTAATATATTTTATAAATAATGATAATATTTATTTAGCGGCGTGTTTCGGATAGATGTTACATGTTTCATTGTAAATTAGATATTTAATACCCATTTTTATAAATAAAATATTATATAGATTTATTGAAATGTATATATATATACATATATACCTATATATATTTTGTATATATATATATATATATATATATCACTATATATATATATACAAATATTTTTAATTTAGTGATAACCTTATATTTTAAATAATCCTTTATAGAATTGAAAATATTTTTCTTTTTTTTAATAATTCTAAATTTAGAATTTAAATCTTTAGATGAGCTCTTATTCACGCTTGAAAGACATTCAAAAATATCAATTGTATCCGAAGCATTTTCTTTATCATCATGTATCTGTGATAAATAATGGTGTTAATGTAAACATTATTTAAAAAAATAATTAGCGATACATATAATTTTAATTTTATAAATATACATTTTATTATACACAAAATGATTACAAAATATTACATAATTCTAAAACTAAAATTATTAATAATACATTATCTTTATAACATTAACGCCTCTTTAATATAACGAATGTATAAATAAATAGCGGAGTTAAATAATTATTAAATAAAACATATCATTACACACATAATTTAAAATCTAGACAATCCTATTTATTATAATATTTATTTTTAATTATATTTATTAAATTATTTAAATTATAATATATATATATTTGATCTTCTAAATTAAATGAATGTATAATATACAAATTAATATATAGTTATATAAAATAACAATAACAATAACAATATATATATATATATTGTTATTGTTATTGTTATTTTGGTGGAGTCCTATTATCCCATCCAGGAACTTAGATGAAGTTCTCACTTATAACTAGATGACTCTAATGTCACTTCGAAGCCGATCTCATGTTAAGGCATCCATGTTTTTGACGAGAGCCGAAAATTTATTTTAATTATATAAGATCATTTCTAAATATTATGTGGACATATTTTAATGATCGGAACGGGGTTTGAACCCTCGTCATACTGCGTGTATGTCTGACGTATTATCTAACAGAGCAACACGGGCACTATATATATATAGAATCGTTTCTATATATATATATACAATTGGAAATACTGTAATAAAATAATAATAATTTGCAAATATTGTAAATAAATATTGAATTTATAATATTTATATTTTAAATATCTTCATATTTGTAATTAGTTTAATAGTAATAATAAACTAAATAATTGTTAAAACTGAATTAATTTAATATATTTGTAAGTATATTAAAACTTTTTTATCATATTTAAACCTTCCATCAATGTTAATGCTATGGAATACAATACTAACTAATATATTCTCAGCTATCATGAAATCATCTGCAGCCCGCAATGCCTGAGTGAAGACATGGTATTCAATAAACATAAACATCAATACTTTTTAGATTGTATTAAATATAATTTGTATAATAATTATATTATAGATAATATTATATTAATATATATGTATTTATATAAAAATGGTCAAAAATAGTAGAAAATATTCAATCTTATTTAGAAATAGAATATGTCGATGCTCTTTAACAAAACAATGTATTTTATTTCTATTTTCGATAATTTTCGTTAGCTATTTTACGGTAGCTGTAAAACATTTAAATTCCTTTAATTTTTAATTTCATATTATTCTTTGTTTATTTCTATAACGTATGTTATCGTTAGCAAATATTTATACTTTATACTTTCGTCTATATATTTGCTTAAATAAATTTAAATAAATTATCAATCAATCAATAAACAAAAGAAAAGAGATAACAATGTCATCTAATAAATAATTAGTATTATTATTATCAGATTTGGGATTAACCATCGGATAATTATAGAAACAGAGTTATCGAGACATTTATCCTTTATCATACTGACATACCCAAAATATGCAATAAAATTTAAATAATAATTCCCCAAAAAAAATAAAGTAATATAATATAAAGTTATATCTAAGTTGACTTCCTGTTTACATAAATCTAACTATGATTATATACATATATATATATATATATATATATATATATATATATATATATATATATATATATACATATATATATATACATATATATATATATTTTATAAATACTTTTATTATTTATTATATTTTATTTTGTATTTAACTGAAAATGATGACCTTTCCTTGAAAATAATATTCAAGTATATACTTACTTATTATTCAGCACGATTTTCATTTACACGAATCATATTTACAAATCAAATAACTTTAATAATATATACAATAGTATATATATACAAAATTATATTTATAATTATATACAAAATTGAAATTTTAAAATAAGTTATTGTCATTTTATAATTTACTTATATTTTTTTATTTATTGTTATTCTTGTAATGCTGTTATCAAGTTGAGTGGGAAAATACCTAGTCAAGCTTTGCTTTTGTGTTTTCCTGAGTGTTTACACTGTATCTGATTCATATATAGGGTAGATTGACTGTGAACTACCTGAACGGGTGACCTGGTATTATACAATATCGGGTTACAGTTGACCACTCGCTTAGCCTCTCCGTCAACTTCTAAATGACTGCTACCCAAGGTCAGCACCTCCTTGAATCTGGCGTGAGTTATGGCTCCCACGTGCTCGTTATCAAATCTAGTAGTCGAATGACCGCAACGCGATTAGGTAATATGGTATAGGAGTTGTTTAATGAATTTTAGATATTTAAGAAATTAGGATTGTAAATTTTGAAAATTACATTATTACATTTATAATATAGTGATTAATAATATAGTAATTTATGAATTCTAAAATCGATATAATGTATTAACTACAATTATTTTAATCTATAATCAATATGATATATAGATTATATTTTATTTATATACTATAAGATAATTTAATTAGAAAATTAACTTTAAAATTGGATAAAACATTAAAATAAATTAAACAGTTTAGAAACACGAGATATTAATATTATTGACAGCCCATTAATCATTAGTGTAAAACATAAAACATTACGATAAATCCCGATACAACGAAAGCATAGAAATGTGTTATAATTTTAACACAAAACGGAAGAAAGCCACCTTTGCCAGAGTTTCGCTAAATCGCACTCGTTGATATTGAGGTGTAGCGCGTCAATCAAACTCTTCAGGTGGGCAGCCAGAATCAGGCAGTTCTCGGGTGGGAGGTGCCCAAGTAGTGATTGACAGCTAATAGTGTTGAGGTTAGTGAGATGTATCTAACTATCGGTTTAGTGAGAGCTAGCAAATGTAGGTAAGATTCTAATGTGCTGGTGATGCGCTACTGTGAAACTATTACCCACGATTACCCGATAGGCATTTTGAAGTTAGCATGGTTTGCAGTTCAAAATCAAACAATATATGTAATGAAGTGATGTTTAACGGTAGTTCTAATAGAGCAATGATACGTATTACTAGGTGATGTGAAAGTGTAATATTGTACGTCGGTATTGAAACGCTAGCACCGCAGTAAACTAGTTCGGTTATTCGATGAGATATTCGACACCGTTTGATAAGTGTTACTCTACGCGCTATTTCTTACACCGCTGCGTTATAGTGACAAGTTTCACTGGCTATTTGTATTCGTCTATTTATGCTATTTCGGTATTCTCATTACGATAGTAAAAGTTCTCCTACTCTATCCTATCCGATACTACTAGTACTAGCTATACTCTGATTACGTAATGAGTATGTAATCGTTATATAATTATTAAGGGCTTATTCTATTTTATTTTATTATTATTATTGGTATTTATTGTTTACCTACTTTTATTATTTGTATTCTATTATATACACTTTTGAGAAATCATTTATGATTTATTTAAGTGTCTAAATAAACATTCAATATAATCATTACATAATCATTACATAATCATTATGTAATCGTTATGTAATCGCTATGTAAGTACGTAGTTATGTATTACATTACGTAACGATTATGTGACGGTCATGTGATCGCGTCGTATCGTATCGCGAGAGGTACTAACGACTTCTCGTAGGTTTTCCTCATCAGATCTAAGCAATAAGGCATGCTGATCTCATGCTCCGCTTGCTGTATAAGAGATGGAACACTCGTAAGTATTACAACATCGATATGAAACACGCGTAACATTATTACGTTATACAAAGAATAATAATCATGTATAAATATATACAATATATAATTACATTTAATTTAAATGTAATGGGAGTATACACAATTATATATAAATAAGAAGGTATAAATAAAAATTATATATAAATAAGAAGGTATAAATAAAAATTATATATAAATAAGAAGGTATAAATAAAAATTATATATAAATAAGAAGGTATAAATAAAAATTATATATAAATAAGAAGGTATAAATAAAAATTATATATAAATAAGAAGGTATAAATAAAAAGTATACATAAAACTATGGCGCACTTATATGTAGGTCGCAATTCGATAGATTCACTCGATGCGAAGATATCGGGGTGCGGTGGTTTGTGTAGTATTATATCCATCCTTATTACACCATCAACTCCAAACTTCAAGAATCTATTGAAAACCCACTTATTTAATATAAAACATTAACTTCAAATATATATGGACGGCCGATTGATTTATAAGTACAGTTTGCAGTCCGAAAACTGAAAAATGTAAAATGTAAATGTATATACTATCGTCGCCTCACTATCGACCCCGTAGTGACCTCTAACCGGAGGGTTCACGCGTAGGTCGTATTCTACGTGAGCCTCGTCCTCCATGATACGAACGGAGTCCGCGTCGTCTAGCTTGCAACATCGGATCCATTGCTTACGTTTCACCTGCGAGATGTTACGCGAGGCTATGTTGTATTGTTTACATGATTACCACGTGTGGCTAGGTATTCACACGTGTATTGCTAAGTATTTATATATTTATTTATTTATTTTATTTAAATCGGACATGCATAACAGAGGTCCGTAGAGTATACAATAATTAAGACGAACAACAATTAAACGAAAACGAAATCTAAAGTATTATCTAAATACAGATTTATACCATACGGTAAATAGTTGCGACATTATAATAATAAAGTTGAACAATTAGCGAATTACGAGAATTTCGTATCCGTTGATAAAGTGAATTGTAAGATTTACGTAATTTAATTGTCAACTTATTAACATTATCATGTAAAACATCAATGATGCGCTATTTCGACGCTTATATTTCATCACTATACTATAAGCGTTTAAGTTATTATATACTACCTTCATTTTTCTTTAATAGAAAGTGATAATAAAAATATAACAGTATCATGTATCTATAATAGTCCATTTAACAAAATAGAAGAGTTTAATACAATATTTTATGATAAATTTCATAAATTCATCAACAAAAAACTTATAATAATGGGGGATTTCAATATAGACACGACGAATAATATAAATTCAAAAATAAACCAACTAATGCACCAATTAGGACTAACACCACTTATACATTCAAATACAAGACCAATATACAATACAAATACAAACTTAATAATTGACCAAATCTACACTAATATAGATAGAAATTTCATAGGAAAAAGTGGTATAATACAAGAACAAATAACAGACCATCTTCCAATATATGCAAACTTTAACTTAAATAACAGATTACTGAAAAATAAAACATTAATAACAACAAGAAAAATTAAAAACAATAATATTGTAACATTTATTAAAAATCTATTACAAATAAAATGGGACACTGTATATAATAACAATAATGCAGAAGATTCCTATAATATTTTCTACACTCAATATATAAATATAATAAACAAACACTTTCCCATAATCACTTCAAAAGTATCATCACAAATATTCTCTAAAAACTGGATAACAAATAACATAAAAAGAAAAATAAATAAAAAACAAAAACTATTTAACTCATATCTACAAAGTAAATCAGAATTAGATTTATACTTTTATAAATCTTATAGAAATAATTTACAAAACACAATAACACAAGCAAAACAACAATACATTAACAAACAAGTAAACGATAACATAACATCGAAAGAACATTGGAAAACAGTAAATAATATCATTAATACAAATGTAAATAAACACAATATTACATACATTAAAGATAAAAACAATATAAAAACACATTTGAATCAAGTAAAATAGCAAATATATTTAATGAACAATTTATTAATAATGCACAAATTATAAATGATCAATTTAAAAATCAAAATATAATAAATCCTGTAGAAATACCAAATATAAATAATTCTATATTCATAGAACCAACCAATAAACAAGAAATAACTTCAATAATAAAAAATAGTAAATTAAAAACCTCATTAGATATAAACCTAATTAACATGAAAATTGTAAAAAAATATCAATAGATTATATTTCATCACCACTAACACATATTTTTAATTTATGTATTAGTGAAGGTATATTTCCACAAAAAATGAAAAATTCCATAATAAAACCCATATATAAAAATAAAAACCAATACGAACCATGCAACTACAGGCCCATATCAATACTATGTCAAATTTCAAAAATATTTGAAAAAATAATACATCAGAGATTTACTTCATTTTTTCAAAAAAACCTAATTATATCTAATACACAATACGGATATACTAAAAAGCATAACACAACACATGCTATTTTAGATTTATATAACCATATATTAATAAACAAAGAACAAAATAAATCAATAAATACTCTATTCCTTGATCTAAGCAAAGCATTTGACACGCTAGATCACAACATATTAATAGATAAATTATATAAATATGGAATAAGAAGCAATTCGCTACAACTTATCAAAAGCTACCTAAGTAATCGAAAACAAGTTGTTTTGATAAATGATAAAAAATCACAAATATTATGTAATAATATTGGGGTACCACAAGGATCAATACTTGGTCCTCTCCTATTTATAATATACACAAATGACCTATCATTATTATTCAATAATAACCAACAAGTAAAACTTATAGTATATGCTGATGATACAGCAATAACATTTACAAGTGAAAACAATGAAAAATTAAAATATACCATAGATAATATGATTACAAAAATAGAAAAATGGTACACATTTAATAAACTTAAAATAAATATCAATAAAACTAAAATAGTCAATTTTAACTCGAGAAAATACAGTAACATACATCTAAAAATAAATAACATATCAATACAAAATGAAATAGAATATAAATATCTAGGAATAATAATTGACAAAGATATAAACTTTAAAAATCATATATTTAATCTTAATAATAAATTATCGAAAATACTTTACTCAATAAGCAGACTATCAAAATACATTAAGACAAAACCAATGATTATCATATATAACAGCCTATTCCTGCCACACATAATGTATGGAAATATAATATGGGGTAATATTTATAAAAGTAATCTTACAAATTTAATTCTCACACAAAAAAAAATCATAAGAATAATAAACAAAACCAAATATTTCAGATAACATACAAATTTGCTATTTGAAAGGAATAATATATTAAAACTCAATAGTTTAATAAAATATAACACGCTAATATACATGCATGACCATCATAATAATAATCTACCACAAAATATTTATAACATACATAAAAAACACGAAAATAAAAATAAAAATAAATTAAGGAAATCACCTATCTACAAAATACCTTATACAAAAAAAAGTCAACTAATAAATAGTATCCTAACCATGGGACCTAAGTTATGGAATGATCTAAATGGAGATATCCAAATTATAAAAAACAAAAATTCATATAAAAAAAAATAAAAAATCAACTCATTGAGATACAAAAAAAAAATTAAAAATTAAAAAAAAATTAAAAAAAATAAATTATATAAATAAATTATAAAAAAAAAAAAATTATATATGTTAATTATTATTATTATTATTATTATTATTATTATTATTATTATTATTATTATTATTATTATTATTATTTTTATTTTTATGTTTTTAAATGATAATAAAATATCTTATAAAACATAAGAAGAAAACGAAATGAAAAAAAGTAAAGTAATTCAACAAAAAAAAACGTTCCGGTGATAGTGGGCAGTTCTGGTGATGGTGATGCAGGCGACAGCATAGAAAAGATAATTATCTTCATCTGAAGCCTTTTAGAGGAAACAATAATATAATGAATTTAAAATTCACATGATATATATATATACAACTTTTTTCTAATAAATATTATTATTATTATTATTATTATATATGTATATATTTTGTATGATGTACATTTCAACTATAATATATTACCACTATATTACGATACATTGATAACATTCGAAAATAAGTACATTCGAAAATCGACGTAATACCAAGGTAGTGCATAAATAGTACCTGCAAAGGGTTTTTGTACCTGGATAGTTCCTTGATGATATATATATATATATATAAAATAATACAGCATTAATATATATACGATATTTCTTATACTTATACCTGTACTATATATAGCATACAGTATAAGAAGGAAGGTATAAGTATAAGAAATATCGTATATATATATATATATATATATATAAATAAATAAATAAATCAGATTTATTATTTCATGTATATATATATATATATATATATATATATATAATCTAGATTTCAGATAATTAAACAAATAAGTATGTTATATATTATGGGTGACAACAACAGAAAATATTCAATAATATTTAGAAGCCCTTTGGGAGCAACAACGTATATATATATATATATATATATTGATTGATTGATTGATTGATTGAAAGTTTACTTAAACACTTAAATAAATCATATATGATTTCTCAAAAATGTATATATAGAATACAAATAATAGATTAGGTAAAATAATAAATACCATTAATAATAATAAAATAAAATAGAATAAAGCGTACGGAAATTAATAAATAAAATAATAATGACAAACAATATTAGTATTACAGGTTGCCACCTGATATCAATTGTTGTATATATATATATATATATATATATATATATATATATATATATATATATATATATATATATATATATATAATATAAATAACAAAAGAGAAGAGAAACAACAATTTATTCTAATAAATTAATATTATTATTATTATTATTATTTGATAGTATACTATAATATATATATAATATATTATAATAATATATTAGATATATATCGATATCGTTAAACTCGTATAATGCTGATGAGGCTAACCGTTTGTTCTTTGAAGCTCGAAACAAATTCATCGTAGGATATCTTAGACTGGTTCTGCAGTCCATGCCTATAGACATGTGTGTGTATGTGTGTGTATATGTATATGTGTTTGTATGTGCGTGTATGTGAATGTGTGTATGTATGTTCATACAGTATAGTTGGTGATGAAAGGGAAGCTTGGTAATCTGCTGTTACTAATAGAATGATATTATTTAATATTAGTCAAATTTCATATATATATATATATATATATATATATATATATATATATATATATATATATGTAGTAGCGTGGAAATATGATATAGAATTTAGAGGGCACAATACACGAATTTAAATATAACTGATTAATAATAGGCACTTCTAGATAATAAGTTATAAGGAGTGTACGTGATATATTACTAATAATTGACACTTGCACTTGTTTGGCTAAGTTAACTATGATGTTTAAATTGTATAACGTATAACTACGATAAAACTTATGCAGGTCTTTTGTTTGCGAATTGCTGATAAAAGTATTGAAACTATACTCGTGCGATCCCCTTCTTGGCCATACTACATATATATATAAAATATATATTTGTAAATACAATCATAAGAATATATTGCACTATTAAAAAAGTACTTTTAATGGATAAAGCTGCATTCACACACAAAATTACTAATTTTTATAGCCAGTTATTGTCGGACATCAAAACTGGGCAGTTAAGGTGTGAACGGTTATAATTACAGGCTAATATCTGGACATTTCCGCAAATATAACATTATCGTTATTATATAAGTAGATATAATTAGATGTTATTTACTATTATCTTCTATAATTGTCTTCTATAATGTATATATTATATATATATATATTAGTTTATATCCTATAAAAATGTATTATTAATTTATTAACTAGGCAATTTTCATCATTATAAGGAACATTCCACCAGCCTAAATAAATGATACATAATATATTTACCATTATAAATTAGTCACATCATAAATGAACTTTTTGGTGTGAATGCATCTTTATATGCAAATTATATATATATATATATATATTTATTAATAATAATTACCTTTTTAGAAGTATTTTGAATTGGTGGGAATTTATGTAGCCAATTAGATTAAAGATAATTTTCATTAGAGCCTCTCTGAAATATAAAATATGTTATTAATAAATATTTAAATATATATATATTAATATTACAATAAATAGTCTTTATGTAAAACAAATATTCAACCTTATAATATATGAATACTTGATACTTAATTATAGAGTATGTTATATTTTTTAATTATGTTTATACTACGTGATATGATTATATAAAATAAAATAAGAATAGTGTATTAAATAAGAATAGTTTTATAACAAATTTTTTATAAAATAAATACAAGTGATTGACTCATCTTGAAGAGATCGACTAATATTGAAAATATTATTGAATAATTGTAAATTATATTTTGGTAGATTTCTAGTGAAAAGAAACATAATCATCATGCTTCTGATTGTAAGTGTTGAAAAAGGAAGATATTCATACACCATAGAGCTAGATAGAAATAGAGTGGTAATACTCAATACCTCACAACATAAGCCAATGCGGAAAGCTGAAATACAAATTTTGAGGTGACCAAATATTAAAATATAATATTCTTATGATCATAATTTTATTATCATTAGTGATATCAAAAAAGTAAAATATAAAATTTATATTACTTTTTTATCCTCTTTCCTGTGGTATTATTAATTTTATTCTAGCTACATAATAAAAAATCAAATAAGTCAAATCCGCCATTTTTAGGTGACCAAATTAGATTGACGCTTTCCGCATGTCAGATACCCTGTTTACTACTATTTCTCTCTAGCTCTATGACATATAATGAGAGGGAATCGATGATTGACAGGTAATAAACAAGAGATGCAATTAGAGATGCAATAATCGCAAGAGACAAAGACAATAAGGGGCGTACCGTGAGACGTAGAGACCTCGGCCAGATACATCGTTAGCTCTGAACATATACTTGATGCCGTTACAGGATACCCTTATCTTCTCTCTCAGCATAGTGTCCAACTGAGGGGTTAAAGGTCAACAGTGATTAGGTCTACCAGCGAAGACAAACATAAGTACATATATATGTGTGTGCATATATATATATTAAATAATATATTGTATATTCATATTTCTAAGATGTTTAAAAAAATTAAAGTTAAAATTACGGATAAATATTTTTAATAATTCAAAATATATTAAATGTATTATTAGTAGATATACTATAAATACTCAAAATGTTATCATTTATAATTTACAATAATCACTAGACTTATGTACGTGAAACAATGTATTAATATAATAATAATAATAATATTAATTTATTGAATCATGATATACATATATGTAATACAACTAGCAATAGCAATACAACACAATTAGCGGATACAAATTGCCGCTCGAGAAGTCATAGACTCGTAGAATGTCATGTTATAAATAACTATTAGAGGTCCGGGACAATATAATACAAATAAAAGAGTAATTGTATATTTGTTTACGTAAAGTGTAATTCACACGATATTTTTATGATCCATAACGATATAATAGATAAGAGAATAATAACTTAAAAAGGTGGTTTTAAGTTGCGGAATATCGCGTAAAGTATATTAATAAATAGAATATACTATTCACCGGATTACGTAACATTGCACCATATTACCTAATAGGTTCATTAATGAATGCATTGTTACAGATTACTACTATATTATTATAACTACAACAATAGTAATAGTCATAACAAAGATAACAATCGACCCATTATCGGAACAGTATAGCTCTACACACACGCGCGCGTAAACATGTGTAGCAGTGATTGTTTATGTGGTCGTTATATAATCCCCATTATCTTAATGTAGGAAGGAAAGTTTACGATAAGTGCGTATGTCTATATATATATATGTATATGTATATATATATGTGTGAATATACCTCATTTAGATTATGTGTATATAATTCTGACATTTTGCGTTTCTTCGGTATGGAATCTGTAATCAAAATATAATGTACACTATATAAACATCCGCAGTGTTTGAAGTAGATATGAAATGTGGAGAATATCTGAAATAATGATAACCGAAATCGTAGCGAAGCATTAATATTATTGTAATCCCTTCCGATACATTAATATATATATGCTTATGTATACAATTATATTAAATATTTTTAAATCTAAAAATATTATTATTCATATGTGTTATGTTATATTATTTATATACATATAATTTATAAAATGGAAATATAATATATATATATAGAGAATTGTATAGCTTATTAGAAGTATCTAAAACTACCAATAATACTACAACTAGCACTAATACTAAATAAATTATCAATCAATCAATAATAATACTATTGCTAGACGGTTATCCATAATAATTAAATTATAGATTAATAACAATAGATTGTTTACCTAAAGATAATAGGCAATAATCGCTGCATTTCTTCTCCTTAGTAATGGCCGGCAGTTCTGGAAGACTGATCCTTGTCTCTCTATTTCAGTGATATCATTATTACAAGTAGTAATTAGAATCAGTAGTGAGCTATGTGTGTCTATATACCACATTATCAATCATAATCTATGCTTATATTGATAATGCTATGCTATAGAAATATAATTAAATGTACGAAATCATATTTAGTACTATCTTATATAATTATATTATTTATTCTATTATGTTTAAGAAAAATAACACATTAATAATACAATATAGCAAGAGAAATATATGTACAGGATATAGATAACATAATTATAATAACGGAATGACACTTAGTTGTTTCGTACAAATTAAATATCAAAGACACAACAACAAATAGTTAACGTTATCAACTTGTTGGTAAGTATTGATTCATTTTATAAAAAGATATTTCTGTAAAAGGATTAAACTATATATATAGATTACACACTGTATATAGTGTATATACTCTTCCTTGTACATACTATACCACGTCATTTGAAATCAATAGACAAACGAATAAGGCTACACTTCATTGCTGCAATTACTCGTATATAAATAAAAGTATTACGTTTACTCGTGACTTCAAATGAAATGAACCGAGCTAAACTGAATAAAGTTAAATGTAGATTAATGTAAAATCATCGTATTGCGATGTAATATTAACATTATATTATATCGTTATATCGCTATAGTATAATGTATCGTTCAGCGTAAGCTAGTCAATGATTATTGTGTAAAGATCAAATGAATAACTTAATATCTGATGGTGTTCTAGAGGTGGTTACAGTTAATAAGGCTCTAGTTTAGGATTGGGTTAAGGTTTATGTATAGGTATAGATTTAGTTATAGGTTTGGTTATATATATATTTAGGTAAATTTAAAGTTAGATTTAGGTTTTAATTTAGTTTAAATTATAAGTTTAGGTTTTTACATTTTGAACAGAATTGCGCGGCATTATCACTAGTGCTGCATTACCGTAAGTACATATTACTACTACTACTACTACTACTACTACTACTACTACTACTACTACTACTACTACTACTACTACTACTACTACTACTACTACTACTACTACTACTACTACTACTACTACTACTACTACTACTACTACTACTACTACTACTACTACTACTACTACTACTACTACTACTACTACTACTACTACTACTACTACTACTACTACTACTACTACTACTACTACTACTACTACTACTACTACTACTACTACTACTACTACTACTACTACTACTACTACTACTACTACTACTACTACCACCACCACCACCACCACCACCACCACCACCACCACCACCACCACCACCACCACCACCACCACCACCACCACCACCACCACCACCACCACCACCACCACCACCACCACCACCACCACCACCACCACCACCACCACCACCACCACCACCACCACCACCACTACTACTACTACTACTACTACTACTACTACTACTACTACTACTACTACTACTACTACTACTACTACCACTACTACTACTACTACTACTACTAACACTTCTCCATCAGGTGAAGGTTTGCTAGCATGTCCATGTATCGTGAAAGCTGGTTTCTGTAGCAGTCGCAGGGCATCTGGGTGCACTACCGCGGGCAGGAGCGAACATTTCCTCAGCGGTGGTGGGGGTGACGGCTCCATATGCTGCCCCCTGGTGGTTAGGGTAGTGTTATTAGTGAGTCACTAAGCTGCGATGTCGCTAGTTCATCGTTATTGTTTTCTATTGGGTAATTATTAATAGTTGTATAGTTATTGAATTAGTAGTTTAATATGTTATAGTTATTATATTGAGTATTATGTTATATTTATTAATAATAACGTATTATTGTTGATTGGTATAATATTTTAAAGTTATTTAAATTAGTATAACAATTAATAAAAATGAAAGTTAGTAGATAATAGTTATTTTTTAGAAACATATCAAATATTTACTCAAGATATATAACATTCCTTAATGAGGAATGGTGTAATATGATTTATCATTATTCAAAGAAATAAGTACCAATAATTGTAATATTACGTTATCAATTATTAGAATTAATGTAATTATACATTTTTATTTTCAGTTAAACATATTAATTTGATACCCTATTGGAAGAAAGGATATCTTTATATGATATATATATATATATATATATATATATATATATATATATATATATATATATATATATATATATATATATATATATATATATAACACTCCTTATATACGTAACATAATGAATAACTACTACTTGCAGCTACTAGCAGTAGTATCTAAATCAATAAAATAGATTTAGGTTTGACGCGGTTTTTATACAACAATTTTTTCATTATTCTATTAAATTACATGCAATATAAGTTAGCTTTTACTCACCATATAGATATGTAATGAACACTTAATTTTCATCATATAATTAATAATTTAAAGCATATCCCAAGAAACCAAAGTAGGTGTAAAAATGGTATGCAAATAGCGCATTTACAACGTTGTAAATTTGGGTGCTTTGTGAGCAAATAAAAACTAGTGCATATACACCATTCTCCACCTAAAAATACAACTTTTAATGTAAAATAAAAATAAAAAATAGTGCATATACACCATTCTCCACCTATAAATACAACTTTATAATGTAAAATAAAAATAAAAATAGTGCATATACACCATTCTCCACCTAAAAATACAACTTTATAATGTAAAATAAAAATAAAAATAGTGCATATACACCATTCTCCACCTAAAAATACAACTTCATAATGTAAAATAAAAATAAAAAATAGTGCATATACACCATTCTCCACCTATAAATAAAACTTTATAATGTAAAATAAAAATAGTATATATACATAAACCATTTGTATTTTCTTAATTATAAATATAATTATGATTATAATTGTTGTTCAAGGTGAAACTTGAATAAAATAATTGTGATTTTGTAAAATACTATAATGATCATTCAATAAAATATGAATTTTAAAATAATAACTTATTTATTAAAAACAGAATATTAAATTAAATATAAAATTAAAGTAATAATTTATAATTAATTTATATTAGTAATAAGTTAATAAATATATTAAAATAAAGAAAAAGTAAAATATTATAATAATTAGGATTAAATTAAATAAAATATAAATAAATATATATATTATTAATTTATTTAATTTTTACAGTTATTGAAAATTAATAGTATTATAAAGTATTACAACTATAGAATATAAATGGTGTATTTACACTATTCTACACCTATTTTTACAACTTATTAAAAATTATAAGTTGTATTTGTGAGTGTAAATACAACGTATTACACCTATGAAATATAAATGGTGTATTTACACTATTCTACACCTATTTTTACAACTTAATTTGAATTATAAGTTGTATTTACACTATTCTACACCTATTTTTACAACTTAATTTGAATTATAAGTTGTATTTTTGAGTGTAAATACAACGTATTACACCTATGAAATATAAATGGTGTATTTACACTATTATACACCTATTTTTACAACTTAATTTGAATTATAATTTGTATTTTTGAGTGTAAATACAACGTATTACACCTATGAAATATAAATGGTGTATTTACACTATTCTACACCTATTTTTACAACTTAATTTGAATTATAAGTTGTATTTTTGAGTGTAAATACAACGTATTACACCAATACATAAATAAATGGTGTATTTACACTATGTTACACCTATTTTTACAACCAATTACAACCAAATACAACCAATCGCAACCTAATACACCTACTTTGGTTACATAATATTATGTTACATTTTAAAAGTGTATAGTTTGAAACAAATTTACATTATAAATAACATATTTTTCAGGAATTAACCTGTACATATATATTGTATACAAATCTAATAATGCAATTTCGCATATTATTTTTTTCCTTTGTAAAAACTGTGCTAAATTTATAATAGTGGATTACAATTTACTAATTGTTATTGTTATTTTGATGGAGTTATTTCATGCCATCCAGAAACTTAAATGAAGTTTAACGATCAAACTATCTTCGTATTTTCCCTGGAATAATGTACTTATGGTGAATGCACATAATTCTATTTACACATCTCATTCAGGTATTATAATGTCATAATTATGTAGTTGGAAATAAATTAAAATTATATAAAAATTATAAATATTAATATAAATTTGAAAAATGATAATGTAATTTTATTGAAATTAATAAATTTTATATTATTCTTATATATTCGATATATCTATCAATTTCAACCATATATTTTAAATTGTGTACATTGGAACAGAGAAACTTATATTCAACTTATATTCAACTTAATCAATTGGTGAAATTGACCTTATTTAATAATTACATAATAATGAAAGGCTATCTGTTGCACCTGAAAGTTTAATTAGTTCAGTGGCAAGACTAATATATAATATCTATATATAATTCGTATAAAAAAAATTATTGAAAAACCATAAATATTATCAATAACATGTCTTTTTTTATTTTTGAATTAAAAATAGGATAACCCAAATTGGTCAACCCTACTAATATATTAACATATATTAAAATATCATAATACATTATTTTGCGTTTATAATTATTTAATTTATTATTTTAGTAATAATAAATAAATTATTAAATATTTATCATTAATTTAATATTATTTATGCAGAGAAAAACCGTTTCATTTTTTCAAAAATAATTATAAAATAATATCACGAAAATTTATAGCGCGAAATATAATCACTCATATTTAATTATAAAATATTAAATAATTTATTATAATAATATTATAATATAATATTATTCTAATTATAAACTGCAATAATTATTTAATTGTTAATTATTAAAATAAATATTGAATAATAGTTATATTGTATTAACTATATCGTATTAACTGGCTTATATTATACAAATTATATATTTCTATATTTAAATAAAATCCTATAAGTAATTGAACTTGTACATATTAAATATGTTATTTAAAAATATAAATAACTTATAAGTCTTATACACCTGTTATAATTGTATATATCTCATTATATTATATAACATATATAAATAACATTATTTAACTTGTAGTTATAAATAGTAATAAATAATTATATAATTGCAATGTAGTCTAAAATTCAAATGCAGCTAATTTAGATAAATGAAAGATAAATAATTTACATATTCACACCATTTTGTTTATATTGACAACTTGTTTCTCATGTCCAATATCTTTGAATTTGTGTCACATGATTTAATAATTTGTAAATTTCATTTAAATTCATATATGTTAGTATTCAGTGAATATATCACATATATTTTTTTGATATATTGAGACAAAAGTTAATTTTCTATGTATTTTTAATATATAAATAATATTTAATATTAGTAGTATTATGGATGGAAAAATAAAAGAAAATATACCAGGCACAGTAAATGTAACAACACTGCAGGTTTGTATAATTTATTTTGTAAAATTTTTAAAATAATTATAATCATAATCATTATGATAATTTTTTAATTATTATATTAATAATAATATGATATTTATATTAACCCCTAACTTATCAAAAATATAGATTTATCAACTATTCAACTATTTATAATAAAATGAATTCTAGTATTATAAGGAAATATATTATTATAATAATTATATGAAATAAAATTTGCCGAAGATCATGCATAACCGTCTTTTGATATGACATTTATTATACATTAAATATCGTATTATAAGGCGTATAATATAAAGATATATGTATGTATATACAGTATAGTATATACCTCTAATACAGTGAATATACTACTAATATAGTATATAAATTATATAATATAATTATTATAATAATATATAGGTTTTTTGCCAACTATATATATAATATATTATATTATATAGTTGGCAAATATATATTATATATATATAATATATTATATTATATAGTTGGCAAAAAACCTTTTTTATGGATCCATGTTTTTTGGTTTTTTCCTAGTTTGTATAGGTTTTTTGGTTATTTGGGTTTTTTCGTGGTTTTTTGGTTTTGTCAAGGTTTATTTATGGTTTTTTGGTTTTTTAATTGATGAAAATAATTATTTAATAAAATTATAATTATTGTATAATAATATAAAAATTATATTTTGTAATATATGGTCATTTTAATATAGTATGTAAATACATAATATTTATATATAATAGAATAGCTATTTAATTTATATTTTATCAAAAAACTAATATTTAAAAAAAAAACTAATCTAAATAATCAAGTTAATTTACTACTAACAAAAAATTGTCTAAGCTTATATCTAACACTCCCTGTATAATATATATATAGTATATATCCAACATAATATATAAATTATATATGCAACATAATTAATAATACTACCCGCTGCTACTAGCAGTAGTATCGAATCACCTAAATAGATTAGGTACTGCGCGGTTTCCATACAACAATATTTAAATAGCTCAATTAAATTACATGCAATATAAATTAGAATTTAATCGCTACATAGATATGTATATCATTTAAAATCATATTTAACCTAAGGTGGCGCTCTAGGTATTTTGTATACAAAATTGAATCACAGAGATTTCTCGTAAGTTTTATATGATATAAGAGAGCGTTTTTTGTAATATACCAACGTCCGATGGTACATTGGTATGTCTACGGAAAATGCATTCATAATATATACTATCTTTGGGATGTTGCATTTTTTGTAACATGTCAATGTACCAATGTCCCAATGCACAATCTGTATTTACATGTATAAGAATACAGATGGGACGTTGGTACATTACAAAAAAAGCTTGCTAACTTGATATGTTGATACGTTTGTATGTCACAAAAAAACGCACCTAAAACTTACGATAAAATGTGTGATTCAATTGTATACATATAACTTGTATCTTTCCTTAGAAAAATCTTTGCTACTTATATAAATAAACTACAAGTATAAACATAATATACTCTAATAATTAAAGTTTAAACATGAATTAAATTTAATACATAGTATATAATATTATATGAGATTTAATTTATATTTAGACAAAAAACCTTCACAAAAAAAAACAAAGTAAGCTTAATTAACTATTATTTTTTTAATAAAATTGAAGTTTTAAAATTAATTATTAATTAAAGTGTATATCATTATTATAATAATAAAATAGAATATATCATATATTTAATATATATTATAGCAAAAAACCAAAAACCAAAAACCTGCATTTTGAAAAAACCAATGAAAAAACCAAAAAATCTCACGATGCCAACTATATAATTTATATATATATATTTAATGATATTATAATAATAAACAAAAAAAACACAAACAATTAATTTATTAGTAGGGTTTTTTGTGTTTTTTCTATATTTTGAAAAATTAATTTCATGTATTCCCATTTTAATTTTAATATAAAATTATGATTTAGTATATCATGAATCGTTAACATAAATAGAGTAATAGTTGTAATAACTTGTGATAATAAATTATTTATTAACATTAATAAATTAAAAATTGGTTTCATAATAATCTACATATTATTTAAATAAAACAACTTATTGAAAAACTAAAAATATTACAAATAAAAACTAAAAAAACTACTTTTTTATATTTGTTTTTAACCTAGAAAACACAAAAAACCCAACTCGTCAAACCTAGATGTATATAATACAGCTTAACTCAGTTTTTGATTTTTTTTGATTTAGCTAGTTTCTTAATCCTCTACCAGTATTTCCGGAAATAATATCTTTAAATGTTGCTAGAAAGTGATTTTCTAGTAAGTTGTAGTAGGATACCCCTTTTAAAGTTACTATATTTTCGGCAAGTTGCCAAAAAGTAAGGGGGTATCCCAATACAATTGTAGTTAACTTACTAGAAAATCACTTTCTAGCAAACATTTCTAGACATTATTTCCGGAAATACTGGTAGTGGGATACCCCCTTAATATATCCAATTAAAACATACTTTACTCAATTATGAGTTATTTTTACAATTTTTTTTATCCGTTTTTTCTATACATAGCTTCTCTGATATACATATTAATATATTTAAATATATTGTTAAAATAATTAGTATTACGAATAAAATATTTTTTTATTAAAAAATATATTATACATAAAATATATACTATATTATATTAGATCTCTATATATCTATAATTATAATATCATATTAATGTTTTTTTTTTAACAAAAATTATAATTATATTAAAATAAATTGATTGTAATAACAAATATATAAATAAAAGTCGTTCACGAGTACATTAATGACATATATTATTAGACCCCGTCAAAATTTATCATACACGTAAGTATTAAACTAGTATTTAAAAGGTCCATAAAAAGTCCCATACAATTGTAAATAAATTATTCTTAAGTTAATGAAGTTATCATTAATGATATCCGTAAGAGATAGTACTACCTGACCTCTACTGCAAATATCGCACCATGCAGATAGTACATGTTCCCCTCGAATCAAGCCATTGACTATTTATACAATTTACTAATAAATCCAATATCTATACTTGGCTATTGAATACAATTTATTTATATCCCAATCAAACTGACTTACGAGGGAAATGGGATAAAGTTCTATTTATTTTTACTAAATTAACTACTACTACTATTTTATTAAAAAGAAATCCCAGTATATCTAATTGTATTATATTCATATTAGATACGCCTATAACAATTCGTCCTATAAATAATATTCATATTTACAAAGATCTGAAGATATTTCGCGATAGTCTATTTATAAATATACGACAACCTTGGGGAAACAATTACTATCCTGGCAACTACAAATTCAGTTAATATATTTATATAGTGACCATTGATATCTTTGTATCGTGTGTAACAATTAAGATAAATATAGATATAAACCAATTAACTAAGATGTTTCTAATGATTCATGAACATTATACAGTTTATAATGAGTAAAGTATGCAATATTTAAAAACGAACATAATAATTTGTTACCTATTTGTATCATATCTTCTTCTCAGATAAATAAATATATTTATAATAATAAGTAACAAAATGACAGGATGTCTACTCTCTGTATAAGGTAACTTTTGTATTCCAAAATAGGTATTTAAAGTTATATATTAACGTATATTATAATGATTTTCAAGATACCAGTAACATGTATTCGTTTGTAAATATAATGATATAATCGATATACATAAAATACCGTATGTAAAATATGTAAAATGTACATAATTAATTTACAATGTAAATTAATTATTCCAGATTAACGTTCAAGCTTAAATCAGTTTTTATTTTTAAATATAACGGTAAATAAATTAAACATGTACTATAGATCATAAATAGGAGTGTATATATATAGCAGAAGTTGTAGATGTATTAGATGAATATATATTTGGTTTATAAAATTATATCATTTAATGTTACCTAAATGTCTTGTTAATATGACGATAATTTCACGTATGACAAACTTCTAAAGCATCAACAGAAATATTACGGTATTATTGTAGTATTTTAACATTTATATTTATGTCCAGAATATAATTTATCAGTTCTATACTAAATATGTAGTTCATTGTAAACATTGTAGTAGTATATTTTAATTTATATTAATGTTATAAATAATATATTAATATATACTTACATTATAGATGTTAATTTTGTTTAATTATATTTTGTTTTAATTATGTTTTGTTTTAATTATATTTTTAGAGACTCCTCATAAATTCTCAATTTATTGAGTCAATAAATTTAATATAATAATAATATCATATATATATATATTAACATATCATATACTTAACAATTATATATATATATATATATATATATATATATATATATATATATATATATATATATAAATATATATAATATGACTAATGCATGTGTTTATATTTGAGATTATATGTTATTCAGAATCAGAATTACATGCGAGTGAACAGGGTTGGGGTTAAATACACTTTATTAAATACAAATACAAATACATTTTTCTTAAAGAATCAAATACAAATACAAATATTTATTATATTTTTATACAAATACATTTTATCAAATACAAATATTAATACATTAAATATTAAATCATATGATAATATTTTATATAAAATAATAATCATTATATATATATACCAGATTGCATAATAATTAATTGAAATCAATTTAAAATATATTTAATTCCTAAAGATTATCAAAGATTTTGCGAAACAAAGATGGTTCACTCCCTATCTAAGCTATGTAATTATTTTAATATAGTATACTTATACCAACCACTAGATGGATACATATATATTATTTTAAGTTAAATTTAATATTATTAATTCATAAGGTAATTAAGCTAATTATCAGACTAATATACTTTTAATATTATAATATATATGTGAATTATATTTTAAAATTACGACATTTTCACGGTATTGATAGTTTACATGTAAATAACAATGACTAAATCGATCTAATTTTAACCCATACAAATTCGGTAAAATTTGTATATATAATTATATATTTGATATCTCCACATAATATTTTTGCGGAACACTTACTTTTCGATATATATCAAATTTTTATACATATCTTAATTTAAGATTATATTAGGATATTATTTTTGAATTTACATGTAAACAGATACTAATCCAAAAATAGATTTTAGTTCTTTCACCCGTCGTATTTGCGCTAGTGTCGTTTTTATTTCAATAAATCAGTCGAGTGAACCATCTTTCCTTCGGAAAATCTTTGAAAATATCAATACAATAAAAAACTGTAAACAATAGACTGGTTGCTTGTGATATTATAAGTTATAATTTATAACACATACATTTTCTATATAAAATATAAATTCATTTATATAGTATTCATAACATTCTTTGAAAAGTATTATTCTATTATATAATTGTTATTATTTAATATAAATGGTAAATTTTTTGTTAATTTTTTTACATTTATAAAGTAATTGTTTAAATTCTACATTATATTAAATTATTAAATTAAAATATTTGTAAGTGTATTTGAAATTGTATTTTATCAAATACACCAAATACAAATACATCACTGAATAATTATTCAAATACAAATACGTATTTGACCCCATCCCTGGCGAGTGGTAGATATATTGTAGTTATCAGTATAAATGTGACAATGCATGGGTCATATGTATTTAGAGGATATACCTTTTAGAGGAATATCTAATTTCTTAACACAAATGTACATTCTAGATAGAAAGATTGACTACCTTCAATATTGTACACAAAGTATTCACTCATTTTAATTGTACATTCTTTTTATTGAAATTAAATGTATATAAATATTATATATATCTTTATATATTGATATGAATTACTTTACTTTAATATATGTTGTATTCTTAGTTGTGTGAATGTAAAATTAGCTATTATAAAAAAACTTGTAAGTATGTGTAATTTGATATTATTCCAATATTAAATCTACTTTATAATATAATATATGTGTGTAAGTGTTAACTAAACATATAATGTATCAAATTATATATGTTAGATATATATTATATATGATATATGATAATATTTACATTATAGTTTAAACAAATATTTATATTGAATGCAACTAGTACACAGTTTGCTGCTTGTTTTATAATACAGCAACTTACTGCTACGTATGTTATTATTGTGGTATGACTTAAGTAGTACACACATACACACACATCAATATATGTGTGTACAAACATATTGATGGATTGATTGATTTATATATATATATAGTGTATTTTATAAAGTTTAAATGTTGTCAATAATAACATATGCTATTGAACATACATTGATGATTAATATAAATCAAATACTCGTTATTGATAACTAATATATATTTATATAAATATATATATGTGTGTGTTTATTATGATCAGATATAGCCTAAATATATCATAGGTCATAGAACATATATATTGTATAAACACCTATGCTCTCTAGGATAATACATGTTAACCCTGTTATTATTGTTAACAGATTATATATATTAACTACAATTAAAAAAAATTATGAATGAATTCCACATTGTCCATAAACATTTAAGTATAAGAAAAATAATAGTAAATATATGGTATATAAAGTAAATGATATATATTTATAAACATTCCAACAGAAATAGTAGTCAACATAATCAGTAGTTTACCTATACATGATAATCAGATACACAGCATGATATTTAGATATAAAACATGATATTTAGATATAAAACATGATAATCAGATATAAAACATGATATTTAGATATAAAACATGATATTTTCCAATATGTACATCTTCAATATTATTCAAACATTTGATTATTAATTTTATTACAAACATTAACTTCCTAATATTATAATTTGATAGTTAATTTTCAATCTATTATACAATAACATAACATAAAATTATAAATTATATAGATTAATAAAATTAATAAATACATTAATTTTGTTATTTTCCAATAAATCATATATCGCATTACGGAATAACTACAACGCGTGACATTCAATTCAGACATGGGCTCAAGGTCATCCTCCTGAACACGACCTTCCCCCGACCAATAAGAAATTCTCTCAGTCTCCCTTTCCGTACGACGAAGCTCTCAACAACTCTATCTGCTTATGGTTATCCTGCATTGATCACTGATCGCTGGTATGTAACGCGTCCGTTATCACAACAGGAAGGGAGATATCACGTATCTGAACGCAACCTGCATCGTGTCGTCCACTAATGAACAACTTAACGATGAGTCAGCTGTTTCTGAGCGTCTTCACGATCGTGCAGGGCCTCTTCTCAAGGTCGAACTGAAATCTACAACTAAAAGTTAGGGGGTGCTAGTAGTAGTAGCGCTACTAGTAGTGATGGGGTTGGGGTTGTATTAATAGTAGTGGTCGTGGTAGTAGTGTAGCTAATAATGGTGGTGGTGGTATTGGTGATTGTGGTGGTGGTGTTAGTAATAGTAGAAGCATAACGTAACACTTATATTCAACTTTCTTAATACATGTAAACACTCGTAAGATATATTACGTGTTAAGCTAGAATTTAGAAGTTCATTATAAATAATAATTTGTATATAATAAACAAAAAAATATAATAATTATAACATACAATGAGCTACTTAAGTTTATTATATCACATATAGAATTAAATTTAAGTAATATTTATACATATATATTATATAATATAATATGAATTTATTAAATATTTACATAAATATATATATATAATAATCAGAGTTTGGGCATTAGCCTGGATGAACGAAAAAGCAGAGCATAATACATGTATCTATATAGATATTATAATAGATAGATTATAATAATAAATATTATCTATACAAAATATATTGTTATATAGTATGTAATAAAAGAAATTCTTGTCAAATATTATTACAATTAATTATTTAATAATATAAAGATGATAATAATTGAATACCTCAATAAGATTGGTAATGAATAAGTTTCACATAAAATGAAGGAAATAATATATATAAATAAGTATTTACTTTATGTTCACAATAGTAATATATGAGGAATATATCTATCTAGAATATTCAAAATTAAAATTAAATACAAATTTTAAAAAAGATATTTCACCTTAAAATATTTATTTTAAGAATAAATAATCGATTATTATCATCTTTACAATCAATATAAAATTAATTTCTTTAAAAATAAATTATATATAATGTTAAAAATAATCATGAAGATTAAAAGGATTTTTTTTTAATACAATTTTCATGTTACATAATATTACTATATACTATTGCACATTATACTCTATGAAGTACATTATTAAAACATCGCTGTAGTCTAATACTGTAGTGTTAATGTAGTCTAATACTGTAGTGTTAATGTAGTCTAATACTGTAGTGTTAATGTAGTCTAATACTGTAGTGTTAATGTAGTCTAATACTGTAGTGTTAATGTAGTCTAATACTGTAGTGTTAATGTAGTCTAATACTGTAGTGTTAATGTAGTCTAATACTGTAGTGTTAATGTAGTCTAATACTGTAGTGTTAATGTAGTCTAATACTGTAGTGTTAATGTAGTCTAATACTGTAGTGTTAATGTAGTCTAATACTGTAGTGTTAATGTAGTCTAATACTGTAGTGTTAATGTAGTCTAATACTGTAGTATTAATGTAGTCTAATACTGTAGTGTTAATGTAGTCTAATACTGTAGTGTTAATGTAGTCTAATACTGTAGTGTTAATGTAGTCTAATACTGTAGTGTTAATGTAGTCTAATACTGTAGTGTTAATGTAGTCTAATACTGTAGTGTTAATGTAGTCTAATACTGTAGTGTTAATGTAGTCTAATACTGTAGTGTTAATGTAGTCTAATACTGTAGTGTTAATGTAGTCTAATACTGTAGTGTTAATGTAGTCTAATACTGTAGTGTTAATGTAGTCTAATACTGTAGTGTTAATGTAGTCTAATACTGTAGTGTTAATGTAGTCTAATACTGTAGTGTTAATGTAGTCTAATACTGTAGTGTTAATGTAGTCTAATACTGTAGTATTAATGTAGTCTAATACTGTAGTGTTAATGTAGTCTAATACTGTAGTGTTAATGTAGTCTAATACTCTAGTGTATATGTAGTCGAATACTGTAGTGTTAATGTAGTCTAATACTGTAGTGTTAATGTAGTCTAATACTGTAGTGTTAATGTAGTCTAATACTGTAGTGTTAATGTAGTCTAATACTGTAGTGTTAATGTAGTCTAATACTGTAGTGTTAATGTAGTCTAATACTGTAGTGTTAATGTAGTCTAATACTGTAGTGTTAATGTAGTCTAATACTGTAGTGTTAATGTAGTCTAATACTGTAGTGTTAATGTAGTCTAATACTGTAGTGTTAATGTAGTCTAATACTGTAGTGTATGTGCAGTCGAATACACTTTTCATCACATAGGATTCACTGTACAATGTGTGTATGAAATAACCTGTTTTCACTACCACTTGACATATCTACAACATTGTCTCCTTAACCACACACACACACACACACACACATATACTACATATTTCTACCTGTAAACTATTGTCTACTATTACTACAGGTTGTTTGACTGGCTCATCTAAACTAACGGACTCGTACAACCTACCCTGCGACTACATTGCTCACGCTGTAGGGCCTCGCTTTAATGACAAGTATCGGACAGCCGCTGAGAATGTTCTCTATAGTTGTTATCGGAACATTCTGGAATTAGTGAGGTTCTATAGTCGGTGGTGGCCTGTCACTAATCATTATATATATATATATATATACATAACCATCTGTATTATGTTAATTAATCAATTATTATTATGTAATATAATATGATAATAATTCGAGAGAGAGATGCATGAATGACATGATATCATTACCTAATATATTGTATGATTCACCTGGTGTCTCCTTTACATGTGTACTGGCTTACACTTTGGTCTAGTTACAATAGCAATAGTGATGAACCTACCTTAAGAAGTAATACATAATAGGTGCATTATTACAATACAATACACGGACTCACCTTAGCTAGGCTAGTGTGGTATTGAACACAAATAACATTAGTTTATTAATTTTGAAATATATCAATACTTTTTTATTGTGAGTGAATTTTAGTTTGAAAATATAATAACTTTATATATATACATTTACATATATATATATATATTAGTTTATTTTAGCCTATATTAAGGGGGGGACGCAATACCATTGATTTTTTCGAAAAAAAATGAATTTCAAATTTTTTTTTAATGTAAAATTATAATATTTCAAATATTATTTTTAAAATGGTGTTTAAATTATGTTCATTACATTATTCATTTTGTTTATATTATATTATTTGTACCTGTATAATCATATTGTTTATATTCATATATTATATTTGAAACTTGATTTACTCAGAATAATTATTTGTGACCAATCATGCTGATATAACTAGTATTAACTTTTGTACAATTGAATATTTTTTTTTATTTTTTCAATATAACTAGATAAAACCTGTATGATTAAAGTTATTTAAAAAATTTTAATTAGCAAATTAGTTGGAAAATTAAAATTTTTTATCAGATATTTCAATTATTTTTTTTAGAAGCGTATAACATAAATATGAATAAACATCTATAAATGTCAACATATAATATAAAAATATTGAATATTATTAATAGATTAAAAAAAAGTGAATATTTTTTGAGTTAATAGATTTCTAAAAATAGCATTTTTTCGTATCTTTTACATGTAAACCAAACGATGGTATCGCCTCCCCTTAAGAATGGATAATATATTTAAGTTGATGAATGCTTGTTTTCTGTATAGTATGCACATTTCACTGAACATATGTCACAACCACCAGTTTAGAACTAAACACGTTGATTTCAGTGAGAAGAACATGACCTCCATAGCCCTATGTTGTTTACATTCTCATCGCCGTGGTTACCCTATATATGATGGAGCTCATATCGCCATACGTTTGTTTACATTAGTTACCCCTTAGTTCATTATTATTGTATACAGTATAGTACATGTTCCGTATAGATTATATATTCATTATCTATATTTTATTTATATTATTTTCTATAAATATATATATATATATTATAATATATTTATTAGTATTAATATTAAGTTATTAATATAAAGTGTTTCATTATAACTAGGGACTGTCAGAAGATTTTTAGAGAAATGTAAAGATGAGCCTAATTCTTTAAAGAGAATTATATTTGTAGTGAATACAGATGAAGAGGTATTATTATTACTGTTATTATATTTATATAATGTTATTATTATATATAATAATATATGAATGCATTATTTAATTAATGGATTAAATGCATTAAGGGGTACATTTCACATAAAAATAAGAAAAAGTAAACATAGCATACACAAATCTAAATCTATTTTAGCTTTTATTACATTTTTCAAATATAATACTCAAATCTATTAAAATGTTATATATTTATTTTTTAAGATTTAAAAGAAATATGATGAAATTACTTTTATATTATTTATATTTGTTAAGGTATGAAGGAAATGTACTATATAGAATATAAATATATAATATACAAATTTAGGAATATTAATATGAATGTTATCTATTATAATAAACATTTCAACAGAAATGAACAGTAATAACATAATTACACTTTTTTACTACTATTCTATTGAACAATATATATAATTTTCTGAAATATATCATTATATTATTATCATACAAATATTCAAATAAAAATATCCAAATACATCATTATATATATATATATATATATAGAAATTAAAATATATTAAAATGAAATCTAATTTCATTGAAATATTTATAATAAATTTTAAATTTATAATTTTAGTGGCATTTTAAAATGTTTCTTTTATGAGTTCTATTTCACATGAAAGCATAATTTATTCATTATTTTAAAGATAATATTATATATTATTAATAAATTATTTAAAAAATGCAAAATTTTATTTTTGGATATGCCCTTAAGTATGTGATAATGATTGTGAATAATTATACATATCTAATATTAGTTATTACCAGACACCTCTGTCCACCCTATAACCACACCACCCAACCCCCCTACCCTACCCATAGCTGGTGTACAGAGCGATGATGGCTCTTTACTTCCCGCGGTCTCAGAATGAACAAGACTACTCACAGCGTCACATGCCTATAGACATAGGCAACGCAGATGGGGAACCTATCATTGCTGAACGCTGCATTCGTATCTCTGGCAAACTCAACTGTTTGTAGTCCCGATACCTATGTGTAGTACTTACTCGTGATAACATCATCTATAATGTTGCTTACTATGCACGTATCTAGTGTAAGCCAAGGTGAACACTACATACTTTATGATCTGACAAACCTCGAAAAGTACAATTTGTCATGGTGCCTACTGCACCGTATATAACTGTTGAGTCACTCATGGGTCATGATATAATGTATTATACGATTCCACTTTTTTATATATATATATATATATAAACTTAAACTTCAACTAAAGATGATTGTATAAACGTATTTAAAAATCATTATAATTAGATTTCCTTGAAATTATTGAATGCGTATTATATATTACAAAATTTAGCAAATAAAATCTTAATAGTTTTTATAAAATCTTAATAGACAGAATATGAATTGTTTGATATTGTTTATATTTCCCTTTCTCTCTATCAATCTCTCCTCTCTCTTCTCTCTCCTATATATTTCCAAACAAACATTCGCTTGTACACACTCTATTCTCTCTTCTCATTGATCAGGTCTCGAGGAGAGTATAGACGTGTCTAAGGCATTTGAAACGTCGATTGCAGTGGGATGTCATTCATTTGCCAAGATGACAGTGGATGTTGACAAGAAGAGGAGGTTTGCGATGTGTTCCCTTTACAATACAGTTACACCCTCTAGCGTATGGCTTAAATACAAGCTAATAGTCATTCTTCAATGTATTCCCTCTGTTAAGTAATGTTACACACTTCTATGTATTTAGTTCTATTTACATCATAATAGTAATAGTAATATAGAATTCCTTTAGGTACTGTTTCATATTTATGTGTTTGTGATTAAATGCTATGTTAATAGTTATTATACATATAATAATGTTAACTTAGTTGAATACTATAACATTGATATATGTGTATGAGTGTATTATTAATTTATAAATGGTAATTACTAAATTATTATTTTTTTTTTAATTTTCACATAAAATATTTAATAAATTATTAATATATATTCTAAATATATAATATTTTGCTTCTATATGGAATTTAATTTAATATATGACTTATATTATAGGTATCAATGATAACCATTCGATATACAAGAATATTAAATTATAAATATAATATATATATATAATATACTCTCATTTATTTTGTATATAATATTAAATTTTATAATTAATTATAATAATTATATTAATTAATATTCACATGTGCAATCGGGTGAAATAATATACGCAATCGTAAAAGTATGTATTTATTCTGTGACAATTGCAAAATTTTCTAATTAGAACTTGTTCTATTTTTTGAGATAATGTACGCAATTATCTAAGAAAACACAATCACCTGTATACCTATGAGTATACATTCATATAGTATACATATGCATTGACTTTCATGTGTTAGTGCATTCATAAATTATTTAATAGATTAATAAATAACAAAATATTTTATATAAATATAAATATTAATAAACTACGCACTTGAATAAATTATAAAAACTTTAAAATGTAAATTACGTAAATCTTTATGCATAAAGCCTATAATATATAATTATTCATTTATAATATTATATTATAAGTTAATATACATAATGTATGTATGCTGTACACATTATTTTACATATTATAATGAATGTACATGTCTATGAATTCACGCTTGTATAAATTATATCAAATAATCATAAATTCATATAATTTATGTATTTTGTCAGCGCTAAGTGCGCAACATATGTACTCATGTGAACACCCTACAATGTATCATGAACATGGATTGCATGATTTGATTGATTTATGTATTTTGTCGTGAGAATTACACATGAAATATGGATTGCACATGTGAACAGTGTAATACTAACCTAATAATTTATTCAAAACTTTTATTTTTTTTAAATATCATTAGTTTAGTTTTATTCAAAATTCAATATATTAATAATTCATTCTTTATTTAATATATTTAATATTATTTATTTTGATAATTATATTTAGAATTTCAATGAATTATTAAATATATAGTGGTATAAAAACCTACATAGCAATATGACATTATTGGACATATATATGATATTCACAAACTAATTGAATTGAGTACAGCATGAAAATAGTTTAGTTTTAAATTATATTAAATATGAATTTATAATACTATCGTAGACTTCTTCCAATAAATATATTAAGTCGATCCCTGGTCATTACAAAATCATTGTAACCAGATATTATTGCCTGTTCGTATCATTAAATATATGTTTACATATATATAAAACTCTATAATGTATTTATGTGAATATATATATATATATATATATATATATATATATATATATATATATATATATATATATTAGATATACATGAAGAAAGTGGTGTTGCTAGTTTGATACAACTGTATACAATGTCACTATTAATGTCCCTCTTCACTCTGTGTAAACACGTCATGCATATTGGACACTTGAAATGTTCAACTTAATAATCTCTAATTTTCTATATATATATATATATATATATATATATATATATAGATGTTCATGGAATAATTGTAGAATATATGCTATTATTTCTAAATATGATTTAAGAATATTGATATTGATTTAATTTGTCAAATTTTTAATATAATATTTAATTAATTATTATGTAATGACATTTATTAATAAACAATCTTATCATTGAGTTTTATCAATACTAATTTAGACATACAATATTTTTAAATTAACATAAATATTACATACATTTGTAATATTAATCATTTAATTTAGTGCAGTAATGTGTATTTAATAGCATAACAATATACACCATATTAACATTATCACAACATCTCCATAAGGAGACATTTATATGATTAATAATGTAATTGTTATTTCAGAAAAAGGTTGGGATCTGCATGTATTGTGAATCATCAGAATATTAAAGAAAACAGGTCATTGTATTTCATTATATATGTGTGTTTATGTATGCATGCCTGTATATGTGTTTACTTATGTGAAATGCTATCTAAAGTAGGCTTTTATTACACTTAAATATTCTTAATTTCGTTATTATAGAAAACTAATATTTTAGATAATTCCTAATTTGTAAACACTGTTATGTACATATCGAAGCTTTATTTCATTTTATTTAAAGTATTATTTATATATAAACATGTAAATATATAAATATAAATTTATATTTATACATAATTATTATGAATATACTAATTCAGATATATAACATGACTAATACACTGTTCTGTCACAATACAGTGCCTATGAACGTATGCTACGTAAGTCTAAACTCACGGACTTCAAGGACATAGTGTCCTCGAGATGTCTATATAGGTCCGGATTCGATAGGGAGGGCAGATCAGTGGTTGTCTTCATTGCTGATAACTTTAAATATAGATTCATCGAAAATGATACGGTTTCTATGTTTATTTAATATAAACTAGATATTATTAGATTTTATTTTTGATCACTAAAGTTGTTTGATCACTTATTCAAATTATTTCAGAGCTAAAAATAATATTATACATACACTTTTTTAAATTTCATTTTATCTCATATATAATATTTCATTTGTTAAATTATTTTATTTTGGTGTTTCTTCATACCATTCAGTATGTAAGATGACATTTTTTACTTATAAGTTATAACCAACTGGCCCATTAATTAAATATATATATTAGTGATTAAAATGAAACTAGATTTTGTAATTTTACATTTTAGTTTATAAAAATCTGAAACCTAAATAATGTTGGTTTCGAAACAAATTAAACTGATCAATATGGTTTCGAAACATTAATATTTTCGTCATCAGATAATATAAAATTATAGACACCTTAATATGATTTTATTTCAGCTAATGACAAATATTCTAAATAACAATTAAGAGCAAATAATTTCAATTAATTTAAAAAAAGCATGATCAAGACTCAATCTGGCTTAACTCGTTTGAATCACTTTTAAATATAATATATATATATTGTAGCAATACTATGTAATCATTATTTTAAACATCAGAAAAATGTTAACTAAAGTTTACGATGAGATTAAATATTATGTATAATATAATAATTATACATTTAGGCATTGCTTTATTTCATATACTTAATGGATGGAGTCTCTAAACAAGAATACATATTTGTCTACTTTCATTCATCATTTAATAGGTTTGATATACAAATTTATAAAGCATCATTCATTTATCATCAATTTATTTTATTTTTAAATATTTGATTAATAAATTAAATAGAAAATAATAAGTATTATTTCACTTACTGTTATTTTATTATTTCATTAGCATATAGTTATACAATTTACTTTATTTTAATATAAACCTAATTTAACATGTACAAAAACAAAATCAACTTATGGTAATACAGATAATAATAAGTGTTGAGGACATGCATATGATTTCTATATTAGAATTAAAAATTATTTAATTTTAAATTAATAAAGCTTTATTTAATCATTAAATATTATTGAAAATAATGTAGATATTATAAAAAAAATCATTTTCTATATCATATATATTATACATTAATTGTAGTTTTGGAGTGTATATTTTAAATAGTATACCTGTAAATTAAAATATACCTAAATCAAATGTGTTATTTATCAGAAATTATTATTAGCACTTAAAATGGGTTAACCAATATGTAAATTAATAATATTCCATACATAATTATAATTTAATTAGAGAAAATAAGTATATATACATATATTTATTTAAATCTATTTTAATACATGACATATATATATACATAATATACACTTTATTTATAGGATAGAACAACCAGATATTAACTTTTTCCAGGACTTAAAGTCAATTATTCATTCAAGGTATTTATATATAATATACTTTTAATCATGTTTATAAACATGTAATGATGATATTTTAATTATTAATAATATAATGCACTGACATATATTTTATACGATATTTTTACAACTAATATATATTTTTACAAATTACAATAATTCAGATATGCCGAGAATTTAACCGCACTATATTTCTTACATTCTAATATGTGGTCGAAGGTACGTTTTTATAATAATATATATTTCAATTAATTATTGTATAACTATATATCATGTATATATTACAATTTATTGATTACTTACATTTTGTACTTAAATATAATATTTATATGTGATATTAATTACATAATATATAATTTATTATAATTTACTATTGCGTATAATATAAAAATTATTATTTAATACTTTTCTAATTTAATTGTTTATGTAAAGAATGCAACTGATTATATATTTCGTATACACAATCTGATATTGATACAATTTAAAAATAATAATTAATATTTATATTTATATTATATTTGACTAAATATATTGTGTAACTTTTTATCCATTCTACAATTATAACAGCTGTGATATTTCAATTGAATATTAATTTGTTAGTTAAACTAATTTTAATATTCAAATATATTGTATTTTATTTGAATTAATCAAAATTAATATTTGTAGTAATTATAACCTATAATAAACACTATCTTAAAATGTAACCTTTCTAAAAAATTTCTCCACACTAAAAAATAAATATATATATTTTTTTAATTAGAATGACATCAGGTTTTAATTATTGTCGGGAATCAAGGACATGATGTTTTGTTACACTATCTATTAGATAGTATCTATACACTGTTAAACTTTTTTTAAATCAAAAATAATATTTCAAGATGTTTATTTAATTATATTTAAATGATTTCAAATATATTTATTTATTTGTAAAATAAAAATCTGAATTTATAAATAAATTTGGTTTGAATTTAAAGATTTTTTCTATATTATGTATATCGATATTCTATATAATTTAATATATATTACAATTTTGATAAAATCATATAGAAACTATTAATTTTAAATAGAGTTTTTTTATTAATTTATATATCAAATTCAATTGTGTACTCCTGAACTATGATGCAATATGATAACATCAACTATACAATATGCTTTAAAAGATATCCTATCCTTGCTGTGTCTTAAGGGGGGAGTGAGAAAACGACTCTGTAATAATGAAAAAAATATCAAATATATTTTTTAAAGATTATTAATATATAAAGTTGTATCTTAAGGGGATTCGCGGCCTTTGATGTATATAATAAGATAGGAGATATTTTTGTTCAGCACCTAGGGTTTGATCCAATATACATTTTGTAAATTACATATTTTTAAACATTATAATGTTAGTAAAAGTTTCTTGATTTTTTTTTTTAATGGTTTATTGAAAACCCAAATCTTTTGAGGAAAAATATGATGCTAAATCAAATTAATGTTTAATTGATTTAATTTTTGATATGTTATACTATGTGTATTAAATATCTTTTAAGTAACATTTATTATACATATAATACTAAATATACTGTTAAAATTTCATCAAGTTTGGTTAATTATTGAGAGGGCTGAACAATTTCTAAGATATAAAATAAATTAAAATCAATATTCTTAATGAGTATAAATCAATGTTTAAGTTGTACATTGATTTTACATTTTATGATAATTTATGTTTATTATTTGTATTTTTGACTATATTTCTAGTATTATAATATAATAGTATACCACACTAATATATGCATAAAGTTATTTTTATAATATTTATATTATATTACCAATAATTACATATAATAAGCTAATATTTATGATATTTTTTTAAAAAGAAAATACATTTTTTTAGCATTTATTTATTTCTAGTATTAGAATACAACATAATACCACACTAATATACCCATAGAGTTATTCTTATAATTTATATTATATTATAGTCCGGCAATCAATCTCATACTACGTCTTGGCATTTTTAAATTAAATAAATTAATGACGCAATCTCAATTACGTTGTTTATAATGTGAATTTTACACCCAACGCAATGCATTCATTTGATATCAATCCATTAATTATGTCGCTAGTTGACATCTTATTACATAATATATCGTATATAACACTACATTTAAAAATATTAACATATATATAATATATTATACATTTAAAATATGATTATATTACTATTATTTACGCCATTTTTTAATATTTTTTTTTACCAAATAGGTCATGTACTAGATCTTTATATGATAAGTTTCAGAGGATATAAAATATTTATTTTCAATAAATTTCAAAGGCCGGGAATCCCCTTAAAATGATATATAGAACATATCTATTCATAAATTATAACGTAAAATTATTCATAATTATAATAAATATACGAAATAGTCATTTTAAAATATAAGTAAATATTAGAAATATGTATTTTAATTTAACAATGTGAAAATTTATTTGTATATTTATTTCTAAATTTTACATATAATATATAATATATATATCAGACACATTTACAAAATAAATATATTAAAAAAAATGTAATTCAAAATTCAATTTACTCTGAATAATTATTTTACAAATAAGTCTTACTATAAAATCCTAGTACTTTTTTAAAGATGCAAAAAAGTAATTGTATTTTTTATTAAATATTACTTATATATTGTATCTCTGTAAATTAAATATTAATATTGTTTTTTATTATTAAATTTTATATTATTCTATATGCTATATAAAGTCTTATTTATAATAATAAATATAATATTAACTATTTTGTATAATATTATAAATGGCTAACAGTATTTATAGTAAACGCACGTGTTTCATATAATTTATATGTCAAATCTATTTATAGAATATATATAACCCCCCCCCCCCTAGGGTTAATAATGAGTATCATTAATAATTTATGAATAATTTAATTATTTAGAATAATATTTAGTTTATAAACATATAAACACTATAATTGTATATATATATATTATTTAATAAATAATATAAATTATTGGCGTTATCATATCAGTAATTATTATTCACAAATAATTTGATAAGATGACAAATATAATTAATACATTAAAATACCTTCATTTATAGATGATAACCTGGTATATTACTAGATTTCTTGCAACTACTATACGTAATAAAGTAAGACATATACAAGGATTAGAATATCTATATAGGTTGGTGAATTTATTTATTTTAAAAAATGTATTAATATAGACTAATATAATGTTTATACAAATATTTGTATATTAATTTACAATTTGGATATTTTTAATATATTAATTAATATTAATTATGTAAAATTTATTATTTTATTAATAATTTATTAATTATACTAACAAATAAATAATAATTTAATATAACAGTCGAATAGCAATAGATCAACTAGATTTACCTACATGTATTTGTGATCATGATTTAAAGATATATGGAGCAAGATATTATGACCCTGATAAAGATAAATTACTTAATAGTAGTTTGTAGATACATTGTGATATATAATTAAGATTAATTATAACATATTTATTCTATTAGTCAATGAAAAATTGTATTTATATTATTTATAAATTTATTGATCGTTAAATGTTACTCAATATTCATGTTTATATTATTACATAAATAATTACAAAATAATAATACGTTATATACAATTTGAGCTCAAATAAATGTAATGTTTTTTATATTTATAAATAAAATTATATTATTTTTTAGATATATAAATATTTTAATTATTATAATATAAAATTTCTAATTTTAAGTTAAATACATTTTTTTATATCTCATTGAATTCATAAACTCTATTCATATTCTTTTTTTTCTATTATTTTACCTAATAATGAATCATTACTACTAAGTCCTTGTGGCATACTAATATCTAAATTACTATCGGATTCAGTAAAATAAATTTCAGATTTTTGTTTTGTTTGAATTTTTAATTTATTTTTATATATTTTCTTGGTATTTATTTGTTCATCTTTTTCTTCTTCTGAACTAACTGGGCATACTTTCTTTTTATATATATTTTTTTGTTTTTTTAAATTTGTTTCATTTTTATTCTTATTATCTTTATTATATTTAGCAAATGTAGGTTTAATTACCTTATTAGTATTAATTGAATTATATCTTTCCTTCTTTATATCCTTCTTAATAATCTTTTCATCGCATTTTTTATTAGTATTTACATCTATTTTATTTGTATCTTGTTTACTTAATCGTTTTTTCTTATCTTGAATAGGAACAGCAAAATTCTTTTTATTGGAAACTTCTATAATTATAGATTATAATTTTATAAAAAACATGTGATATTTTTATATCTATTATTATGTATTTTACATTACATATATATATACTTATATAAAATCTCTTTTATATTTTCTGTAATAAAAAAAGTACATCTTATTGTTGAAAGACCATTTTTTTAAATAGTATAAATAATGAATTCCATTAGCCATTAGCCCACATAAATATATTGTTTATGTTGTTAAAATGTAAATGTAGCATTTTGTATGTTTTTGATATTTAGTAGTATAAATTTTCAAATACGTATTTATACATGAAATATTTATTTCTTAACATTACAAGTTGTATTTATTTTAAAGATAATAAAATACTCTAAGAATATCTAATATGTTTTAAATATAATTCAATATCCAATGATATATATTATAATAAGGTCAATAGGTAATCGTTAATTATATTATATAATAAGTGTACTTTTATAATACATTAATCTAAAATGTGTGTTACCTTTACTAGTCGGAATATCACGGATTTTCATAGGTTGCTCTTGAGATGCTACAATAATTATTAATAAAACATTAAAACACACAGCACATAGTATGTATAATATACATTAAATATTATTTTACTGACCTTGACTACTTAAGAGATTTAATATATTTTCATTTTCATTAATAATATCATTTACTTGTCCTAAAGAAAATGTTTCTTCTATTTCTGATTCACTATCACTATTTTAAATTATATTATTAATGTGTTATATATCTATGATAAAATATTATAATTTAAAATAATAATAAACCTGAATGATATATCAAATTTCTTATTTTCATTATTTTTAATATAATTATTTCTTTTCTTGCATTTAATATTTTTATTTTTTATTTTTGGCGTTAATTCTAATATTTAAATGAATATATATTATTTATTATGTTATTATTGTGAATATATATATATGTATCGAGATTATGTAATTGGTTATTAAATTTAATAGACAATATTTTGTTACTAAATACAAGGAAATATTTGTCATTAGATAATTAAATAATAATTTAAATAAATTATTACTCACCTATTTTTTTCTTTAAACCAGCTTTTCCAAGAAATCCTTTATATCTTATACAAAAACTATATTTTTGTAATCTTTTAACTATACTTATAGTTTTTGCATGTATTGCACATTCTTTTGCATAGGTAATTTGATTTTTATATGCCTGTACATTTTGTATATACATATATATATATATATATATATATATATATATATATCTTTGAATATATAACTTTAACTAACATTTTTAATTGGATTATTCTGTTTAAATGGTTGAATTTTCTTTTCATCAAACCATCCTCGAGTGACTTTCTTATCTAGGAATGAAACATGATAAAGATCACCACCTTCATATCTATCTATAAATTCATCAGTATCTGGATCAATTTCTACCATTGCAGGCCATCTTAAAAATATTGATTTAGATTTATAAATATTTATTATTTTAATCTAATACAATGTGCATTTACTAACGGTGGATAACCATCTAATTGAGCGCAAACTATAGATCCTTCATTAAACTTGATATCGATTAAATCTTCACTAATATAATGCTGTTCTTTTAAATTACATTTGTTATATTTCGTATTTTCATTCATTTCACATATCCAATTTTTATTTAATATAGATGGGTCATGCTCATGTTTAAGATAACGCCACTTTTTACATTTTACGCATTCTATCCATGTTCCTATATATATATATATACATGTTTATATATATATATATATATATATATATTTATTAACCTGTGAGTTCTGGAATATAATCTTTCATTTTTTCATAAATTAAGTCCCTGTATTCTGAATATATGTATTAATTATATAAGAATTTAATTAATTATATAGATATTATTCAATATTTGTAATAAAATAATTTATGATGACAATTATTATATGTTACATACTATACCTTTATCAATGTTAAGAATAGAATTATTTTTATTGTGACGCTTCTTTTTATGATTTTCGTTGTGTTCAAATGAAATATTTACTAAATTTGTATTATTATATTACATATATAATATTTAAATTGTTAAATTAAAATATATTTTAATAATATTATATAATATAAGTAAGTAATTTTTAATATAAGTAAGTTATAATACTAATTAGTGTTATATTATTATATATTTTAATTAAGTTTTAATAGTAATATATATATATTAGACTGTTTCATATAGTACCTTTTTTTAAATTAAAACCTACCAAGTTCACTATATTTAGTTTTTAATATTGATTATAATATATAATTAAAATTCCATACCATTAAGTATCCATGGCCCCAATAGATAAAACATAAAATTACGATTTTCTATTCTATAATGTTAATTAAATATATTAGTCTATGTTTTTAATATTTTATAAATTTTTTATTTCTATTATATCATCAAATTGTAATATATCATGAATAATTATATTTGATATAACGATTCAAATTAGTAATATATAATGATTAAAATTTAGTTTAAAAAAATGTAACAATCTGTCTATTATTTTGTCAATTTATAAACTCTTTTTTAAATAATAATAAACAAAATTAAACAAATACACTTTTATTAATATATGAATATATATATATATATAAATATATTCCTATAGTAATCTCCGAGTCTGGAGTGATCTTTATTGATTTATATGATTAAATATACTAAAATAATGCAAAATATATTTTGATTATGGTAATTACAAAATAAACTATTTGAATTGTTAAAGCTAAACATAATAATCGTAGAAAAAACTTGATTCTTACAAATTTTACAATTTAAAAAAGTATAAACATTCATAAATTCCATACTTTAGTAAAATTTATGACTGGTTTTTCCATTTATATAAAATAGGAATGGAAATAATTATTGCACAATTATCTATAATCTGAACCTTGATAGCTATGACATTACATTTTTGAAACAGTCAAATATATAATATTAACCATATGTATTCTATATGTATCTTGTATGTGTAAATTACAATAGTCTTTATATATGTATAATAAATATATTTAATTCATTGATTTTAAGGTATTGTATATGTATTATATTTGGTTTTAATAGAAAAAATATCAGTAACAACGTAAAATATTTATATAATAAAAATACAATTTTTATATTTGTATTTAATTTATACCATTATTAATATATATATTAATATATATTATTAACATATTAAATATACTAACAATTTCTTTTTGATATTTTTTTAATCTCAGTTGAATTTATATATTTATTGTGTTTCTTTTTCTTATCTTTATTACTAATATTTATAATTAAAATTGTAATATACATATATATATATATATATATATATATTTTTATAATTGAATCCTATTATAACACTCTTTATGTACGCAATGTAATGATAGCAATAGTATCTCCACTGAAATAAATTTAGGTTTAAAACAAATCAAGAAAATATTTTGATTTTAAATTATATACATGTATATGTATATCTATGACGTAAGTAAAAACTAACTTAATTTAATAGTACATTGTAAACATTGTTGTAAAAATACTATAATTATAATTATATAAATCAATTTTAATACTACAGCTAGAGGCAGCATGGTTTCATATTAACAAAGTTGCATAGTTATGGAGTGTTTGTTTCGCAAAATATTTTATATAATTATGACTTATTTTTATTTTATCTAATTATAATACATGCTTATTAAACAAGTATAATATCAAATATTTAATTTTCTTGAAAATAATAAAATTATCTTATGATTTTTTTAATGAAAAATTACCTAGTTTTGAGAATAAATAAAGGTCCTAAATATACATTTTTTTGTAAAATATTATTTCCTTATGAGGTTCAATATGAAAATGTAAGCTATAATATATAACTTATGGTTATTCAACTATAATTTACTAGATTTTAAAGTCAAGTTTTGATCTAAGTTTATGATAATATCAAAGAATTTGCGAAGTAAATATATAATACTCCCTATCTATGTAACTTAATTAATTTTGACCTGTCCCACTGCTAGCAGTAGTATCGAAATAACTGAAATAGATTTTGATTTGACATTTGATCTTCATACAACAATGTTTTCATTGTTCTATTGTATTACATGCAATATAAAAGTCAGCTTTTACACTATATATGTAATTCATTTAAAACAACAATAGCTTATTGCCTTGTTAAAAATTAGTAATGAACACTAAGTTTTCATCATAATATAATTTGATATAAATTATAAATAACAGATGTAAGCGAAAATTCAACCTATATATATATATAGGTTTAATAATATATACTATAATTATGTATATAATACAAACATTGTATCTATAGGGTATTCGAGATGTTCTCTATCTGATGTAATCTTATCTATATGGTTAATAATATTTAATATATATTTAAAATAAATAATAATATATATATATATATATATTCTAATAAATTAATGTTTTAAGATAAATATATAATACAATAAAATCCAAAATAATATCTAATAAAAATAATATTATCATAATATATATATATATATATATATATATATATCTTAATAAATACAGAGTATTTATAATATGCTATGATTGAACACTAGTGATTTAAATAAGTTTATTAATAGAATAATCAAAATATATTTTAGTTTAAAAATAACAAAAGTTAAATATTATTTGTTTTATATATATATTTAATAAATATTTAATAAATATAAATATATTAAATAAATTATACTTTAAATATTATATTGTAATTTATATAATTTATAATATTAATCTTGTATTATTTATTATCAATAATATTTGTCACTGGAAATTCCTGGAAAATAGGTTTGAAATGTACAAGGTTAGGTAAAAATAGTTACATATTTGATACATAAACCCTGTTTTGTATCAAAATTATTATTTTATATAATATTTATTATTATATTTTATATTTAATTGTATGAGTGTTATCGAAAGAAATGCAATTTATATACCTTATAAATGTAATTTAATATTCTATATAGTATAATATATTATATGTTATTATATCATAATATTTATAGAATATATTGATTTCATGAAAAATACTGGAAATGGAATAGTATCAGTTACGTTATTTATAGTATTGTTGTTTTTAATAATATAATATATCAATATATGGTACATTATTATAAAATGTTAATAATCTAATAATATAGCACTGTAGAATCCTTAATATTACACAGGTGTGTATGCCTTAATATAATGCCTAGTCAATATGTTTATATCATTTATATATTATAATTAAATTTATCATCTATAATTAATGTATGAAAGATAGTGAAATATTTGTACAATATTAATAATTTAATTAAAAATAAAAAGCCAATCAATATATATTCTACAAAAAATATATCCATATTGTTTAATTTCAAATAATCCTTATTTTAATATTTATATATTATATACCTATATATATATATATATATATATATATATATATACCTATATATGTACTATATATTTATATTTATATATATATATATATCGAACGTATTTGTAAGTTATATTTCATTCAAATATAAACACTACTAGTTATCATAAGTAATCTGATATTTAAAATATTATATTATATTAATAAATAGATTATTAACCATTGTTATCCTTACTTTCATCTTTTTTATAGCTGAGTACTGAATCAAATAGAGTTTCATACTGTTTATCAGATATTCCCATTCGCTATGATATTTATATTTTATTAATACAAATAATTTATTAAATATACATATATTTATTATTTAATTATCTTGCTGAACATAATACATTCTATAAGTTTACTGTTTTACTATAAGTAAGGTGACACATTTAGTATTTCATGATCGAATGTGTATATTTAAGATAGACAAATAAATATTTTCTTTGCTAGGCATGCTTATTTTGATTATTAATGCATTATTTTCTATAGACAACTAAGATCATTTATGAGTACATTGACAGGTTTTTTTTCTTTATTAAAATAAATATATAAAATTATAATAAACAGTAATTTAATCCCCAAGAATTCTAAATATACTTCAGCTAGGTTTCAATAAAAAATTATTGATAATAGTGAAAATGATTTAAAGGTTAATGAACATCACAGCAAACCATGTCAGCAGATTTAAATACTTTTTAAAGCAGTAATAAATGTTGACAGATTTAAATACTTATTAAGATAGATTTGAATATATCTTAAGATATCGGAGATTATTAAATCAATACTTCATTATTAAAGAAGTAGAAATATGTTTTAAAAACGTTTAAATCTTTTGGAACAAAGCAGATTTTAAATCAAAATGTTCGAAAATCTGATTAAAATTGCTTTATAAACTTCTTTAATAATTATTTAAATCTGCAGTTAAGGTTTGCTGTGATATTTCAATACAAAAAGTAAAGTTAAAGTATGCACTATAAAGTGTGGTGAGATTAATGTTAGCTTATGAGGTAGAACTATTATTCATATAATTATTAACGTGAAAGATGCATAGACATTAGAGTGAGGTATAACCTACTCTATATCTATGGAAATATGGTAACGTACATTAAAATTGCACATTATCTATCAGTCTTACAAGTGTATTCGTAATGTAAGGATATAAAAAGTTATGAAATAATTAGACAAAGTAGCTTATCTTACGATGTATCTAATATATACATATACGTACGTTAGTTAATGTCCTATACCTATATCTAAATTGTATTAACTCATATCTATTTAATATTGGGGTTTACAGTTTATTTGAAATATTAAAGATTGTATTCGATAGAATACATTTTATTGATATATTTTGTGAGGAGATCATGGTTAATAATTTCTTCAAAGATGGATATTTTGATGACATCTATCAATACAATTTCTTACAACATAGATAGGTTATGAATTATTGTTATATGGTGGAGTCCTTTCATCCCATCCAGGAACTTAGATGACATTTTTAATTATAACCATGTATGGTTCTAATGTCCCTTCGAAGCTGCTCTCATTTTAAGGAATCCGTTGTTTTAACGAGAGTCTATATTTAGGTATACACAATTATATAAGATTACCTAATCTAAGAAAATAATTATAGTACCAAGTGTTATATTCATTAAATATAATAATATATATGTGAACAGAATATTGTTATATATAACATATAGGGCGCTGCAACGTGGGGAAGGGGGGATATGTCCAACCCCCCAATTTAAAATCTAGGGGGACCTCCTATGTATTGGTCCCCCACAACTTTTACCACAAAATATATTTTGATCAGTTGGTCCTCCTAAATACAAAATCGTTCCAGCGCCCTTAATAACATAGTAAATATATTTATGAAAAGTATAGAATGATATGAATTTTAACAATAAATATAAAATGAATTATAAGAGTCACTGAGGAATATATAGATCACATGTTAACAACAAATAATGGTTACTAGACAATATATTATAAAAATATCTAATATATTATAAATAGAGGTTATCATTAATAAAAACAATATAATTTATTTCATTATGATAATTGATGATTTTTTATATTATATGAATATATTTTTAATTTAATTTTTAATAGCAATATTTAAATTAATCCAAATGGAAACGGTATTTAATTATAATGATTACATGATAATTTAACAAGCTTTAGAATTTACTTATCATATTACAATTCTATATCAATAACAGCTACTAATTATTAATTACCTACATTTAGTATAGCCATATTATTAACATGTTATCAACTTTCATTAACATTGTTAAATATTATCCTTCAACTACATGTGTTTAAAGATCATTATTAGTAAATTATAACAATCATAAATTATAGTAAATTATAATAATTCATATCAGTAGTCTAATTTATATATATATATATAAAGAGAGAATATTACCTTATCACTGTCATTACTATCATCCATTTCTTTGTAAATATCTGTAAATTATAATTATAATATCATTAAGAAATTATAAATAAAACATGTAGATATTAGATATATAAATTGGTGCCTGATACCGGATATGAATTGAATTTATTTTTAAAAGAAAGAGTTTGAATAAAATATATAATAAACAATTGCTGGTGATTATAATAAAAATAGCTTGTCTTAGGCATATAAAGAAGTATTTATTTGATTTATATGAAATATACACCAGATAGAGAAACAAATACTAAACTAAAATATAATTAAATTGTAGGTTAGAAGCTCATGAATGTACTATTACCAGAGAGAGACATATATGTGTAAAATGACTCCATGACATTTCATGTAAAGGGTCCACCAAATCCTATGTCGTGGGTGCATATCTTCCTCAACAAGATAAGTTGCTGACATCCCTACCCCCGGAGACATATCACCAAGCATCCACAATACATGCCTCTCCACTTGAGTATATGAAAAAAATTATATCATATTTATTTATTAAAATCACAAATATATATATATTGATATATACAATACAATACAAAAAGTGGATACAAATGGACCCCTCAATAAGTCATTAACTTACTTCTCACATGTTATAAATAACTGAGAGAGGCCCCGGACAAAACGATACAAATAGTAAAATTTGTTTTCTTGTGTTTTGTTTATTAAATTCTTGATGAACACAAGAGAAAAACGAAAACTGCCTCGAGTCGAACCTATGACCTCTGGCTTTCTAGCTTTTGGTTATCCCACTGAGCCATCAACCCCATATATATATATATATATATATATAAATAATATAAAAGTATACCTGAGTATCGTGGAATTGAATGAAATGTATATTTTATTTTATGAATTTGTTTCATTTCAAAATACCCCATAAATTTATAATGAAACAACTGTGTATTATAAATTCACAATAAAACAACCAGGTATTCAATACATGATAACATCTGGTTATCTTATTAATATACAATATAACTACACATGGTATTATATCCAAGCCTATATTTTGTAAATATTGCATACAATGTACAATGGTGAAGGCTGTTCTTAGAATTACATTTCAGTGAGAACTCTATTAGGAAATATGAATGCATTGGTATTAAAAAAGGGATATATAAATATCATATGTAATTCTATTACATAATACCATAGCCATAAAGGAAACATTAATTGAGTATAAATATATTGAATTCAGAATTATAATTAGCATAATATGATATTTGTCCTAGTTTACATAGTATACAGTGTGTAGTACACACACATCCATATACATACCCCCACAAACAAACATATATTTATATACATACACAGTATGTATAGATTATATACCCAATATTTAGTTTTTATGTATTATGAAACATATTTTTATTTAACAAATTGTTGATATATTTATTTTGAAACTTTTTATTTTGATATATCGTATGTTTTCAATTTTACATTTTTTCTAAACCTAGTATTTCAATGTCAGAGGGAATATTAGAAGAGGGTATAAATATAAAGTATCCACATATGATATAAGCAGAATATTATAAAATATAAAGAAATAACTCTAGATTAATATAAATTGAACACTTATATTACAACTATTTAATGATACAAAATATAGTATACTACAGTATATAATTACCTATGCTACTAGAGTATACTTTTAGGATACCTTTTTAGAACCCATTTGCTATTTTGAAACTCCATCATAGGATGCTATAGCATCCTATATATATATATATATTATGTTATTTACATTCCAATTTTTAAGATACATTTTCAGAACTTATTTGCTTTTTTAAACTCTAAAATATATGTATACTATAGTATGCTATATTATATTATTTACTTTACAATTTTCTATTGAATAGGAAATTATATATTAAGTAAATACCTTTTAATATTATTTACAAGGGTTAAATGAAAAATTAATATTACTTATATATAACATATTATATGACTTATATATATATATATATATATATAATATATATATATATTATTTATATTACAAAAAAAATGAAATGAAATATTTATATGATATATTGAAATGCAAATGCCTGAAATATAATTTTGTGTACATATATAGTATCCTAAATAATTATAACTATAAGTATGACCTTCAAATTAAAATATAGAATGTTAGCTTTGGATGAAGGATTAGTATAATATATATCAAATGACCTATACTACTCCATGGCATATCACATTATCATAATATGTATTACATTAAGATAACCTAAATATGTGATAATCATTATGTATATGTGTCAACAATTTAACATATTTATTATTATTATAAATACTAAAATAATAATATATTCCTATAGATTATTATATAATAATATGTATATAGTATATACAAATATGTAATATATTGTAACACTTTTTTTTGCAAATTTAATATATTTTTTATCAAATATTATATAATTATTTATATGTGTATATTTCCTATAATAATATATCATATTGAATATCATATATATATATATATATATATTAATATACTTTTAAAAAAATAAAGTTATGTTAAGCCATTAAGCTATTATCACCTCATATATAAGCTATTTATTAACCTGCTTCTTTATGAACAATATCAGTTATTCTTGTTTATGTTATCAGCAATATACTATTTATTACTTAGATATTCGGGTTATTAATTATAAATAAAATACAATAATGTGATTCTATATCGTCTGCAAATATAAATAAAATCGCCAAACTATTTATAAATTCTAATAATAAATTATATACTAAAATCTTTGATTTTAAATTATTTAAAATACTTTCAAAAGATAAAAAATAATTTGTTACATAATAATACTTATATATTATTTATAGTATATATATTATTTATAGTATATATATTATTTATATGTATTTATTTGTATTACTTGTTGTGTAGGATATTCAATGCATATTATGCATACCTAGTAAGTATTATTTGTTGCTTAATATTAATCATATGGGATATATAGGATATGATATTTAGATATAGGAATATAGGTGCTACTATATTATATACGAACATGTATATACACCGATAAGTAGTTAATATAAACGTATACGTTACATATATATATATGTGATATTATATATATATATATATATATATATATATATATATATATATATATATATATATACACACGTGTGTAACACACACGTACTGTGTGTGTATGTTACTTATAGGTAATACCGTATAATACATGTGCGTGTTTGTGTGTGAGTATGTGTGTTACATGTGTAAGTTTGTGTGAGTATGTGTGTGATATACAATACAATATACTATAACTACTGTATATAGTATACAGAGGATGATACCTAGTAAATATTAACAATGCTATATATTATAAAGGTTTATAGTATATAAAAGGACATGTCATTGGTATATACAAGGACATGTCCTTGCTATATACTTACCGTGTATAGGGGTTATAGGTAATTAACCTATTACTAGTTTATATTTTTTAATATAAATCGAATAAAAGAGGAATTCGGATGGGGACTACTATAATATGTGACCTACTTTACCTATTTACTTAATAGTGTAGTACTGTATATGTATAGTTATCATTTTATCACGACTCATCTATATAACTTGAATAGAATAAATACTCTTCATTTACTATAGTATATTTGTTATATATACACGTTAAATTTAATATTATTCACAACAATTTATTTACTATGCATACAATTTAATATAATAGATTATAGGTATATATTTATATATATATATATATATATATATATATATAATCTATTATATTAAATTGTAATCAAAGTAAATAAATATTTATGAATAATTTTAAATTTAATGTATTTATATATATATAACAAATATGGAATGGAATGTCAGAACAATGAATAATGGAAATACAGAAATTATTACAAGAGAAATTGGAAGGAATGGGATAGATTTAATGGGGATAAGTGAGACGAAGTGGAAGGGGATAAGACAAGTAAAATCTGATGATTATTCAGTATATTTTAGTGGAAACGATAACATTGAAAGAAAATAGGTGGCATTTATATGCCCAGAAAAAATAAAAAAATGTGTTTTTGGGTTCAATCCTATAAGTGACAGAATAATAACAATTCGTATCCAAGGTAAACTATAAATTTCACATGCATACAAGTATACGCTTCAATAGCAGATGAAGAGGAGATGGGTGCCCTAAAGCAATCGATATAACTCCAAAAGGCGACATCGTGTATGTAATTGGCGATTGGAATGCTAAAGTGTGTAAACAAAATACAGCTGGGGTAACTGGTAATTTTGGACTGGGGATTAGAAATGAAAGAGGTGATACCATTGTAGATTTATGCAGTCGAAATAGTCTTGTTGTTATGAATAAAATGTTAAAACGACATTCAAGAAGACTAGGAAGTCTTACTTGGAAGTCACAGGATAAACTTACTAGAAATCAGATTAATTATATGATATAATATATTATATAATTTATATCTTATGTTCAGGTCGATGGAAAAGCTCTATAAAAAGAGTAACAACTATCCCTGGAGCAGACTGTGGCACAGATCACAATTTGTTAATAGCTATTGTCAAGATAAAGCTCAAACAAACTAAAAGAAATATACTCCAAATATGACCTGGAAAACATTGATACCAAAATATACTGTAGAAGTCAAGAATAGATAGTATACTACAGGTAGATGGCAAAAATCCTGAAGATGTATGGATTAGTATACGTGATGCTGTGATAGAGACGGCTGAGAAATGGATACATAAATTACAGAAGAGAAAATTTACAAAATGGTTAACCGAAGAAACAATAAAAAATAGCAGAGGAGAGAAGATAGGCAAAAGGAAAAGGTGAAATAACAAAATATAAAAAACTTAATGCAGAATTTCAAAAAAAGCAAGGTATGATAAGGAGATAAATTTAAGAGAGAAATGTAGATAAATAGAAGAAAAAAATACAAAGGTAAGAACAAGAGATCTATACAAGTAAATAAAAGATATAACTGGATCATACACAGCTAGATGCGGAGTAATGAATCTAAGTTCCGGAAAGACAGCTACTGAAGAAAAAGAAGTTAACATTAGATGGCACCAATACACAGAAGAGCTTTACAGGAGAGATCCTAAAATCACTGATACTTTTCCCGAAACAATATATGAAGACGAACCTCATATACTAGATAGAGGGGTAAAGGACGCTATCAAGTATACTGATATATATATATATATATATATATATCAGTGTTCATTCTAGGTTTCAGGGCAACTACCAACAAAAAATTATTATAGGGCATTTCAATATATTTTACTAAGTGAAATTTAGGATGACATATATGGCTAATTTCGCCATCTATTTATAAATTCATTTATGATAAATAATATATTAGATGGACACTTATACCCTGAGGCAATTTAAACCTGTAACAATTGTTACTTACAAAAGCTACTTAGGAGACTTTTTGAATTAGAGATGTAAATAAATAGCAAATAAGTATTCGATTCGATTACTTATTATTCGTTTACAATTAAATGATTTACAAATTGTAATTCTAATACATTGATATCAAATAATTCATTTTATATTCAATCTCTCAACATTTGATTCATAAGATATTCAGATATTAAAAATTTGAAATTCAAGCATTTATAATATTGAAAATTATGTTGTCAAGATCTTATAATATTGAAAATTATGTTGTCGAGATCTTATAATATTGAAAATTATGTTGTCGATATGTTAAAATATTGAAAATTAGGTAGTCGAGATCTTATAATATTGAAAATTATGTTGTCGATATGTTATAATATTGAAAAGTAGGTAGTCGAGATCTTATAATATTGAAAATTATGTTTTCGATGTTATAATATTGAAAATTAGGTAGTCGAGATCTTATAATATTGAAAATTATGTTGTCGATATGTTATAATATTGAAAATTAGGTAGTCGAGATCTTATAATATTGAAAATTATGTTGTCGATATGTCTTAATATTGAAAATTATGTAGTTGAGATCTTATAATATTGGAAATTAGATGGTTGATATGTTATATTGAAAATTAGGTAGTCGAGAAGTTATATTTTTAAAATTAGATGTTCGAGTAGTTTGATATATAAGTAATTTGGTTCTCGATAAGTTATAATATTATGATTATTGTAATATCATATATATAATTATATATTTATTATAATAATGTAATAGTAACTCTATCAAACTTATATATATATACACTTATTTTTTTATATAAATATATTGGTAATATTACTAATCAATCGAATAGTATATTTATAATTTAAACTTTCATATTATTATAATGATTATTATAAGCATAATGATATATTTCGCGAGAAACACCTGTATACTATTATGTTAAGTATAAGGATTAGTTATTTGCTTGGAAATGTATTTATAGGAATATATAAATAAATAAGTTTCTATATAATACAAATTATAAGATACTAAATATATAATATATATAGTAATTATTTTCATATATTATATATTATATATATATACAATTAACGATATATAATATATCATACTTATAAATACTTAAAAATACTTATAGGTAGATAAAAATATACAAAAATACCTAGATCTATATTAATATTATTATATCATACTGGTACACATTATTATATATAATTAATATAAGATATTTTAATTTCATAATATAAAAAATTAATTAGAATGTATATTATTATTGTATTGATTATTAAAATGTAATAATTTGTTTGCACATTTTTGTTAATATCTTTTGTTTAAATACAAATTAAAAAAAACATAATATGAATTGTATTATATAATTTAATAAGCTTTCCAGTGATACCAATTTTATCATAATAAAATCAATATAAAATATATCATGCTCATGTATCAACATGCAGTACGTACTCCAACGGTTGATTTTAAATTCAATATATATATAATAACTAATAAGTAGTATAATACATGATATTTATGACATTATATTTTAAACATTATATATTATATATAAGAATAATAATTATGATAAGTATGATAATTAATATATAATATGATATTATTAAATATTAATGTAATAATAAAAATAATAATTTTAAATTTAATAATTAGATTATAATACATTTAAAAAGTATACAGTTTAATTATTATCCAATAGGATTATTATGAATATAAAAACAGTGAACTTATTAATAATATTGGTGATTAAATGTTTCATTATTTTTATATTTTCATGGTTTTTAATATGTCATATATCACTTTAATATTACGTTTTAAAATAGGATTTTGAATAAATATATAAAAATTACAAATTTTAAATAAAACAATCATGTGATTTATATATATTGGGAGAAAAGAATTGGAATAAAAATAATTATTAAATTAATTTTCATATATTATTATAAATATAAATTGGTAGCAAATTCACTACCCAATATTTAAAGTTTGCTACCCAATTTTCATTTTGGGTAGTGAATTTGCTACCCAATCTAAAAATAGATTATTCTAAATATAGATCAAGCAGTTTATTATCATATTTCATATTTAATTTGTATTTGAATCTAAATTGTTTGTTTATATAAAATATCAAATGGATATAACAAAGGGCAAATAGTATATATTCGCCATTATTTGAAAAATAATGAATTTATCCTAATGTTATGACAGAAGTTATTCATATTCTCCATTATTTTAATACTTAAATCCTTAAATTAGGACTTAAATAATAATAGAATAATAATAATACATTTAATCGCCATTTTACAAATATTTATTAAAAATCTGCCATTTATTAAATAATAAATTCTTCATTATTTTAATACTTAATAATAATATAATAATAACACATTTAATCGTCATTTTATAAATATTCATTGGAAAACTGACATTTAATAAATAATATATTCCTTTAATTATAGATATAACACATTTAATTAATGATATTACAAGTATATTAATAATAACTTAATAATTAAATTTGATCCATATAATTATATATTTAGGGCAGCTACCCACAAAATTAGGGCACTTCCCAATTTGGGTAGCTGGGTAGCTCTAGAATGAACACTGATATATATATATATATATATATATATATATATATATATATATATATATATATATCAAATCGGAAATCATCTGGATGTGATGGTCTCCTGAACGCAGGTGGAGATGCATCTATAAAAATACTATTAATTCTATTCAATAACATATGGAGGACTAAGGAATGGCCAAGATATTGGAAGAAATCTGTTTATCTCCCGATATATAAGAAAGGAGATAAGAAAGAATGTGAGAACTATCGAACTATTGCTATGATCTCACATGCTAGCAAGATATTCCTTCGAATTATTCAGAAAATATTAGAAAATTTCCTTATCCCAGAACTACCTATTGAACAAGCAGGTTTTAGAAAAGGAAGAGGAACAAGAGATCATATAGCTAATTTACGTGGTGGATGATGGAAACAGTCAAATAACATAACAGGAATGTGTATATGTGCTTCATCAACTATAAAAAGTCTTTCGACTGCGTATATCATGAGAGACTATGGGTGATACTCAAAGAAATGGGAGTTCCAGTTCTCCTAATAGTCCTACTAAGAAAGCTCTAAACGAAACAAGAAGCCACTATAAGACAGAATTCGGTGAAACTGATACTATAAACATAAGGAAGGGGGTAATACAAGGATGTATTTTATCCCGCTTACTGTTTAACATATATACAGAAAACATAATGAGAGAGGTATTAGAAGATTATGATGGGGGAATCAGTATTGGAGGTAGAAGGACTACTAACCTTAGATATGCTGACGACACAAAACTGATCGCTGAAACTAAAAACGATCTCATAGCAATTATAGAAAGAGTAAAGTTGACTAGTGAAAAAGCAGGTTGTTATTTAAATGTAGGTACAACTAAAGTAATGATGACTGAAAACCAAGGATATAAATAAAACATATTGAAGTAGTCTCTAACTTTATTCTTACTTCTTTTTTTAGCAGAATATTGGACAATGAGTAAGCTAGCTTGAGAGAGAGCAAGCTTGAGAGAAAGGTGATCGATGCTTTTGAGTTGTGGAGACGTCTGATAAGAGTAACATGGACCGACAGAAAGATAAATGTATGGGTCATTGATAATATAAAACCAGAATGGACGCTTGAATCAAGGATAGTCAAGACATCATTATACTACTTTTGCCCCCCCCTGGCTTTTGCCATGTCATAAAAGCAGGCGGAATGGAATATGAAGTGATGGTAGGAAGAATGGGGGGTAATAGAAGCAGAGGGTGACCACGGAAAAGATGGCTGGATAGCATAACAAACTTCTATGGAAATATCTTCAACATGATTCGAGCCTCAGGATGTATGAGGAGTTGGCGAGCTGCTGTCATCGATGTCGCCAGGGGTCGGATACGACTCGACGGAACAGGTTAACAATAAAATGTGTGACGGCATATATGATATTTCAGATAATTAAAGTTGTATATAACGATTATAATTATTATAAATTAATAATACATTATATTACAAAATGTGTCATGAAACGAACAATAATAGATATTTATTCGGCATGTCAAAGCAAACCTCGAAGGTACAGAAGTATGAGTATATCTATACAAAATAGTTAATATTAAGGCAGAAACTATAGCAAATATACATTGGATAAAATTATACATTTATAATATTTTGTTTGATGCGAGATAATTGACATGGTCATATGATGGAGCAAGTGATATGTCAGGAAGCAGGGGCGGATACAGGAATTTTTCAAGGGGGGGGGGGTGACATTCAATTATAAGTGTATTTTAAAAATGAGACTTATTTACTATGATAATATTCAATTGAAAAATATGTAGGTATATATATATATATATATATAGATATATATATATATATATATATATATATATATATATATATATATATATATATATATATATATATATATATAAATTAAATACTATATTAATTAAATAGAATAATATTTTATATTTCATTTAATAAAAACTATTAATCCAATAAATTAATCAATTTTATTCTTCTTGGAAATTTGGAAATAACATAATCATAATCGATCTATATGATAATATGTATATATATAATAAAGAATATCCATTTAGTCGATCTACACTCATAGTCGAACGTAAATATGTATTTATTGTTCTTAATCGGCTAAATGAACGTTCACAATCACACGAGGTAATTGGGATAGTAGCATTCAATAAAAGCATATCATAGATATTAGGAAAAATAAACTTATAATATATATAAATTATATATTATTACTATATATATAATTTAATGTAAATTTAACTTGACATGTTATTAAGAGTAGGCTAATTGCTATCGTATTAGGTAAATATTTAGTCTCTGTCCATTTAACTTCCCAGCGAATTAATTCGGTTTTTATTTAATGTATCTTTGGTAAATCATATTTGACTTATTCATAAAACTTTATACAATATATTTTCTTTCCACGAATCTTTGTTTTCATTCATTACTTTTGGAATTAATAATGATCCAAAATATATATACAATATGTGTTTATTGAATCTTTCTTTCATCTCCATTATAAAATGATCCAATAATGGAATAGATATTACTTTTTTTAAATACTCTTCAGCTGATGAATCAAGTATATTTGTTTGTACGATCCTAGCTTTCTTTTATTTAACTTTGGTAAATAAATTACTTGATTTTAATATGATAATAAATGTGATGCTTCTTCATTCCATTCTAATTGTACTTCATCAATATTATCTCTACAAACTTGTATCCCTTTAATTACACTTTTAATATCTTGAGTTGCCTTATATGCATCTATTGACCTAATCTGGAGAGCAGTTGTTAAATTGTTTATGAATTAAGTGAATTATTACATACAATTGTAATTAATTAATTACATAATAAATTGTGTATTGCTCATAGAATTGTAAAGACCGTTAGCTGTTGTTATACTTTCTGAATTCCATGTTTTATTTTCATATATGTCTAACATTATTACAAGTATAGCTCGATACAGTTCGATGAACAATCGCAAAGCATCATGTCTGGCACAAATGTGTTTAATATTTTCTTCTAGTAAACCTTGCCTCTTTTTTTGCCTCCTTTTTGCCTCTTAGCAAAATATTTAAAAATTATGCAGATTTCTAATAATATGCCCATCATATTTTGAAATATCGAAATTGTGCATGTATTGATAGATTTAATACGTGTGATCTACAGTGTACATATGTAGCTTTAGGTTACTTATTCAGAATTATAGTTGACGTTCCTTTTACTTTACCAGACATATGTCCTGCTCCATCGCATTCTTGTACTCTTACATTTTCAAGATTTAATTCCACTTTAGTTAGTATATCCATAATCAAGTTAGCTATACTTTCTCCACCGTGATTTTCACATACTATGAAAGAAATAAACATTTCAGTTATACACTTACTATCAAAATATCTAATTGCTAAATCCATTTGTTTATTATTAGGTATATCTGTGGTTTCATCAGCTAGTACACTAAAATATTTATATTTTTTTATTTCATAAATTATTCTGTCTTTAATATATTCACCACATTCAAATATAAATTCATTTTGTGTTGTTTTTGAGGTGTATTTAGCATTTTTATTACACATTAAAAAGTGTTCTTTTAAGGTACCATTTCCATTATGGAAATTCCATAGGTTATACATGTATATACATATATACTATGCATAGTTTTAGAAGTGCATTGACATATCCTAGATTATAATTTGTATCAGTAGAATACTCATTATTACCACGTAATGAAATATTTTGTCTTTTTATAAAGAATGATTATATCTAATATTTATTAAAATGTTGCTCTATTACATTCAATTTGCTTAGATATGGAATTGTTGACTTGAATTATAGATGATTGCTTCTTATTTTCTATCACTGCAATACAAAGAGAATTTTCTTCCAAAGAATTCTTGTGGTAAATAGTAGATTAATCTTTTCTTAAATTCTTAAATTTCAGCAATCGCACCTATAAATTTAATCAAGGGCGAAGTGACACATTTTCCAACTTGATTGTGATTAAATGAAAAACACATGGTATACACAATCTGCCATTTACTGATTCACTGTAGGATAACCATGGTTATAACCGAGTATTTCCATTTTCTTTATGAAGTTTAAAAACGTGAACTTTGATGGATTGTTGTGCGAGTATTTTTTTAGCTGAAGATACCTTTCTTGATATTTTTTACTTGTTAATTCATTATAAGTAATGTCAATATTTTAAATTATATTACAATTAATGAATATATAAAAAAAATATGTATAAACCTACCTATAATTGACATTGAAAGTTTTGATGATTTAATCACATCATATATTTTATAATCATGAGGGGGGGGCTAGAGCCCCCCTAGCCCCCCCTGTATCCGCCCCTGGGAAGATACAATGGTATACATGCTTTAATATTTCAGGAACAACCGATGGCATATTACACTCATTAAACAGCTCATTGAGTAAACCTAGTTGCTCAATATGTTAGAAAATCGGAGTATATTATTGCTATATTAACTATAGTTAATGAAATAGGATAACTCTACTATAATTCTATATAATTTAGAAATAATTAAACATCTTGTAAATTGAAGAAATTGTATATAACTAGTTGGATAATAAGAAAGGTCGATATAAAAGATATATCTTTATATTTAAGTGTATAAACTCGAATATTACAAAGAAATGCGTTCGACGAACGCCTTTCGTCTTTATATGAAATGATACATAGAAATTATATTAAGAATTATACTATATACCTCTGATATACCTATATCTGATAAATTATGAATAAACTTGAAAGCGGCAATATATATCTAGGAAAATATAAAGAAATGATATACCAATGTGAAAATATTGTTGACATTAATCGTTGTAAGACCAAACAAGTTAAATTGACGATGAAAGAAATGTTAGTAACCTGGATATTGTAAAGAACTGGCTGATAAATTAGTTTAAAATATAACTAATTCATCCTATGATGAAGAAAAATATTTATATTTCCAATAAATCTTTACATCAGTAAATGGTATGAGTTCATAATGCGATGAACAATAATTAAACGTGCATTTATAGTCAGTGACTATATCTGATTTACATGCATGTATGAAAAAGTAATCTATAGTAATCTATATATATATATATATATATATATATATATATATATATATATATATATATAAGGTATACCTCCATTCATGAATGCAATATCAGATAAAGGTAGTCTAAAAATTGCCTAAGGATGGGCATCTTTTAGTTTATTTCAAGAAGATAGTAGGTTATTATAACATGGTTATAGCTATAGATTCTAGGATAAAAGTAAATGATAATTTAAGAAAATCACAGTTATATTTAAAAGATGTAGTAGTAATATAATTAAGGTTAAGGTCAAATTTAGAAAGAAAATATTTGATAAAAGGCAGATTCCGTTTAGAAGTATCGATATTATCAATAACAAGTGAAGGAGTTGGATGAATGGGAATTTGTGTAGATTTAGTAGGATGTGGACTCGTGTGGACTAGTCCATTTATGTGGACTTGTAGATGAAGAAGAATTAGTGAATAGCTACCCAACAAACAATTATTTAGAACTTTTTAGAACTTTTGAGAACTATAGTTCTAGAACTTTTGGGTAGTTTTGTGGACAAAAGGAGCCTAAAAGTTCCAGAACTTTTGAGAACTAGGATCCCAAAAGTTCCAGAACTTTTGGGATCCTGGTTCTAAAAAGTTCCGGAACTTTTGGGATCTTAGTTCTCAAAAGTTCCAGAACTTTTGGGATCCTAGTTCTCAAAAGTTCTGGAACTTTTAGGCTCCTTTTGTCCACAAAACTACCCAAAAGTTCTAGAACTATAGTTCTCAAAAGTTCTCAAAAGTTCCGAATAAATTATATTATTAATAATATTTATATTAATGCATTAATATACATGTATAATTTAAAATAATAAGTATTAGAAAATACAGCTTGTTTTCTATTATATACTATAAATTATAGTCTATAATATACCTATACAAAACCTATTACTATTAATAATAATTTACCAATTCATAGCTAACAGTAATAGCCTCATAATATCAGCATAATATACTTTTAAAATTAATAGCAGAATAATAATAGCATAATAGACTTTTAATGGCAACATAATAGCATGCAAAATTAATAGAGGCATAATAGAATTTTAATGACTACATAATAGCAGCATAATAGTACAATGTGAACATGTGAGGCTCTTATATATGCTATTATGTTACTATTACGAGGCTATTACTGTTAGATGGGTAGGTAGAGTAGCAAAGTAATGTAGGTAGGTACTACAAGTCCTACTGCCTAGTACTCCAAGTCAAGATATCATATAACAATCTGGGAGACTTTCTTAGGAATACAAATCAAATTCGGTTATTTAAAAGAAAATTAGAGGCAAATGAATCATAGACCAAGAGAAGGATTATTTTAAGGAATTATTTATCATTGTGTAATAATTGGTTGATCAAATAATGGACCTGTACTAGGAAATCATATATACAATCGTTACTATATATAGAATATACTCTTGTTATATATAATCTTGTTACACTTATTCCATTTCTACATTATTTATTTTCTATTTTTTGTATTATATTATAATGATGTTTATTTTATGATTTTATATTATTATTTATTGTTAATTTATATGTCATAAAAGTTTATTTAATAAATAATATAATATCAAAATAAAAATGAATAATATTTTATTCAATATAATACAAATTATGTTAACATTGATAAGTTACATGCTTATAATACGTGATAGCTAATGTTAACATTGATATGGTATATAAGGTTTATGGACATTACGCGGTATTAGATTACGCGGTATACCAATGCGCGGTATTAAAAATACGTTTCTTAATTACGCGGTATACACATCCGCGGTATTATAAATGCATTTTACCAATTCGCGGTATTTTTATAATATAAAATATGTGTATAATCTATAAATTATATTTATGCAAATTTACACAATATTATAATGTATATAATATATTTTAATTATTTAAATATAATACTATTACCAAACATATATAAATACGTACTTATATACCAATGATAACGTAAATAAACAGTAAAACGTATTAAAACGTTTTAAAATTTGCATTATTTGTATCTATATATTTAGATAATAAATGTAACATTGATATCATTATTGTAGCATTATTAAAGTATTGTAATACTATAGTATATCATACAGAAGCGTAGCATACTTATATATTAAGATTATCATTGATAATGTAAATAATTACGTTTTTAAATTAAAATGTGCATTATTTATATTCTATTTAGGGGAGTTCCTATATTAAATATATAAAATAAGTATAGCAATTTTTATTTTGTAGCTAGAATAATATTATTAATACCATTGGAAAGAGGATACAAAAGTAATATAAGGTTCATATTTTACTTTTTTGATATAATTAATAATAAAAAAGTTATGGTCAAAAGAATGGCCAGATTTGAGGGTATTAATTCATTCAGACAGCTATTACTGTAATTGCGGCGCAATTTTTATTTGTAGCTAGAATACAATTATTAATACCATTGGAAAGAGGATTCAAAAGTAATATAATATATAATATAAGGTTCATATTTTACTTTGTTGATATAATTAATAATAAAAAAGTTATGGCCAGATGTGAGGGTATTAATTCAGACAGCTATTACATTTAAAATATACAGATATTTTGGTAATTGAATTTTGATCAACTAATATTCAATATTTTTATATTTTTTTTTCAAATATTATTTTAAATATGATTTTCATTATATGAAATAAAATAACTATTTTTTTACGAAATATTTTTTTCAACTTTTTATATGAATTTTTTTTAATTTTTAAATTAATTTTTTTAAATAATCTTGAATAAATAAATAAATTTACTATACAAATAATAACAACATTTACATTTTAACTTCACAATTAATTTACAATACATTTATTATTACAGATTACAAAGCTAAGAAGTATCAATTTATGTTAAGCTGCTGAAGATTTTTAAAATATTTCACTGCTGTGTATATTTAAACTATATTACATATTTATTTTATTATTTTTTACAATATCTGTATATTTACATATAGTATGTTATACATTATTTATTCAAATTTGCATGTTAACATGTTAACATAACTATAATTATAGTTTGGCAAATATACTTTACATTATTTACTTTATTCAATTACATATTTTCTTAAATAAATAAGATATATATATATCATCTATATAATCATATTATTACTAATGGTGTGTTTCAATATTTAGTTTGGTGTATGTATAAACAGATATGTTTAGTTATAACTTATAACATATAAACACAACAATATAATGATATAACGAAATGACATGGCTTTGTAATATGTATTCACCAAATTTCCACGATTTCCTACGAATTTTAAATATAAAGGTATTTTGAACATCAGTATTCAGAACTAAGTCCAATTAGCAAGTATATAATGTTATGTTATCAAAATATATAATGTTAACAAATTAATATGGGTAAATATAAAATTTTAGATAATATAATAATAATGACCATATGAAAAAGTACCCAGGTTGAATTTAAAACAGTTATCTTTTTATGCCCAATCTCCAATAGCAGCATAGTTATATCCATGGATCTCTTTAGCCTCAAATGGAATACATCTACTATCTTTAATGAATATAATTTAAACTGTAAATTATAGGCATTTATTAGTATGATAATTCACTATGTAGACAGTTAATAAACAATTATATATACAACATTATTAGATTATTGATGGATCAGTGATAATTTTTTAAATTTAAAATTCGCTTCTTTAATTTTTCCATAGTTCTTTTCGAATTACAACATTATCTACATTAGAAACTCTACTTCTACCCCTACATAATTATTACCTTCTACCTCTACATAATTCTCTACTTCTACATCATTATCACCATCTACCTCTATATCGATATGAGAATGATCATTCTCACCTTTTACCTCTACATCATTATCTACTTCTACCTCTACATCATTCTCTACTTCTACCTCTACATAATTATCACCTTCTACATCTACATTATTCTCTACTTCTACCTCTACATCATTCTCTACTTCTACCCATACATAATTATCACCTTCTACATCTACATTATTCTTTACTTCTACCTCTACATTATTTTCTACTTCTACATCTACACATTTATCACCTTATACATCATGCTCTACTTCTATCTCATAAAAATATATACATCTCCAATCTATGTCTTCCCTCTTACATACATCCTCTATAAATAACTCTACTAACCCCTGTATTACATTTTCTATGCTGCCATCTATTGCAACCATCACAACTGTGTGCTTCCTGACTCAATTTCACATACAATTCACAATGTATACAAGTTTAGAAAAAAGTAATAAACTAATATACACATTATTGTCTTTATATACACTATCCCACTGTTGTAGAATGGCAAATATACCAATATGAATAAAGCATTTATACACCAACAATGACAGAAATGCATTTATTGTCTTTTTCATTTATTATTCAAGTTAAGCTAATTGCAATCAATAATAGGTTTATTTTTATCAAGTATTTAATATTAGACTAGTTTAGTTTGTAGTTATGTAATGTATTTCTATTGTAGATTGATTTGGTAATATTCTTTGTGTATTTCAAAAAATGCACTAATGCTTATAATTTATTCTTAGAATGCATTATATAATAACTAATAGTTGTTTTTAATTAACAAATATATATATATATATATATAATTATAAAATAACTATAGTGAACATTTCATATACAGTTTTAAACTGTACACAATAAGTACTACCGTATAAACTGAGTTTGTAAATGAATATTAATTAGCAAATTATATTAAATAATCATACTAATTTAGTGTAAAATGGATTATTTCAGTAATTAATAGTAAATACAAAATATTATTATATTATTATTTAAAATTATAATTATTATTATATAATAATAATTAAAAAAGTATAACAAAATTGAATATTAGTTGATAAAAATTCAATTACCAAAATATCTGTATATTTTAAATGTAATAGTTGTCTGAATTAATACCCTCAAATCTGGCCATTCTTTTGTATATAACTTTTTTATTATTAATTATATCAAAAAAGTAAAATATGAACCTTATATTACTTTTGAATCCTCTTTCCAATGGTATTAATAATTGTATTCTAGCTACAAATAAAAATTGCGCCGCAATTACAGTAATAGCTGTCTGAATTAATACCCTCAAATCTGGCCATTCTTTTGACCATAACTTTTTTATTATTAATTATATCAACAAAGTAAAATATGAACCTTATATTACTGTTTTATCCTCTTTCCAATGGTATTAATAATGTTATTCTAGCTACAAAATAAAAATTGCTATATCCTACTTATTTTTATATATTTAATATAAATAGAATATAAATAATACAAATTTTAATTTAAAAACGTAGTTATTTACATTATCAATGATAATCTTAATATATAAGTAGGCTACGCATCTGTATGATATACTATAGTATTACAATACTTTAATAATGCTACAATAATGATATCAATGTTACATTTATTATCTAAATATATAGATACAAATAATGCAAATTTTTAAAACGTTTTAATACGTTTTACTGTTTATTTACGTTATTATTGGTATATAAGTACGTATTTATATATGTTTGGTAATAGTATTATATTTAAATAATTAAAATATATTATATACATTATAATATTGTGTAAATTTGCATAAATATAATTTATAGATTATACACATATTTTATATTATAAAAATACCGCGAATTGGTAAAAATGCATTTATAATACCGCGGATGTGTATACCGCGTAATTAAGAAACGTATTTTTAATACCGCGCATTGGTATACCGCGTAATCTAATACCGCGTAATGTCCTGACACCGGTATATAAGTATTATACGTGAATACATTTATATAATAATAATAATTTCTAGATGTATCTGTATCTGTATCTGTAAAATAATAGTAATTATAATAAATTATATATATATATATATATATAATCGTACCTTTATCAAGTATTTTTCCTTTTTTAATTTCATTATATCGCCTTCAACCCAGATGCAATTAATGTATACGGCTCCTCACACTTTCCTTGCTCCAATATATCTAAATACAATAACACATAATTAACCAAACCAGTATATTTATATATGCACTATATATAACTAACAATTATATTAGCTAATATAATTATAACTAACCTAATTATATTTTAAATGTATTCTTATCTATTATATATATATATGAAAGTGATTATGATCATTTTTTTAAATTTATAATTAAATGAATTAATTAATTCAATTCATAATTTAATTAAGTAATGAAATTAAGTAGTAATAAATGTAATTAATATATAATATATGTATACTAATTTAATTTATAAGTGATAAAAAGTAAATAATATATAATAATATATATAAACTAATACAATTATTTAATTAATATAAAATAAGTTATTAATGTTAATCATTAAAGGTTAATAACAACATTTTATTTTAAAAATTAGCATATTATATTCCTAAATATATATATATATATATATATATATATATATATATATACAATTATATTATATAATTATAATTTATCAATCATCAAATATATTTAATTTAATTTAAAATATCTTATTATTATAATACCATTAAACTGATACATATATATTATAATCTAAATAATTAGTTACTAACTATTTTGAGAAGACATTCTTGTTTTTATATATTGTAATATAATTAATTCAAATGTATGTGTATAAATATAAATTAAATATTTAAATATAAAAATACATTTACATATATTTGTTTACACTGTAATCTTAGATTTTAATTTTACCAAACTATAAATCTATAAAATTCAGTACTGTAATGCCGTAATCATGTAATGAGTGAATCACTAATTCTAGAATTATATTATAATATTATTGGAACTAAAGTTCTCAAAAGTTCTAAAAAGTTCCAATTATAATTATTGGAACTAAAGTTCCCAAAAGTTCTAAAAAGTTCTCAATATAAAATATTATTGGAACTAAAGTTCCCAAAAGTTCTAATAAGTTCTCAATATTAAATATTATTGGAACTAAAGTTCTCAAAAGTTCTAAAAAAGTTCCCATTATAATTATTGAGAACTAAAGTTCCAAAAAGTTCCAAAAAGTTCTCAATAGTTCCAATAGTTCTAAAAAGTTCTGAATAAATTGTTTGTTGGGTAGGTAGGAACATATCTGTTTTAGGTGAAATAATAGCTGGGGTTGAGAAATAGGTTGGGGTGAGATATAGGTTTGGGGTGAGAAATAAGAAGTTTTTAGAAGTACAAATTATAAATTTTAAATTATAAGAAGTGAGGAGAAATGCAATATAATCTTGATTTCTCGTTATATGGGTAGGTGGAGTGAACGTCACGTACGACGTATGTGGCATTTCCTACCATGCGGTAGTGGATCACGAAATTTAGTATAGATAAGAGTACAACACGAATAGTTCATTAATTGTATTGACAGCATATATGAATCTATCCTATAACACACATACACACACACACACACACACACACACACACACACACACACACACACACACACATACACATATTTATATATATATATATATATATATATATAGTATTTATATATATATATATATATATATTGTGTGTGTATATATATATATATATATATATATATATATATATATATATATATATACATGGGGTATATGTATACATTATACAGTATAATATAGTATAATATAACCTACCCAATATCTATAGATATTGAGTTGGGGATTGGGTTTATACAATCGATATAAATACATTATTTATTACTTTATTTATATCGATGGTGTGCATATAGTACATATATCATGGTTTATATCAAGACCTCATATAACCTCGAGGTTATAGGAGGTCTTGTTTGAATGACATCAATTTATGTCTATATCCTTTATGGGCATAGATATAGAGTGAGTCCTCACTCTAATGTCTATGTTTATGGGTCTATATATTATTCTATATAATTTGTAGGACAATTACTATATACCATAGATATAGAGTACCATAGATATATGGTACTCTAAATCTATGCTATATAAAAATGTTGATCACTCGTAGTGACCTCTATTATATATAAAATATATGTTCCACAAATTTTGTTAACTTAAATTTAAATAATCTTATTTTATTATACCTCATTACATTTAATAATTTATGATATATTATAAATATATATAAGAAATATCTATTTTTAATAATAATTATCATAAACTTTTATTCATTTTATAATATATTTCTTCATTATTGATAAACTTCCGTTTTTTTATTATAAATATACATTAATTTATTTTAATTTCAGAATTTTACTTATTAGTTATATTCGTTTTCAAACGAATATTTATTAATAAAATGAGTATTAAAGTTAACACTCCTACTCATACTAATTATGAATCTCATTCAGAATACCCCGTAAGTTCTATTAATATGGAATCAAAAAATACGTCTTGTCAACAACAATATTCTGCATCTAGAAAGAGAAAAAGAAATATGGATAAATCACCAAATAGCATAACGAAAAGAAAACTTTCACACACATCTCAAGTTATACAATCTCAATTTCATTTAGGTGGAAATATAAATGATCCTCTTAATCTTAATAGTATGTGTGACGATGAAATCAATAAATCGTTAAATGAGCATACTCCTTATTCATCTCCCTTACCAAACCCCACAAGAAGGGCTAGAACAGACAATCCCCTAGGTTTACGTAAAATAGATAATCCTCAATGTTCTACAGATTTTAAAAATAGACTTCATTTTAAAGACCCATTACATTTAAAATCGGATCTAGTAAAAGCTAGAAATGCAAGTAAAAAATTAGCATTGAGAAATTTATCTCACGATGGTGATACAAAAACTATGCCACAATCACCAATTAAACAAGCAAAAAATAAACGCGTATCGACAGATGTATTAGCTACTCCCGAAACCAAACAACCGTCAAAGGTAGCAGATTTCACGCATAAAGCTCACAATCGCCAGAAAGATCAACGATATCAGTATGGTAATTATTCCCGGTACTATGGATATCGTACGCCTGAGATGTCCCACGACCACCGACTCGATTGTCTATCCGAAAAGTGGTTCAACGGCGCAGAAGTTTTAGATATAGGATGCAATTCTGGACAGGTTTACTTTTAATTATAAACTACAAAATATAAAATTTATAATAAAGTATATATAATTAATCTTATTATTTAACAATTTTTTATATTTTATTATATTCTAAAAATAAAAATTACTTTTAATGTAAGAATAGGTATAGTTATATTCTTATACATATATTATATAATCATTATAATAATGTAATTTATATTACTTTATATTATCTACGATTGATTTTAAATATAATATAATCACTGATTAACGTATTCCAGGTTACATTTAGGTGCTGATTAATTATTGATTTTGTCTAATTAATTATGAATTTAATTTATTAACCTTAGCAAGTTAAAAAAATAGCATATTTTATTATCAAGAATCACTTCTAAATTAATCATTTATGTTTACATTAATATATAATGTAGCAAGTACACCTATTAATAATAGGTCCTATTATACACATTATTAATATATACATATATATATATTAAAATATATGTACATTTAATATGATTACAATTAATGTATAACTGTTATTCCTCTAACTATATCTGCACCATATCGTGCATTCACTGTATTCACCTATTATATACATTATTAATATATACATATATATATATATTTTATATATACAATAATCTGATTACGATTAATGTATAACTGCTATTCCTCTCACTATATCTGTACTGTATCGCGCCCTCCCTCGCCCCCCGCCCCCTAGGTAACGTTGGAGATCGCGAGGAAATTCAACCCGGCGCGTATAATCGGCATGGATCGCGACGGTCAGCTGATCAAGACGGCTCGTAAGAACGTTCGCAGCGCCCTCTCTCTGAAGCGTAAACACTTCTACCCCAAGTCGATGCCCATCCTGTACGGTCCGTTGGCCGCGCAACCGCTAGAGGTCGGCGACTTCAACTTCCCGCACAACGTGGTATTCGTCGAGGTTATATATCTTAACGTATATTTAATTATATATCTTATATATCTTATATATCTTAACTAGTGTTGTTAAAAAACGCGTTTTTTATTATTGTTTGTTTAAAACATGTTTTAAACGGTTTTTTTCGTTTTTAATTCGTTATATTCGTTTTTTATCCGTTTTTTTCTGTTACAAAATATAAAATTATTTAAATAAAGTAGATATGTTGTTAAATAATAAAATAATAATAAAGTAAGTACATATTATATGAATAATCAGTAATAATTCAAATAATATATTATCTGTATTATTAGCATTATTAAATCATATTGTCAAACTATACATTAGTATGACAATTATAATAATTATAATATTTATTTTGTTACAATATAACACTGAGTATTTCTGTATTATTTAATATTATAGACATGGAGATTATATCACAATCTATAGATATATGTACATTATATAATTAATATTATAAAAGCTGTATGAACTTTCATATGTATATTATAATAAATTATTATACATAATAAAGTAAAATTAGATTTCTTTCTGATATAATAAATTATATAATAATATATATTATGAACTTTCATATTTCTTTTATATATTAATATATTATTATTAAAAAAATATGAAAATTCATACTATTTTTTTATATAATATTAAACATAATATATATTATTATACAATTTATTATATCAAAACATAAAAGAAATCTAATTTAACTTTTAATAATAATATTATATTTGTATAAACATATTTTATACATTTATTAAATAATCATTCATTTTTCAATTATTATACAATTTATTATATCAAAAAAAAGAGCAGATAAATTATTATTTGTCAAATTGAATTTAAATTTAAATTTAAATATTAACAATTAACTAAATATATGTATAAATGTATGTCTCTTGTTTTTTTCTGTTTTTTTTCGTTTTTTATTCTATGTTTAAAATGGTTTAAAACGCATTTAAAACTTCTGTTTAAAACGTGTTTTTTATTAACTCGCAACCCTAATCTTAACGTATATTTAACATTTTTAAATATTATAACTTGAAATATTTTAATTTACGATATACACAAATTTTAATTAATATTTGTTAAAATTAAACCATTATTTATCGATTATAAAAAATCAATAAACTAACTTAAGTATATTTAACATATTTTAAATATTATAACTTAAAATGTTTTAATTTACGATACGCGATTTTAATTAATATATGTTCAATTGTTGTTATGCTAAACTAATATTTGATATGGCAAGAATTTTATGTTTTTCACGGATTATGTGAAACTTATTAGATTGACATTTATTGATATACTTGAATACCGATTTATATTTGTATATGTTACTTTATTATTATTAAATATATAAATATTTACCAAATTTATTTTCTTATTTTATTTAATTAAATATATAAATATTTACTAAATATATATTAATATGTATTGTTGTTTTGTACAGGGAAATTACGTATTAAGCAATGATTCATTACTGGAGCATGAACGACCTCAGTATGATACTATTCTCGCACTAAGTGTAACTAAATGGGTTAGTTTACATTACATATTTCAATCTATTTATATGTATATATATATAATAATATATATAAATACAAGATATGAATTTAAATATGAATACCATTAAAGTATTAATCTTACTACTTTAAAATTTCAATAGATTTTAAGTATATATATGTTATTGAATTAATGATTTTACTAATGAATACAATCAGTAATTATTATACTGATTTATCTGTGATAACTAAAATGTATTGTCTTTGAGTTAGCTTTAAATTATCAGTCTATTTGGGAATAGGAATATACCAATACATATTACTTATGTTATAAGTAAATTATATATATATATATATATATATATATGTGAAAAGTAAAAGTAAATATTATCCTGTATTTTTATTTTTTATAATAGCTGAAATAAATAATTTGAAATATTTCACTTTATTTAATATAAAGTGTGTAATAAGTTATTGATAAACATTTAATATTTGTCAACATAATACATATATATATTTTAAAATATATAGAAAATATAAATATAAATACATGTATAATAAATGTATAAAATACAATGTATAAATACTATTTTAAATTATAAAGCAGTTTCTTAGTCTAGCCATGTTGGCATATAATAAAATTAAATGCAAATTACTTATATATTACATATCCTTAATCTATGTTCATAAATAATGGTATGATATTAAGTCTTATTTTAATACATATAATACAAATAAATGTTGAATATAAATTAATTATATCATTTATCATGAAATGTAATAAGCGCATAACTTTTAATGGTTTAATTTAAAATATATTATAAATTATAAGTAGTAAATAAAATCTATTTTTCAATAAATTAGATTATTTACAAATTAATTGATATAATTTTAAATTAAATATAATATCTATAAAAATCAATGAAATAAATATTTGTTTATTATATTTATAATTAATTTTGAAATATTTATTTTATTTTAATTATATCCAAAATACCAAATATACAAAATCTAAATGTCACTTCATTAAGGGACCGGGTAACCTTGCTGAGTTTACATGTAAAAGATATGGAAAATGAGGGTCACTTAAAAGACTACTACTTTTACACAAATGCATATAATCACCATTTTTGTTACATATAGTTATCTAAATATCATATATATAAAACCTATCCTATATCTAAAAATAGTACCATCAAGAGTTATCTACTACAAGTTATCTGTTTCCACCAATATTTTATTTTTGTCTTTTTTTTAATTTTTTTCATCTACTTTTTTTATAATATTTATAATTAGTATATTTTAAAATAAAATGTTGATATTATAATAGGATAGCTTATTATCAGTAATATAATATATATATTCAGACATTTTTATAATAATTGAAGCAATTGGACAAAAGTAGTAGTAGTTTGATAACAAAAAATCAAAAAAAAAAGTTCTGAGATATAGCCTTCTAAAGTTTTTATCAGTATTATTTTGAATAAATAACAATAAATTTATGATATTTATAAATTTAATATTATATATAATTTTAATGTAATTCGCCACTCCCTGCATGATAACTGGATGTAGCTCTATAGATAAATATTATTATTATAAATAATGAAAATAAAACGTATCATAACTGAATATTTGAACACAAATATTACTAAAATTTGATCAAATATTTTTTTACAGAACGATGTTAAAAAACTCGATTTGAATTATTTTTAAATACTTTTATTTTAAACTTTATATACCATTTTAATGAAAAATCTTTATATTTTAAAATATTAATATAACATTTTTAACAACAACAAAAAATGCGAAGGATTCCCCGGCCCTTAAAGTGATTCATTAATAAACAATAATAAAATTAATTTATATTTATGAGAAGTTTTATAAAAAAAAAATAATGATCAAAAGATTAGATTTTCAAATTACTATTCTAAATAATGTATTGAAATTATAAAACTATATATGCATTAATCAATAGAGTTGAATTGAACTTATTTAATTTTTTATAATTAAATTATAATTAATCCATTTCATATTTTGTATTATTTATTTATTTAATATTTATTCATTATACTATTTAATTTAAATTATTCTACTAGATAATACATTTTATAATTAAGGTTATATATTACAATTTATCTAAATATTATAATTTAGTTTTAACTCATATCATATCATATTTTATTTTTACTATTCTGTTTGTTTCTATCAAATATATAAATGCAAGGGACCCTTGTCAAGGGTACATTATTAAAATGTAATAATTTATATTGCATTTATGTGAAATATTGTATAATTTAATATATTTAATTATAAAAATAAATGTATAATTTGATTTAAAAATAATGTTATAGCACTATATTTGTTAATGTAAACTTTTAAATCTATACAAATTGTCAGTAAAAACATATACTTGAAAATGTGTATATTAGGTAAATAGTAAATAAATATTAAATAAATACTTGCGCTACACATCGATATAAAGAAAGTGGATAAGCAATTGAATGTAGTGTATGGCACTATCCGCTACAGGCGCTGCAGTCGAAACCCGCTATCAGTCCCACTACTTTTTATTTATAATAATAATTATTTATACATATATATATATTGATAATTACTACCAAATTTAATGTACTATCTACTAAAAATAAAATAAATATTTAAAATACATCATATCAACATTCCTCGCAATGTTATGTATTTAAATTGAAGATATCATACTATTATATTGATATTTATAATCTAAATCCATTGATATAGATCGAAAAGCCTACTGTTTTAATATTTGACATATATAATATGACTAGTAGAACAGCTATCACTAATAAAATGACTTAAATATAACAATTTTTTAAATAAATATAATAATTAAATTTAATATAATATATAAAATTTTAAATTAAATTTAATTAAAATACTAGTTAAATATATATTTTTTAATCATTTCATCTTATCATATTTATACTATAGTTAATCATTATAACTAATTAATTTAAAAAAAAAATTATTTTGTTTTTAATAAATAATTAAATATTAAATATTGATTAATTGATTTTTGAAAATATCACATTTTTTCCTTATTTTAACCCACAAATAAAACATAAATAGAACATAAGTTGAATGTACATGAATAATAAATAAGTTGCACAAATTCCGGATGATATAATAAAATTTCATTATAAAGTGTTAATGAATATCTTAATTGAATATTTCATATGCAACTATATTGTCTTAATTTTTTTTGTATTGTTATTTAATTAGTATTAAATATTTTATTTTAAAAAAAATAACCAATTAAAAATGATTAATTAGAAGAATAAATAGAATATTTTTCCTTGTAATTAAATTAAAATTTAATATAATTTTAAAATAATTAAATATTAATATAAAATGTATATGAATATTTTAATAAATATTTGTTATTAATATTTTTTATAAAAATTCTTTATAATTAATTAAAATTGTAATATAATTAATATTCCATATTTAAAATTAATTAATCCTTTATACGTGTATACAATTAATATGCATATTAATGCAATTTATATATATATATATATATATATATTTATTAATTGATTAAATATTGATTATTGATTATTGATTAATTATTGATTATTACATTTATATTTATTTTTTATAATAGTTATTTTAAATGTACATATTTAAAAAATATGGAATACATTTTGAAACTGCAATATTAAAAGATTATAATTTGTTTATATATAATTCAAAATATCTATATTTTAATATGTATACAAATTATGATTATAAATAGTATCATAATTGTATATATTATTTGATGATGAAAATTAATAATATATACATTGCATATATATGAGATGTCATATTAAAAGTTGAGATTGAGGCAAAAATGTGTAAGAATAATATGCATTCAACTATAGCTAAATATATCGAAATAATATCGGAATATATAGTATACTACTATATTTTAATATAGTGTGAATCTCTGCATCTGTATCATGTATACAACTCAGATTGTTATATTGTATAATGAATGAGTTTATATTAATAGTATAATCTAGTGAATAGCACGCTTTAATAATTTGATAACTATTATCATCCCTATCCCTACATTATTAAGTATTGCCTTGTGCCAGTAATTATGAGATATCTTTTTTATTACACATTATTTTATTAATTTGCAAATAGTGTTTCATGTTTATGTGTTTACTTATTGTTTATTATATATTCCAACTATTATATTATATTATATTAAACTAATAAACTTAATATATTCCATTTATAATTGTTTATATAAAATATTTGTTATAAACAATTTATATAATTTTTTTTATTATATTTATAATTTACAAAATGATATGAATAACATTAATATAAATATTAATATTATTACATTATTATTATATAATATATATATACAGTCAACTCCCGATAAGTCGGACTCGCAAGGGACCGGGAAAAGTGTCCGACTTAGCGAGATGTCCGACTTATCCGAGATTAATAATATCATGTAAATAAGAAATGAAATGCGCAGCGCGAGTTAAATGGTTACCGAAATATGGAATTATGCAACAATCAGCAACATAAAATGTTGTATTCAATTATATTACTTACTACAATTATAATATTCATTATTTAAAGTAAACATTTCTGACAATTTATAAAAATTCCGACTTATCCAGTATAAAATCATAAAAATGACTATAATATGTGTCCGACTTATAGAAATGTCCGACTTATCCAATCCAACTTATCCGACTTATCTGATTAATTTAACATGGAACTAGATACAAATCCAACCAAACCAACTAAATGTGTCCGACTTATCGAGAAGTCCGACTTATCCGCAGTCCGACTTACCGAGAGTTGACTGTATATAAATTTAAATATGATATATTTATATTATAAAGTTACTATCAAAAATAATTCATATTTTTTTCAATTATTAATAACTATTATACTTCAATTAACATAATTAATTAATAACATCAGTTAAAATAAAATCAATCAACATTGTTAACTAATCATTTAAATGTATTGATACATTATCAATTATAATAATAATGTAAATATAATAAATATTTCAATTCCATCTAGAATATACTTGTAACTTAAATTTGATACTAATAAATTTGTATTAATATTTATTTTGAAATAAATATAATAAATGTTAGTATAACTAATTATATTAACCTGTACATTATTTCAATAAAAATAGGTACATTTAAATGATGGAGATGAAGGCTTAAAAAGATTTTTCAAAAGAGTCTTTTTACAATTGAAACCTTCCGGAAAATTTATTCTGGAACCTCAGAATTGGCCTTCATATAAACATAAAAAGAATCTTACAGTTTGTGTATATATAATGATTATATTACTAGTATATCTTTTTAGATTAGAATAAAAATATATTACTTATTATAATTTATAATAAATTATTAAATCATAGTATTCAATAATATTATTCATTATTATTAAATTTTATCCAAATTCAATTATAAATATTTGTGTCTATAATTACATCTATATTTTAAATATTTTGAAATAGTTTACGCATAATTTTATTCATAAATTATATTTGGAACACATTTGGTATCAAATAGTTCAGAATAATCATCTAAATATATCACCATGACCTATAAACCACAATACATATATTCATGTAAAACGATGATGTATGATGACATTAAACAGGGGACATTTAATAATAATCATCTTCATCAGAATGTATAGGTATTAATAGTACATGTTCTATGAACTTGGTTGCAATATTTGTTCAAATAATATTTATATAATAGTAATCGTAAATATATTAAATCATCTAATACCTAATTGATTATTTATTTTAGCCAACAATTGCCCATAACTTCAAAAATATAAAATTGAAACCCACTCAATTCACCGAATACTTACTGTCGGATGAGGTAGGCTTCTCACAATGTCGTAGTCTTGAGACGCCCTTCAATAGATCTAAAGGTAGTAAACAAACCACATAATGTGTTTTATTGTTATATTAATAATTATATAGTGATTATCTAGATATTATTTACGTTTAATATCATTTTTATAATTCGTAGATTTTTATATTTCAAAAATTTAAATTAATTAAGACTATAAATATAATTAAGATTATAAATACCTCTAATCTTATAAAGCACTGATTTTAAAATAGTATTGTCTGTATTCTCTTATGCTTAATTAAGTTTATTATTAATTAGATTAAATTAATTAGTTCTAATCTAGACAATTAAATAGTTTTTTACTACTTTTGATTGTATATATTATTTAATATAATTGACGATATATATTTTCAGTATTATATATATAATATAAATGTTTGATAATAAATATTATGCTAATTATTACTATTTATGTTGGCAGGATTTAGAAGAGAAATGTATGTTTACACCAAGCCACTCGTACAGCGAAAGTCTTGCAATGATTTACTGTCGACTAGTAAAGGTTAACAAGATCTCCAAAACTGTATGAACACTGTATCTCACAATCATTGATATATAATGTTTCATCTACAGTGCAGTATAGTTTAGTAACACTACTACCATCACATTCTAGTGTGATTGGTTCACTCACTAAGAGCAAACTAACTCGTCTGTGACAAGTGCCAATACTTTCATGACTGACCAGGAATGAATGCGATTGCGTAAGCACTTGTCTGAGGTATTCATCTCATCAACACCTCTATCCATTATTCATGATATATTATATAGAACATCACGGAAATTTGTCTAAATTTCTGTGATTAATTTTTTTATAAATATTTATATTTTTGTTATATTATACAAATATTAAAAAAACGATAAAAATATTAATTAGTTGATTTATAATATTATTTGATATCAATATTTGTATACATATATTGTATAAAATATTTTAAAACAACAGTAAAAATATTAATTTAATTTGATATCAATATTATAATACCTAAATTGTATACATATAACAATTTTAGATAGTATTTTATTTATTATTAATATAATGTATATCCTATATTAATTATATTGATAATAATCCGCATAAATACTGTAGAATCTAATTTATCAACCGAAGATCTCAAAGAATCTCCCGAAAGTAATACCCAAGACAACAGCTGTTCCACAAACTCGAGCGTTATATCTACGAAAGATTCTACTACTACTACGACTGTGATCAAGGAAGATGAGGTGTCGGCTTGTTCCCCCGTCGTGTTTACTATCGGTGGCAGCGGGGCCAGTGATTGATATGCACTTTTTGTTATTATTTTTAATAAAACGATTACAAATTAAACACATTTATTTCTACAATTCTATAATAGGCTACTCTTCTTTGTGTACTTTCGTTTAGTGTGAGGGTCTTTCTTAGACTTTGGTTCGTCTTTTAACCTATAATCTTTGCTATCTTTTTTAATCTTTACATCTTTACTCTTGTCTTTAGATTTCCCTTCCTTGTTGGAGTCTTTAATTCTCTTCTCTTTAAACTCTATATCATCTTTTTCCATCTGTATATGATTATGAAATGACAATTGATAATGGTTTTATAGAATTTATTGTAATTAATGTATCTAATATGTAATACAAAATGTTATAGTATTTATAGCTAATTCTAGTAAATTTATACTAACTTACAAATCTTGTCATATTATATTAATTCATAATTCACAGTGTTTAAAAGTTAAGAAAAATGTGGTTATATTTACCTAAGATAAGAATAAAATTAACATAATATGACAACAAATATTCTTTTATAAAGTAATAATAACAATAATTATTTGATTATTCAAATTTATCAATATTACTTAATAACAATAGTTAAAATATACTTACATTATTTATTATATTATAATTTATATATATATATATAAAATAACAACATATATTTAAATCATAATATTAGGATATAAAAGATCATTTAATAAATTAGTTTATTAACTGTAAATAAACTACAACTCAAAAATTAGAATTTATAATTTGACTATTATATTGGAAAAATATAACAATATTTCAGAATGGATAAGTGTTCATGTGTATATACGTTGTGAGTAAAGTAACAGTACCTTTATAACTTGTTCGCACGTCTTCTTGCGAACTCTGAATGTCTTTGGAGGTCTCACTTCCTCAGACTTGATACCAGCGATTTCTTTACCAAATGATTGACTCTCACGGAATAACTACAAATAACGACAATCAATATAACACAGTAAATAATGTAATAGTATAGAGCAATATAATATTGTACTTTATTATATAAATTTATGAATAAATTGAATAGATAGTTTGTATTTATTTATAAAACACTATATGTAATATATACAATTCATATTCTCGGAAATGTTTTTAATGATGTTGTTTACATATTATTAATAATAACAATGATAGTAAAAACTGTTACAATAATAATAAGAACTGATGGGAGTGACAAGTTATGATAATAATATGGGTTAAATATTTAGATTTGATAGTAAGTGGTTTTTATCTAAAATGAACGTGATAAGGACATAGATTCTAGAGTGCAATGCAAAATTAAAAATAGCCCGCCCAACCCACCATTCCCATGACATATTAAGACCTAGGTTATCACAGCCAGTCGAGGAATCCCTCAGTTCTAGAGTTCAATCTACATGCATGCCTATATCTATATTTATTTATATACTTAAATAGACTAGTGTCCTAGAGAATTAGTAGCCATTTAAATTTTGTAAATCCGTCCAACCGTTTTCTTGTAGAATGCATATAAATAAATAATTAAATTAACTTTCTTTTATATGTATACATTAGGAATATGATATAATAGAGGGATACGGTACTTAATAATCAACGATGTGAACATTTAGATAAGATAGAGTTAGTGGTAGTATAAGATAATCTATGAGACAAGCTACTTCACTCTATTTTAGTTATTGGGCCGTCTTAGTAGTAGTAGTATCATTTATTTATTCACTAAAATGCAATTTAAAATAAATAGTTCTGAAGTGAGATATAATAAAAAATGGCTACATCAATAATTACAATTTTTTTAAATAAATAGTTTTTAATTTTGAAATGGTCATTAAAGAGTGTATTAAGGGCAGTTCATAAAATACATTATTTCATATCAATTAGGTATCTGTAGTGTTTATTTTAAATATATATATACCTGAATATCCCTGGTGGCCTCATTAAACATACTCTTAGCCATATCTCCCTCTATAGTTAACTCTACCTAGGTCTAGTAGAGTGACAGGGGGGGGGGTGGAGTTACCTGAATATCCCTGGTGGCTTCATTAAACATACTCTTAGCCATATCTCCCTCTATAGTTAACTCTACCTAGGTCTAGTAGAGTGACAGGGGGGGGGTGGAGTTACCTGAATATCCCTGGTGGCTTCATTAAACATACTCTTAGCCATATCTCCCTCTATCGTTAACACTACCTCTGTCTAGTTCAGTGACAGGGGGGGTGGAGTTACCTGAATATCTCTGGTAGCTTCATTAAACATACTCTTAGCCATATCGCCCTCTATAGTATCGTCCCCATTGTACATGATCGCGTTGGCAAACATCAGGTAGATCTCTCGCTCGAACTCGTCTATTGTGCGGATGTAGCCCTTCTCTATTAGCTTCTTTATGTTCAGTAGACAGGTAGGTCTATGGGAAGGGTAATGGTGCAGGGCTATAGACAGGTAGGTCTATGGGAGGGGCAATGGTGCAGGGCTATATGCATGTGTGTGTGCGATGCAGGGCTATATGCATGTGTGTGTGTGCGATGCAGGGCTATATGCATGTGTGTGTGTGATGCAGGGCTATATGCATGTGTGTGTGTGTGTGATGCAGTGTTATATGCATGCGTGTGTGTGTACGTACAATGATATATAACGTTGCCTTTAAATATTCTAAATATATATACTTTCTATATATATTTAGAATATTAAAATATAAAATATAATAATAATATATAAGATGTAATAATATATTATTATATTTGATCTTATTAGCGTACAAACGGTTAAATTGTTATTAAATTGATAAATAATAGTGAAATATATAAAAAAAATTAACATGTATTTTTATAATATTACGTGCAGGCTATATAGACTAATTTATCACTGATTAGAAATTTGGGAAAGAAATTTCTCAAAAAAGCTAGGATTTACTCGGACAAATTTATAATTAATAAGAATATTGATAATATAACCGATATAAACTGTTAAATATTGAAAATCTAGTATATATTATTGTTATATATTATTATAATTATTATTTAACACAAAAGTGAGTGTTTTAGATATGGTGAATTCAATATGATAAGCAGTCGGCACATCATATAGCTAAATAGTAGGTTAAGACCAGGGGGCCCCAATTAGGGGTGATACTGTATGGGGGCACAGTGATGGGGTGATACTGTATGGGGGGGGAGGCAGTGAGGGGGTCCTATTATATGGGGGCACAGTGAGGGAGTGATACTATATGGGGGGGGGGACACAGTAAGAGTGATCATTCAGCTGAATATGGGTCCTCCAATACTTGTTAACTTGGAACATATAAAATAATATTTTTATTAATTTTTGACCATCCTAGGGCTCACGATAATTCCTAGAAGTTTAACATAGAGAATAAGAATATTAACATGGGAAATTTTAAAAATTACTAAAAAGTGACTTTTAACCTACTAATAATTTTTTTTGTATTATGAAATTTTAATAGCACATAGATTAAATGTGATATTTATGGAAAATAAAAAAAGTTTGTGTTTAATTTTTTTCCTATAAATGAAATGAACGAAATTTCTAGGATTTTTTTTAAAATTCTAATATATTAACGAATTTTTTTTTTTTTACAATTTATTTATATGTCTATATAATCTAAAAGGTAAAATTAAAAAAAAAATATTTAATTTATAAAAATATAATATTTATACAACTTTTACTATATT